>SMGT01003387.1:186663-230334 GCA_004794575.1 Lanistes nyassanus | reverse complement strand
AGTATATATATATATATATACTCTCCACAAGGATACATTCATTCTAGATCCCATATAAAAAGATAGCTCCTCCTCCTCCTCCTCCTCCTCCTCCTCTTCACACCCACCCACACAGACACACAAATCCAGCACCACCGTTCATGATCTTCCAGTAAAGCCGTAAATCCTTGTTCAGTTTTTTCGTGGCTTTAATCCATCTCTAGATGCTTCTGTGCTTCATTGTCTTAAAGCTTTACAGCCAAATTCTTAATAAAGAACAAATGAGGACTGAGCGCTTAAATTATTGAATGATAACTTCAACAAGAAGTACTGGCAGCGCTCAACATAACGGTATGCAGACGCAGTACTTCTTGTTGAAGTTATCATTCGATAATTTAAGCGTTCGGTCCTCATTTGTTCTTTATTAATTATAATTTGCACCTTGAGGATTTTATGTATTTGTGTTTGTGTTTGTCTTGGATCCCAGTTGTCAGCACTCGCTTAGTGAGCGGGCTGACTACATTTAATAGGGATTCTCTGTATGCACACGTTGTGTACCGAGGGCTAGCCGTGTGAAGACTAGCGTCGTTATAAAGAAAGGGATGGCAAATCTTTTTTTTAGAGGATCTGCCAAGTTCCTTTCTTTCGGCCCTCCCTTTGCTACGTGTTTGGGTACGGTAAGCTCCCTTGGTCGCATGCGTCTGCATACGGTTATGTTGAGCGCTGCCAGTAGTTCTTGTTGAAGTTAGCCAAAGTCTTGTTAGAGCCGATGACCTTTGCAGCTTCTATATTCTTTTACTACTTTAGGCCCTGTGTCGAACTCCTGATCATTTTAGCTGCGTCAGTGGAGGTTTGTGATCTCCCATTTAGCATTTTCAAGTGGTTAACATTCAAATAGAGCAAGACAGACTCACAAGCACCAACAAGTAAATGTAGCCAGCCAGAAAAACACAAGATTGCGAAGCCATTGAACCTGTGCCTAAGGCGTTTTCAAAGTTTGCCTTCCAACCGTCGTAACATTCAGTTCTCTGCTGACCCAGTCAAGACTCCTACCGCAGCTGTCACTACAAAGTTCGGGTAAGTGGTGCCTATTACGATCGTGACGCAGTTAAAAGATAGTGATCTTTGCTCCCAGAAAAGACTGGTTGCACATGTTCCGAAAGTCTGAGTGTCTTTTGTTGTTGTTGTTGTTTTTAATTCTACCATGACATGAAAACTTTTCCCTCTCGGACTCATCTGGTCTGCTTCACGATAGCACTGCATGGTTTCCTTTCAGTTGTCCTGCTGCCCGAAGCATTAATTGGTAACACGTACGTTCTACCCCGCACCCTGTCCCTTCTCCTTCTGTTCTCTGTTTCCTTATTAAAAGCCTTTATTGGGTCCATGTCGCCCTCTAATAAGAACACGGCCATATGTCGTTTTGCAATTCGTTTTCCGCTGTCCAAAATAAAATGATACTGAAGACGCTGTTAACAGACATTTTTATTTGTAAATATATTACAACCGACTCGCTGCATTATTGTACGTCCTCCTCTGTAATAATATTATATTATTGATTTGATCAACATGCAAAATATACTCGAAAGAAATTATGGCACAACAGTAATCATATAGAGAAAGACAATAAGATGTGATAACAAAACTCTTGAATTAAAATGTAGTTTCTTGAACTTGGGATTCAGCTTTTTTTCTTCCACCCGACCCGAGTACTGCGCAGCTGAGAAAACATTGGACCAGCTTCTCTTTGAACATTTAGTCGAGTTTTTTGCAGTTATTTAGATTATGTGCAACTGAACGCATTAATTTAAGCTATACGAGTTTACCATCAGTGGTTACGAAAAAAATTGTCATGTCAAGGTCTGAACAAGTCAGACAATGCAAGGCGTAGACAAAAATTAAATCATGTCGAGGGTCAGAATGAATCCGAGTAACATTCTGCTTTGTGAAACAATTCAGACTTTATAAGCCTTATAAGAAGTTGACTTTAAAATTATTGAAAATGGAGAAATTTGATTTGCTTATTAGCTCTTTTGTGCTCCGATCTAGCAGCAGACATTTCGACTTAAGAAAAATTTGCTGTTTTTTTTTAATACCAAAGTTAAAGTGTTGCGTGAATTACTTTCTTGGTTTTATTCAATACATTCTTTCTAATATTCTTAAATTTCATTTGCGGTTAAGGAATTTTAAAAAATAAGGGAAAATGCGCCATTCGGTCTTTAAGCGCAGCTATATTTGGCCGTGAAGTCCATCAACCACTTTGTTGGGTGTACAACTATATTTGGCTGTGACATCGATCATCCACTTTGTTTGCTTTAAAAGTATATTTGGATGTGACGTCCATCAAACACTTTGTTGGCTGTACAGGGATATTTGGATGTGACGTCCATCAAACACTTTGTTGGCTGTACAGGGATATTTGGATGTGACGTCCATCAACCACTTTGTTGGCTGTACAGATATATTTGGCTGTGACGTCCCTCAACCACTTGTTGGCTGTACAACTATATTTGGCTGTGACCTCCGTCATCCACTTTGTTGGCTGTACAGGGATATTTGGATGTGACGTCCATCAACCACTTTATTGGCTGTACAGGGATATTTGGATGTGACGTCCATCAACCACTTTGTTGGCTGTACAGATATATTTCGCTGTGACGTCTATCAAAGACTTTGTTGGCTGTACGGGAATTTGGATGTGACGGCTATCAACCACTTTGTTGGCTGTACAGATATATTTGGCTGTGACGTCCATCAACCACTTGTTGGCTGTAAGGATATATTTGGGTGTGACGTCCAACATCCACTTTGTTGACTGTGAAGGTATATTTGGATGTGACGTCCATCAACCACTTTGTTGGCTGTACAGGGATATTTGGATGTGACGTCCATCAACCACTTTGTTGGTGGTACTATAAACTGCAGTACGTTTCATAAGCCCATGCCTGCTTCTAGCTTGATGATTCTGAGTTCTTACATCAGAAAAACTCGTGTTTCTCCCCAGTCTCTTTGCTTTTCGCCCCTCTTCCCTTTTCTCTTTCTTTTACTTTCTTCGTTTTTCTTGTTTCTTTTCCGAGAAGTCTCCGAACTGAACCACATCCATCGTGGCTGTGATGAGGCCACACTATGTACTCTCTAGCCTTACCTGGTGAAGTCTCGAAACGCAGACCACCCAAACTGTCCCCCCCACCCCCACCACCGCCCACCCAATGTTTCTCAAGTGTATTAACACTACGCCGGCACTTTTTCGTACA
The DNA here is from genome assembly GCA_004794575.1 of Lanistes nyassanus. Taxonomy (NCBI): domain Eukaryota; kingdom Metazoa; phylum Mollusca; class Gastropoda; order Architaenioglossa; family Ampullariidae; genus Lanistes; species Lanistes nyassanus. Next base: position 227,104 of record SMGT01003387.1, on the reverse strand, counting down.
GCTGTATCTTGAATATGCTTTCTCTGAAGGTGCAGAAGGAGGTTGTCGAGGTCCCCCCTTCCTTCCTCCCAATGGTATGCAAAGTTAGGCACATCCGAAAGTACATACACAGTTTACCTGAGATATATATTTTTAAACTGGAGACTTCAGGACAATTACAAACATTTCATTGTCCAAAGAATCAAATGAAACATAAGTGAGTCTATGGAACTTCATTCGCTATGCAGCTTTGCGATAAAATAACACTGACGAAAAAAAATCTCGCCATATTTTAACAAAAAAATCGCCATTGATAGGGAAGTTGAGTGGGGCTAATTAAACCATTAACGTGCAGCAATAGGCAGGCAAGTACAGTATCTAACAACACGATACAGTAAAATACGAACAGGTCATAATAAAATATAGTAACAGCACAATTATTTCCTCTAATTCAGAATTTCATAACAGATTGAGTATAAAGGAAGCTTACAATAATCTTTGTTATTAGACACCACCATCTTATTAAAAGACGACAGCATGCACAGGTCAGAGTGCAAATGATCACACGAATTGCACAATGCGAAACACGTCAGAGGACTTCAGACACCGTCAGAAAAAAATATTTTCAACATTATAGTCTCGAAAACGCTATAATTATCGACTACACAATGACACTAATATTGTCTGCGCTGAAAAACGTTGAAAAACATTTTGGGGAGATCTCCGCCTGTCTCCTCCATTTTAGGCTCAGCAAAAATCTGCAGTTATATGGACATCAGCTCGTTTTTTAAAAATCTGATAAACAACAACGGTGCTGAAACTGTTCCATACTTCTTCCGATATAGAATGAATTCCCATTAGAAAGAAAAAGAAACAAACATCTGCAACCACAGACGAGTAAAGGAGGAATAAATGGAAAGCAATATTCTGAAATATACAAGAAATGAAACTTTAAAAAGTTAAAGATAAAGCAAACTGGAAAAACAAATAAAAGTAAAGACGAAATGAAAAAAGGAAGGAAGGAAAAGAAAACGGAAGAGGAATTGCACTCGAAGAGACTAAAAAGAAAAAGAAAATCAAGAAAGAGAAAGCCGAGAAAGTATAAACTAGAGCAAGAAAAAGTGCGCGACAAAAACAATGGGAAGAAAATAGGATTTGGATGTATAGCTGAGACACGGTGCGTGGAAGGGGCAAGAAGGAACGATAACTCCAGGAAATGGGTAGGATTAATAAACTTCTCTGAAGTGAAGAACGCAAAAATGCAGAAAGACACAGAGGAAAATGGCGAAAATAAAGTGGAAAGACATCAGTTAAGTTAGAAAGAGGACAAGGAGCTGCGATGGTTAGTGGAAAAATGAAACAAAGTCTAAATATGCAGAATAAAAAAACCAAGAAAAATTATAATGGATAGAAGAAGAAACAAGAGCAGAGAGGACAGAATGTAGAGTGGCCATCGGTTCCCCACGGCAGTGTGAGACTTTTTGTACACGTTTTTTTGTGTGACAGTTGGTGTGCCGGGTCACAAGAAATACAAATCTTTTATTCAATATTAAAAAATCCCAGTAATACACATGGGCACTTTTTCTTGTTTCCACACAAACATGCACGCACGCATCCATGGATGCAGCTATGTTTCATTATTCCAAAAAATAAAACAAAACTGTGCAAGTTATCATGTAGAGTTTCTTAATACTATATAAACCAAGGTAATAAGCGAACATACGGACTGCGTACACATGCACACAGATTCTAAACATTCAAATACTTCAACTCACTGGAGCACATCCACAATCACAAGAGTTTGGTCACGTCCCATACGCAGACGTGTTGGAACTTTGGCTTGTGCCATGCTGTCAACAAATGATCAACCACACGAGTTTCTTCCATCATGTGAACTGTGGCTTCCCTGCAAAGACTGGAAAGTTAATGTTTCTGATGCATGGCACTTCTTCACAGCCTCGTTGATAACGAAGAAGGTTCAGCTAACGCAGTATAAAGTCAATTTTTGTTAAACTTATTTTTCTCAGCTTATTAGTCGACTGCTTGCAAAGCAGTACCTTAATTTTCAGTTCAGTTTTTTTTTCTTTAGATTTTCAAAGCCTGTCAGGAACTTTGCATCTTTTTCCCCTGAAGCCGATACACTGCGCACATTGTGTGGCACAGAGGGGGTGGGGGCGCAGTTAACGAAGTGTGGTGCCACAACTTAGCAGCCGGTCACAACGGCTTCGTCATGCTCCGGGCAGCAGAGTCCCCGCCCAGGCGAAAAAGACAGTTGCAAGGACGGCACCGCAGTTTGCAACCAGTTGCGTCGCGCTGTTGCAGCCGTCCGTGTCGCAGGCCAGGATGCAGCCACGCATGCGTTTCTCGCCGTACTTGATGGTGTGCATCCAGCCGCAGTGGCTCAGCCGGCCGATCTCCGTCTCCGAGTTGGTATCGCCGTTATCCACCACGCAGTTCCTCACGATAATCGTGCGGCTCGTGTCTCCTGCAAACAGGTTGACAGAAACATTTCTCATCTATATACAGTGTGATGCCACGTGTTGGGATCATAACGAAGGCCACATCTTCTGCAAACACGTTAACAGAAACATTTCTCATCTAGATACAGTGTAATGGCACGTGTTGGGATCATAACGAAGGCCACATCTCCTGCAAAAGCGATCCAAAAGATTTCTCTCTTTTTTTTGTTTTGTTTTGTTTTAATGTCACGTGTTGGGATCATAACGAAGGCCACATCTTCTGCAAACACGTTAACAGAAACATTTCTCATCTATATACAGTGTAATAGCACGTGTTGGGATCATACCGAAGGCCACATCTCCTGCAAACACGTTAACAGAAACATTTCTCATCTAGATACAGTGTAATGGCACGTGTTGGGATCATAACGAAGGCCACATCTGCAAAAGCGATCCAAAATATTTCTCTCTCTTTTTTTGTTTTGTTTTGTTTTAATGTCACGTGTTGGGACTAACTTTCAAGACCGTCTCCTTTAGATTTGAACAAAATACTTCTTTTATATAAAGGATAAAGATTATGGTGTACTGACTCTTGCAAATACGAACGTTTTTTGTAATGCAATGTGTTAGGGTTATAGCGTTACCTGTACTTAACAGGTTCATCTAATTTTTTTTTTACCAGCGAAACTACTGCGCTGCCTTGTTTGGATGTCTATCCGTGACATACGTACTATCGACAAGCTTTTGGGCGACTGGCTATGACTTTGGTTTTACGAGGTCACCGTCTGGCCTTTTCACGGCTGCCTCCAGATCCTGTAATCTGGTGGCGCTGCCTCAAAGCCCAGGCGACTGGTCTAATTTTTAGCGGTTTGTGACGTTTCATTTCCGGGACTCGGCTGCCGAGAGGTCAAACCTTGTAACCCCATACGTCTGTCGACGCAAACGTTTGGCAAAGTTCTTGTCACGAAGTCCAGCGTACAATTATGTCTCAGCAACAGAGGCAATATCTAAGCAGGAAAGCAGCGCAGGGACAAGGCTTACTGAGTCGGTCGATCTTACTGGCTGCCTGCTTGAATGACCTCAATATCCTCTCAGTGGAAGACGCTGAACCTTGCCGTGTCTAGTGGGTTCTGGGCCTTTTCTTCCTGTGATCGATAGCCGTTCTCCGGCCTCCATTCGAGCGCCATGATAAGTGAAACTGCATCGACGTCAGAGATGACACCAGACATGACGTGACGAATAAGAACCCAGATAAGCGCCTGCAAAAGATTTTGCATCTTTTATGTCTCTCGACATGTCTGTTTACCGCCTGCAGCCGGTTAACGTTTCCACTCTTTCAAGGCTGAAGCCAGATTAAACAATTGGGCACCAAAGTCGCGATGACAGGCAGCATTCCGCTGGTCGATCGTTTTCCGGTTTTGAACGAGTTTTTCTCGCATTGTGCGCTACACTTCTGCAGGTGGGATGGCTTCGTCATTGACCTTTTGCGTGTCATCTCTCGTTCTTGATAGCAGATGACCTTGCAGAAAACAGTTCATCCTAGCCACAAAACTTAAATGGGGCTCGTGAACAAGCGACAGGCAAGAAAAATGCCAGTAAGAAATACTGCTGTCTGCGGGTACTTTTCTCACAGCAAAGGACATCATGTCGAGGTCTCTGCTCATTTGTCCGAGGAACAAAATCAGAATGGACTGGTCGATCAAAATGAATCAATGCATCTCCAAGTAGAGGACACAATGAGGAAGTGTGAAGACAAATTGATTGCGAGGCGACGAGAAAGAAAGTGTAGACAGAAACATAGCGGTTCAGAAAAAGTGGAGTGAACGAAAGACAACAGCGGACAAAGATTTGTAATTGAAACAGCGTATCAGGAATGCCGATATGGGGAACGAGACATCAGGTACAACGGACTGAGTGAAAGTTAACAAATATCATCTCCAAGAAGCCTAACTAGGAAGCAGGATGATTTTTGTTTTAAATAAATAAGATCATATGATTCATAAGGAGAACCGGATGGCCGAGTGGCTCGACCGCAGGCCTCCGAACTCAAAGGGACGGCCACAGGCTGGTTCGAAATTCATGAGCCGCAGCATTCTTCCCCTTGTTTAACCAGCTGCCAATGGGTGCTGTTGGTTGGGGAAGATAGTGGGGAGGGAGACGAGATGGGCACCGCCCTCACAATGCTGGCTTTAAGCACTTCCGCTCCCGTTCGACCTAAAAGGTCACGGGACATCCTTTACCTTGAATGTTTCTATATTATTCTTGATCGTGCCTTTGTGTTGGAACCAAGGTTATGTTCTGCTGTACAATAAACCTTGTGGGAATCGCGGTTATGTTCTGCTGGAATCAGGCTTATGTTCTGCTGTACATTATACTTTCTGGCTGGAATCGCAGTTATGTTCTGGTAGAATCGTGGTTATGTTCTGCTCGAATCGTGGTTATGTTCTCCTGCAATCGCGGTTATGTCCTCTTGAATCGCGTTTATGTTCTGTTGTACAGTATACCTTCTGACTGGAATCGCGGTTATGTTCTGCTGGAATCGTGGTTATGTTCTCCTGGAATCGCGGTTATGTTCTCCTGAATCGCGGTTATGTTCTGCTGTACAATAAACCTTCTGGCTTTAACCGCGGTTACGTTCTGTTGTACGATAAGTCTTGCTGGAACTATGGCTATGTGTGGTGTACAATAAACAGATTTGAGTAAAATGTTGCTATACAAAACGCACAAACCCGTGTTTATTATGGATCAACTGATATTAACGTGTCAGACACAACATCTATATACAATGGGAAAAGGAAGGGGAAGCAAACAAACTTGTAACCGTCCTCTTGCACTTGGGTACTTGCAACAGGAACCTAAGCACGCAGTCACGCACACAAGCCAGAAGTTTTCCTTTATTTTCCAGGAGTCGAATAGCAAACGTCAGGTTAAATCTGCGCCCATAACAGAGACGTGCCATATAAAGAAGAGAAAAATAGTAATCAATATCGTTATCACTGTTTAAATTTGGTTATTTGTCACGCCCAGGGATCTTACGCAATTATTTCTTATATCCCACAGAGGCTGTCCTTTGTATTACAGTCGTGGAACATACTGGTCCTGTCGTCGAACGCAACGCTAGTGACAAATCAACATTAGTTCCAAGATTATCTGTGAAATTCCCCATCAGTTTACGAGGGGGCACATTACCAGATATCCTTCAACGAACAATGCTAATATACTGTTCGATTAGCGACAATGTCGATCTGTCTTCAACCCCTCCCCCTCCCTATCGCCCATTTGTTTTCTTTCTCAGCTGACTCTCTCAGCTGAGCAGCTGCAAGACAAGGGAAACAAGAGCCCCCACCACCCCCACCCCAAGATTTTTGGTTACCTTACATTAGTGTGAAAACTGCACAGAATACTATATCCAGTCATAGCCTAACAGTTCCACTAGCCCACAAATGCGCTTTGCTTGCAAAGATGTTCTTGATAGAAGAAAAGGTTTCTGGATATATGGGTCCGAATGAAGAGTGTGGTTCTCGGGCCGCTGTTGTTTTATAAAATACTATGCTTTCTGACCAATTCAGAAGGTTCCCAGGAGTATAACATTATATTCTTTTGGACTAGTTCGGAACGTCGCCAGAACTGACGCAGTTCCCCCCTCTGATTCCTTGAGCGCCAGCCCAGCAGACCAAGACGTCATGGATCATCGCGATAGCTGGGAACAGTTACTGTACACATCGCTATGGACTGGGTGCTGAAAACACCAGCAGAAAACCCCACACTGACGCTGTACTGTCTTCTTGTACCAACTCTGTACAGGAAGGTCTGTTGTAAAACTAGAATTCGAAAGAAGACATCAACAGAGAGATCAGACAGGAATAAGACAGGCCGAACACATACTGTCCTCGGCTGTCATCTTGATGCACTGGGTGCCCGGGAAATTGCCCACGCGCCCTCTGCGTGCAGCCCAACAATCTCCATCCCAGAAGCGGTCTGTGTTGTTGAACGTGTCTTCACACTCCGGGTTGTTGTGGTTGATGGATGTGCACTTGAAGCAACCCAAACAGTCAACTGGAACACAAGCGTACACCTTCTCAAGTGCAACATAAATGCACACGTTTAAGAAAAACACAAGTGGACACGCCTCAAAGTCCAACACCACCTCACACGCTTTCAAGTGCAACATAAGTGTATACGTCCTTAAGTGCAACGCGAGTGTACACGCCTTTAAGTGCAGCAAAAGTGCAGGTGTTTAAGTCTTCACGTGCAGTGCAAGCATACGTGCCTCCATCTGCAATGCAGATATGTACAAATCTTAAACTGCAATACAAAAGTTAATAAAAAAAATAACGAAAATATTTGATGAACCGCGAACCAAGGTCCTGCATTTTGACTTTATTCAGTTCAAAGTCTGGAAATTGTTGAAACTGCGTCTGTCCCTACATCAATTTGGTTTTCTTCAGCAAGGGAATGTTTTCGCCGCATTTTTCTTTTTGCAAAAGAAGGCGAAAGTTGAAGCTGTCTGACCTGAAGAAATGGCTTCTACAGCAGCTTGCAATATGTTATATCGTTACAAGTCTAATGACAAATTTACTTTCTTGGAAAGGAGACCTGCCTCTGCCACAATCCAGTCCCGTGACCAGTCAGAGATGCGGCGGGTAGAAATCTCTCTCTCTTCTCTCCCTCTCTCACACACAAACACAGAAGCACAAATTCGTGCCCACGCGCACTACCGCCGAGAGGAGCGGTAGGATTTAAACCAGGAGGGATAGATAGATGGTTACATGCATAGGTATTCAGGACATTGTAACGATATTGCTACCGGCCCGTACTTCTCCCGTCATGTTGCGAGAGGCAGGCACAGGCACAATTAAGGCTGACATTTCCAGAGCCAGTCACGTGCTGGGGCGGTCCGAAAGGTGATACGGCGGCCTGATGCTGCACTGGACGTTAATTCTACGGCGAGCCCCGCTAATAACTGGTAGGCAATTGACCCCTTACAAATAACAGTTGTCGGGCTAGTCGTATGAGCGGAAACCCCAGGATAAACGACCAGCGACCTGTAGGGTTGACCGGGGACTCGAGGCTAATGACAAAAGCGCTCAGCTCAAGTAACCCAAACAACGTCGTCTGTCCAGTCAGCGTTCAGTCCCCAGGCCAACGCCTAACTGGCGCCCCCCATTAGGATGCTTTACATGCTTCATTCTGCATACAAGCAGATCGTGCCCGCCACAGGAAAGGACGAAGGAAAGGATGTAGGGTTAAGGAAGGTCACAAAACCCTTTTCTGGGGTGGGCTGCCTTGGAGGAAGGCTGAAGGAGAGAACGAAAGCAGGCTTAGAGAAGGCTATGACGTATGAAAGTATGAAATAACAACACTTAAAACTTTTTCGTCGGTTGTCTGAGAGCGTGCAGCCTGTTGAGATGACGTAACAACATACACACTTCATAGCTGAGATAAGCGGCTATGGCGGAATTCCTGATGGGAGTGGGGGTGAGTCTGCTGGAGTCGCTGAGGGTGGGGACTGCCTCCCACACAACTGACAGAAAGTTCTATCTTTGCGAAGCGGACAGTAAATCATGCGGACATGCTCAGCCGTCTTGCAGCAAGGCTTTTATGCGCAGTACCCCAGACCTCTGCGTCAGCCATCATGTGGACAGCTTTTGCACGTGCGGATGCTCACGCGCTTAATTGTTCAGTTTGGGCAACACGGAGCGCGGGCACGTGAAGTGGCAAAGAAACGATTTAATGCGGAGTTAAGACAGCTGGACCAAGTTGGGTGAAAGCAGTAATAAGAAACTATATCCGTTGTCAACAAAACATAATTTCTTCTAAAAATGAATAGAATATTCTTTACGCATAGATGTTTGCACTAACATCTCAGGGAGACGTTTTCTGGAAGAAATTCTATATCTAAATGAAACTGTTTAATGCCCGCGTGGGGGGGGGGGGATTGGTGCTTAACGTCCAGCCGCAAACTTTGTGCATATCAGGACGGTGTTGCTTAGACAAAGTTTACGTGCTGCCACACGTGGGACTGATGGCGCAACACGGGCCTCAGTCCCATCCAGTCACATTATACTATCACCGGGCCAACCAGTCCTAGTACTGTTCCCTGTAGTGCCAGGCGTCTGGCAGGGCAGCTACTACATTGACAATTTTTAAGTCTTAGGTATGACTCGGCGGGGATGCGAACCACCGACCTCCCGCTTCGGAAGCGGACTAGACCACCGAGGCGGTCGTTTAATGCCCGCGGATCCATTTGTTCTTAACTGCTGCCGTCATCTGACTTGGGCAAGGCGTGCAAACCCCACACAAGAGGCGCCTGTTGGGACTGAAGTGTTTGTGCGCATGTTTCATGAGCTGTCTACTGGACTGGGAGAAAACATCCACATCTTACGAGATCCGAACCGACAACCTACCATCCTGCCGGTCTTGGTGACAGACGTACCCATGGACGGTACGGGAATGGGTGTGCACGCTGGCGTCACGCCAGAGTTGTCACGATCTCTGGCACAGTCTTCGAGACCTGACAACGCTGGCGCCATGACAAATAGTGTGACGATGTTGGCTTAATTTCAAACCCGAGATTCTCTCGAGCACAGTCTCAGAGGAATTTTATAAATGCTTCATGCGCAGCCCTATCTCAAGCCGCTTGTTTGATCAGATTTTTGTGTAGCGGCTCATACCACTCCCTTGCCCGTTCACCCTTGGCCCGTACAACATGAAAGTCGACACAGGAAGAAGGGGGAGAGAAACAACAAAAAGCAGACTAGGGAGGAAAGGAAGAAAAGGCGAGAAAGACAGACAGAAAGAAAGAAAATGGATGGGAGGACAGAAGAAAAGAAAGGTACAAACAATTAAAAAAACGAGTAATGAAACGAGGAAGAACAAGATAAGCCCGAACAGAGAGGGGAGTAGGGGAAAGACCGAGAATATTCAGTACAGTGGATCTCACCGATGACTGCAGACAGCATGAAAGCCAACAGGGCGGGCAGGATGATGTGGCTCTGTCTTGGCATGGCTGTCACCGCTCATTATTTCACTCGCGCTGAACCTGTTCAGAAAGAACATTTTACAGACGGCTTTTATTTCTGTGAAGTGGTTTCGGTTTATAACATCGGGTTATTTCACACACTCATTCAATCCGCTTCGAAAAGTGATTTCGGTTTATAACATCGGGTTATTTCACACACACATTCAATCCGCTTCCTTTTCGTGTACTGGTTTTATTAACTTAATATTTTCTCCTCCTCTGCGTCCTCCTTGTCCTCCTCTTTCTTCTGCTATTCCTCCTGTCTCCCTTTTGCCTGTCTTGCTGCCCTTCTGTCTTTCGTCTACCTACCGCTTTCAATTTCTGTTCAAACCCTGTCCTACTATTCACTTCGTCTCGGTCTTTGCCTGGTCCATGACTGTCCATCTATGTTTCTGTCTGGCTACCCTTCAGTTTTTTCTCCTCTCTCTCTCTTCGTCTCTCTTCCAACCTTTACATGTATCCTCGGATTAAATAAGGGGAACGATAATATACGTGAAGAGGTCGGACGAACCGAAAAACAAACAATTCGTCTAAAGGAATGACAGGAGCAAGCCGGTAGGCAGTAGTGTGGTAAGACATGAATGGAAGGAAGTGTATACGCAGGTTGGCAGACAGAAGGACAACTCCTTCACAGCTCATAGGTATCAGTGAGTGTCTGTAGTGGATAAGTGGGTCGAAGAGCCCCTAATTCTTGACGAAGCACTGACGTCACCAATCTCCATTAGTTCCAAGGAGTGCGTGGCAAAATAGGGTGATCGATTGCAGCAAACACGCCGCTAGAGCTGGCCACCACCATATGTCCGTGAGAAGAGCCCTCGGGAAGAAATGGCCACTACCCTGGACTTGGCGCCAGGTGAAGGTTCTAGATGTCAAAATGAGTGATTCACGAGTAAATCCTTTTTTGCTTCGTTAGTCTAGTCTCCCTACCCCCCTCTCTCCTCCTCTTGCTCTTGCTGTCCATCTCTCTCTCTCTTCCTCACTTCCCTTCTCTTGCTCTCTCTTCCCAAAACTCAGTCTTGCTCCCTCCCCATCTCTCCACACTGTCGTCCTTCTTTCCATTCCCTTTTCTCTTTTCCCTCCTCTCTCTCTCTTTCTTTCTTTCTCAATCACTCACTCACACACACATACACACACATACACACAAATACACACACACACAAATACACACACACACACACGCACGCACGCGCGCGCGCGGGCACACACAATCTCTTCTTTTTCACTTTCTTTTCGAGCGATTTGGAATCTAGAGAAAACTGACCAAGCACAGAAGTGATTAATGGACGCCGACTAAATCAGGGATTCTAGAACGTGCCGTCAGAGGTGTGGGCAGTGAAAGGACATCTGACATGAAACAGGCGAACAACCATACAATAAGATTTGATAGACACTGGGGAAAGAGTACATGTGCAGTCACATTCCAAAGTTATTCCTCAATATAAAGAAGATACACATGCAGTGGCATTCGAAAGTCACTGCTCGGTATAAGGACTGTGTCAGAAAGGGGAGTAACTAATGAACGGCGACCCAAAAGCAAGACACAGCGACTTCACAGCTGTCCGTCCTGAATGAGAAACACGGAATAACAACACACCATTTCGGAAGGCTAATCAACCACCCGGAAAACTTGTTGTGTGCGGCCTTTTGAGAAAGGCCTTGAAGCAAACACTGTCTTTGTCCACAGTTAATTTGAAAAAATTAAATCTAAGTTAACAAAAACGGAACTGAGCCAAACTAAATTAAGCGATAAACGACACAGACAGTCGACAGTTTCGCTGGACTTGTCACGTCTCTTCGCTTCGCCAGCTAAGTGCCTGCTTTTTCTTTCTTTGCCTCCATCTGTTTCTGCCTTTATCTGTCTTTATCTCTATCTGTTTGTGTTTGTGTTGTCCTGACGTATGCTCCTAAACTGTCGATTGTCTGTATCGTCTATCGCTTAATTCAGCCTGGCTTGGTTTTGTTTTTGTCTTAGTTATACCTAGAATTTGTGACCAGACTACAAGCAGCAGCCACAGAGTTGGGGGGTTTCCCCGGGTCTGTGTGTACGTGCAGGACGGTTTTCTCTTCCTTTCATCTATATTACCCCCACCCTCCTTTTCCAGAATACTCAGAATACCAGAATGCAAGCTACAGGATCGGTATACTCCCCGGGAAGATTTATGGAAAATAACTCCCGTCCTCCTCAAACTTTGATGTGGAAAAAAAGCCATCGAATTAACAATAAAACATTGTCTTGAAAGAATCTTCCCCAGAACGGAAACAGTCTCCTTGTGGCCATGAGTAATAGCAATGAGTCCGTAACTAAGAGCCAGATGGATCATCTTCTTTCTCCATAAAAACATTTAATTGCTAACCAGCAGCATGATACACAAGCTAATCTTTCAAAATGCGAGAGTAAAAATATAAGGGTGAAAACATGACCGTTGGATCACGTGATGTTTCAAAACCACCAGATTTCAAAGCAACATCTTTAACAGCAATGGGAAGGTCGAGCACAGGTTTCGTTAAAAACTTTAAAGGCAGTGTCCATTGCACCCCCACCCCCACCCCTAGCCCCACGCACGCACACTTTTATCTTTTGGTGCTTTTGCTGTTTAACAAGCTGTTGTTGCACTTACTCTATCCAGATGTCACCAGGCGAGCGTCTGATGACGTTGGCGCAGTGGAGAGGGGTTTAAGTACAATTAAAACCACCAATAAATCCTGATGAAGTGCCCGGACCGTTCATGAAACCTGTCCGTTAATCCGAGACATAAATCTTTGCTGGAGCATAGCGTAAAAAGCGCGAAATGAGTCTCGTCAGTAAATTTATTTAGCTAATCCAAACTTGCCTAGCTTGTTTTTCGATGCGTTCCTAAATATTATGTTATGGTTTCGATAGCCCTGCAAGAGCTTTAGGGCTTCGCTTTGGCTGGGTTCACACAGTTCGTGCCGAGAATGAAAACAACAATAATAATAATTATTATTATAAATGTTTAGTTCAGCTGGTCTGCAATAAAATGTGATTTCATTATTTTCAGACTAGCAGAAAATCTTCACAGAGACACACACACACACACACTCGCTACAGTTCCGACAAGATCTTGCAGCGGAAAAACAGTCGGGCGAAGTCGGACAAAGTATCTGTGGCAGACCATGTTGGATCAGGTTTTTTTCTCTCCTGCCGCTGGTTTCGCTAGAGTTAGTCCCCCTGCGTGAGGCGGGGATTTATACAGGAGGTTCTGCAAGCCAGCGTTAGATGACATATTTCATCAAGCTCTGCAGAACTAACAGCCAGTCGTATAGAACTCGAGTTTGTTCTTGGCACGTGCACATCATGTTCGCTATGATGCGATTTATAGCCTCTAGAAGCAATACAAGGGGAAAAAAGCTCATAAACCGAGTTGATTTTTTGGGTTATTTTTGTGGCATCTGCCTGCGCAGAAAGATTTTCGGGGAGACATGATTGAAAGCTCCTCATATTCTGTTATACACTAGTCCTTTTCGAAGGAAGAATATGACTGAAAAAAAACTAATTCTGAAAAGAAGCATGCTTTATTTTTTATTAAATTTCAGCAGTAGAAGTAGGAACAAACAAACAAAACAAAACAAAAAAATCAATGTAGCCTCATCTGGGGTATTTAAATAATAAAAATGCGGAAAAAATTACAACCTTAATTATTAGTCTCTCGTAAGATTTTATCAAGATGTTAAAATGTTAACGTTGACAAAATAACTTAATATTTTGGACCCTTTTAGGTATGGGACGTCGCACTTTCATTTCCCACATGAAAATACGGACGCCATTGTACGTGTCTCGAGACAGCGGGGGCTCTTGTCGAAAGGAGAGGCGGGGAAGAAGGTGTTCAGAAGGGGACGCTACCATTTAATTACTTGTCTGCCTGTTGTAATGAAGCAAGGCTCTTGAGGCTCATTTCCTGTCCGGTCCTGGATTAGTTGCACTGCTTGGGTGTTATCCGCTAGTCAGGACGTAATAAAGGAGCAGAACCGAACTAATTTTACGACCCTTCCATTTAAATAAGCAAATTTTAGTCAGAATTAAGCTACAAGGCGTAAAATGTAAACCTACTGTGGGGGAAGGGAGAGGAACAGGCATAATAGTGGACGACAAAATTGACTGACCGAGGAGGAGGTGGGATTTCACTTTAGAAGGCAGAAAGACTTGTCCGTCGTCTGCAAAAGAACCCTTTCACACAGACCTTCACTCCACTCCCCAACCCCACCTCCACCCCTCAGCCGAAAAAAGAAGAATCCAATACTTTTCATGCATATGACGAGTGTAAACTACTTGAGCAGTAGTTCTCCCATAAACTCAAGCAAATGGGCCACATTCTTGATGTTACTAGCTAAGTCTTCGGCTGTTTTTATTTTGCTGGATTTTCAAAACTAGTTTTCGGGAACAGAACTCATTTACCACAGCCAGTCAAACGCAAGGACAGAAGGGCCTGGCACATTGTGTTTCGGCCAGTCAGAAAGATGACATTTACAATATATAAGCTTAAGATCACGATTATCAGTGAGTTGTACGTATTGATCAGTACTAACAGTCTGTTCAGCTGACACCCGTTTGAATGTATGAGCACATCCACGTGATCATGTTTATATATGACGAACAGAAAGGCAGAAGAAGCGGGTTTTGGGTGTTAAGGTTGAGAGATTTAGAAAGGTGGATAGAGTGCGACATTTTATTTCTGTGTATTTGGTAAAATATTTTCATGCCGTCAGTCCAAGGGATTATGCTGAGACTTAACACATAGCAGCCAGTAGAAGAAAAGAAATTAAATCAGATAAAATTCTGCGCGTTCTACGGGCGCAGGAGAAATTGGGGGTGGGTGTGGTGGTCACCAGTTACTATGCACCAGTTTCATGCGCCACATTGTGACTCCGTGTTTATTTTGAGAAGGTGTCGGGATCCTGTGATGTGCACTTTTTTGCGCACCCTACAACGGAGACGCGATGTTATAAGAACTTATTTCTTAATTTCATTTAAACTTTATGTTTTCAGTTTGTAGTGTGTTCTTAAACTTGATGTTTTCAGTTTGTAGTGTGTTCTTAAACTTGATGTTTTCAGTTTGCGTGTGTTCTAAAGCTTGATGTTTTCAGTTTGTAGTGTGTTCTTAAACTTGATGTTTTCAGTTTTTAGTGTGTTCTTAAACTTGATGTTTTCAGTTTGCGTGTGTTCTAAAGCTTGATGTTTTCAGTTTGTAGTGTGTTCTAAAGCTTGATGTTTTCAGTTTGTCGTGTGTTCTTAAGCTTCAAGCCTAAATTGTTTGAATACTTCACATAGGTCAGAACTTTACTGTACCTAATATGATTTTGTTTTTCATATCATTTATGATGCTAACGCAGTTAGCTATCAAAATCTCCCGGACACTTCTCTGTTTCTCGTACTTTTCTTCTTTTTTTCCCCCTTGAAAGAAATGTAAACAGATCCTGCTGAGTTGCAACTTTTGTTGTAATCATTCTATCATAACCGCCTTCAAACTGGTTTCGTGCGTTTGTTGCACTTCTAACCTGTCTTGAAGTGTGCCCAGCATGTTAAAAAAAAAGTGAAGCATTGTTGCAAGTTGAGAAATTCATTGGAAACGGAAGGCCAGCTGCTCCCAGCAGATTAGAGGTCACAGCGACCTACGCTTGCCCAGAGGCCATTACCTAATCTCCTGCACATTAAATCCACTCCAACGCGGTTTTCTTATTTAATTATTTTCAAGTGAAACTCCAGCGTCAGACAGTGCGAGGTTTTTCAATAAAAATCAAAGGACACGACACCGTTTTCCCCTTCCCACTCTCAGAATTACGGCGGCGATGACATTTCTATTGCTTCGTGCTCTTTGAATCTCAGAGGCACATTGCAACAAGGAACTCAGAGGCACGCCGAAGCGAAGAGAGCCACGAGCGTTTCCTTAACCAGCCCCACTCTTCTGCCGGCAGATTCTTGTAGTTATCTGACTGGAAGACAGGTTTAAATATGTTACTTATGTGCAAATAAATACTAAGCCAGTCTTATGAACTCGAAAGGCAAAAGGGTATTACCACATTTTCGACCACTGTGAGCGAGTTTGCAGTAACCCTCCCAACGATTGGCAACCACAGTTGCAAGTTACTAGCTCTTTCGTTTCTTTGCCATTTTTGTGGGACGGACTGTAGCACGTCGGTAAACTGTTTTTGGCATCGGTGCTCAGATTCCTAAGTTCTGTGCTGTTCCTCCAACTCCAGTCCCAGTTAACTGTCACGCCCACCGATTTGTCACACGACAGAAGCGGGCAGCAACCAGCTCACGAGACAATGACGTGACGTCAGACTGTGCCGATAGCCACGGCTTAATCACAAGTCGAAGAAAACACACTCCAGATCAGGGGAGACAATCTCCGCTGACACAAGCATTCCTTCACACTTTTTGATCCGTTGTTTTGCTTCATCTTTCTGTCCTGTCTCCCTCCTTTCCCTTTCTCGCATTCTCCCCCCCCCCCTTTTTTTTGGGGGGGGGGGGTATTATTTGTTCTGCATTGTTCAGTCTTCCCTTCATTTTATTTTCACTGCCCTCGCTTTATTATTCGGAACAATGATTACCAATACAAGCATGTTGCGCACTGTGTATTGAATAACATTCTTTATGCCCTCAAGGGTTAAAAATAAACACTTTTCCATGGTTCGACGTTCGACTCTTTGTGAAACGTGTTTATCTTCGGGTTTTTGATCTGCAGACACCTTGCATAACGAAAACGTCTTGAAGAAAGAAAGATGGTCGAATGAAGTGGAAGTAACAGACACCCCCCCCCCCAATGCGCTCTGGAAGAACGGAGATTACGTCTGCTCGAAATTCCATGTCGTTGGCATTCAGATCGCAGAAAGCTGAGGAGATTAAAGGAAGCTTTCAACCTTAGTGTGCGTCTTGTGTAGCCGTGTTTATCTTTGTGGACATGTTTTTTAAAACGTGGATTAAAGGCAAACTTTGCATTAACCCTGTCCAGCATGTCTCGATATCGACTTCATTGGCTTATAAGCGAAGGGACTGTGACAAATACTTGTAAATCCCATGCCACTTCTTTTAACCTTACCTATCACGAAGACAATGGGTAAGGACAACGGCGCTTATTCAACAAATATTTGTCTCCTTTTTCAAATCCATCTATGCATCCCGGCAGAATCATATGTATTATGCATAAGTTCTATATCTATATCTATATCTATATCTATATCTATATCTATATCTATATCTATATCTATAAATCACATTCGTTCGTGAATGCTCGTGCATCTAAGGCAACGCCAGAAAACTGTTGCCGCTAGACACACGAGATCAGCTAGGCAGTCGCGAAAAAAGTAAAATGCTTGTTAGCGGGATTGACGTTAAATCAGGTGTGAGCGCAGTGTCGGCAAAATGGGCCACCAGATGGCAGATTTTGGTATAACAAAAAACAAAAAGAGAAATCTTTATAAGAAATTAATAAGAATAAGAAAGGATGTACGTCTGCTTTTGGCAGACATATAGGGAGCGCGCGTGTCTGAAGTGGGTCATACCATGTCAATCGAGGAAATGATAAACGGCACGCAGTGATGACGCAATGGTGAGGCGAAAGAGACCTCCCTCCCTATGTTCGATGGTGTCAGTTTGTGTTTGATCGCGCCGGCCAGTGTTTACCTGCTGATAAAAAGAGGGGAAGACGTGAGAGATTTCTCACAGCGCGCTATTTTACTGACAGCTGTCCAGGCCGTCGTGCACACATCTAGGCACTTCACTGCTCAGGTTCCGCAGCCTAGAGTCACGGCTGACTATGTGGGACTGGGAGCTGGTGCTTAATTTGTTGGCAATCCTTGTCCGTAGCTGGTTATAGAACACCGAAGTCAAGCTCCACGACCCCAGCTATTTATTTATTTAGTTACCAGTCCGCCAGCAGTCTTAGATGCACCCACCCGCGTGTTCAGATCAAACAGGACGTCCGCATGTGAGGGGTAAGCTTGGAGTTACAGCTTCCGTTGTCTATCCTCCCTCTCCGTGATCCAGCTGACAGAACTGATCGAGGCTTTCCGCGCATCTACCCCTCGACTGGCTTGTCGCGCGAGACAAAACAGTAGGTAGGGAAGGGGCAGCTCAATATGTGGCCCATAGCCCTACTCCCAGCTTTCCTTTTCATACGCATCCGATCGAAGAAATTTTAGCCTCGCTTTTAAATTCGCGACGCAGAGAGAGGACACAGTGCCATCGACTGGCAGATCCAAGATGGAGAAGGAAGAACTGTCAAGTTATGTTCGATCATTCAGCCGCTGACTGCTTCACGACGTCTGGGAGCGGGCCGGTGGAGAGGGGTCAATGGCTAATTGGTTAGCGTCTTCCAGTGCGCTAGGGTTAACCCTTCCCCACCCAAACCCACTGTCTCCGGTTCTGTGGAATATTACTGTGACATATTTTCATGTAGATTTACGAAAGGATATGCTATCCCTTCTTCCAAATATCCTTTTCCAAGGACGACAATTTTTGGTCCGCACTGTATCTGACTTTTGTTCTAATTTTGTTGTTGTTGTTGAGAAAGCCAGTTTGTTAAGAAAGTCTCAGGCCTAAAAATGTATCTTTGTTTGCCAAAAGCAGTTGCAGTTTACAGCCATAATGTTTTGTCAGTTGTAAGCAGTTTACAGTCCACCATTCAGCCTTAATCATTAAGTGTTTTTGACTGAATGCCTGGTTTCACTGGTCATCTTGTCTACGGCAGGTTGAAAAGCACTGACTTTCTCTAGTGACAGCTTAAGCGAACAAGAGTTTGTTAACACATCATGAAAACAGTCTTGCCAGAGATTCAAACAGACCTTGACAGCAGTCTGGTCACAAACTGAAACACACCTTGACAATTGTCTTGCCAGTCAATCACACATTGACAACAATTTGGCCAGTTTTTGATTTTACAAACGCCTCACAACAAGTAGTGAAATACACTATTCAAGTATCAATATACAACAGTACAACAAGCTGCCGGAACAAAAAAGAAATTAATCCAGACAGAAGAACAATGAAACCCTTTGCCGCACAATTTAGCAGCCGTAAGTTGCATTGTGGTCAACTTCTCGTCACCAAGACAATGAGCACCGCTGGTTCGGATCCTATCTTTGGCACACGTTTATCCCCAATACTCACGATCGTGAATGGGTAAAAGTTAAAGGATGTCCCGGGACCTTTTTACAGGTTGTAGAGGCGTTGGCGTGTTTGACGCCACCACTTTTCTGTGGGCCACATGGCGAGGGCAGTGCCCAAATCCTCTCCCTCGCTGCTTTACCATCTCCAGATAACCCATGGAGTCAGGACATTGTTCTTATATCTAACTCCCAGGCTGTAAATTGGCACGACTTCGTACAGGTTTGGAAAAACAGATTTCTTTCACCTCGCTGCCAACGATCAAAATGTTACGGGATAACCTTATCTTTTACCTTTAACTTCGAAGCATGTACTTCCCTGACCATAATGAATGACTTTTCTAAAATAAATGCAACGATCGAAACTGTCTCACATACCAACTGCTCAAGACAAGAAACACCGGGAATAGACCAGCAAAACGGTATCAGGTCGTTTCCAACAGGAAGGGTCTGAAATGTAAACTAAAACAAAAGGGCAAGGAGAGAACAGCGCGCGGGCGAGATGGGCGTTTCAGTTGTGCGTGACTACACTAGAGCATTACGAAAGGGAACGAGAGAGGAAGTCGGAAATAGCAGCTATCAATACTAGTCTTCAATCACAGAATGTCACATTTTTAGTATGGTTTTCACTCTATTGGGCGCGCTTCGGATAAGGTTATTGAGACCCTTTTGCGATAGTCACGATTTGCGCGCTTGCGCGGTGCAGCAAAACACCCGGCCTTCATGCAAATTAGAGCCTTTGACACTGGCTTCACTGACGAGGAAGCGCAAGGAGAAGGAAGGAGGAAAATGAGGAAAATGGTGAGGGGGAGGAGGAATAAAAAGTACGGTGAAGAGGACGAGGCAAAATAACACAGGAAAAAGTGTCGGGAGGAGGAGGAAAAAGAGGAAGGGAAAGAGGCGGTGGAGGAGAAAGATTAGTCGAGGAGAAGGAGGAGGGAAAGAGGAGTGGAGAAGGAGGAAAAAGAGGAGTGGTCGGGGACGAGAAAGAGGAGGAGGAGAAAGAGGAGTCGGGGAGGAGGAGCGCTGTTCACTACAACAGCTGTACATAACGTTTGCGCGATTTAAAAAAATTCCTATCGTCCTTCACACCGACAGACTCAAGAGGTCAATGGGGACGTAGGGAAGCCCGTGCAGAGAGGAAGAATGGAGGCGGAGATTGATGACGTAGAAATACCTGGTTTTATTATTTTGTTCAGACGGGAACAAAAGCTTTAACACTAATAAGGACTTTCGGCAGGACAGTCTGACACCTCTGCTATTGTTGTCGGTGTTTCCTTCCAGGGTTAAGAATAAACTTCGCCTCGCCTTGCCCTAATGATTATAATAGTGACACTCGCGGACTCAGAAGAAGACAAGAAAGAATGAGAAAATAACTTCCAGCAAAAGATAACGAGAGACAACGAGCGAGAAGATTTCCCATCAACTCATAACAATCGACCTCAGAGCCAAGTCTGCCATACATCACTATTTCAGTATCCAGCCTCCGCTAAGCTGCCGCTACACCTGGTATTCCGGGATGCACAGCGCCCACAGCAGTTCTCAATGAGGCCGACACAGACTGCTTCTGACAGGCGATACATCGGCCAGTCGGGCTGGTGCCGTGCCCAGGGCCCGGGGGCAAATCTATGACTTCCCAGCACGGTATTAATCTGAGCACAAGCTTCACATCTGTCCTGATCGATACTCTAAACGTGGCTGCACGAAAGTGTGGCATCAGTACCCTGCCGCCTCCTCCTACTTCTCCTCCTCCTCCTCCTTCTTCTCCTCCTCTTCCTCCTTCGCTTCCTTCGCCTCATCCTCATACCTCCTCCTTCTTCTCCTTTTCCTCCTCCTTCTCCTCCCCTCCCCTCTCTTCCTTCTCCTTCTCCTCCCCCTTCGTCTCATCTTCCTCCTTCCTCCTCCACTTTCTCCCTTTTTTCCCTTCTCTGTCTTTCTCTCAGCTTAAGACTTTAAACCATTCAATCCAGTTCCTGCTGTTCACGAAGGGTTCTGCTGCTTTATTCTACATACAGTGCCATAAAATAATACTTGAGAACTTTTTATAATAGAAGATTCACATATCTACAACGTAACAAGTATTAAGATACGATTCACTTAATAAGTATTAAGATACGATTCACAACGTAATAAGTATTAAGATACAATTCACAACGTAATAAGTATTAATTAAGATAAGGTTCACAACGTAATAAGTATTAATTAAGATACTATTCACAACGTAATAAGTATTAATTAAGATACTATTCACAACGTAATAAGTATTAATTAAGATACTATTCACAACGTAATAAGTATTAATTAAGATACCATTCAGGACATGGTTTCTGTTTGTGCTTTATTTTTACGTCTCATACATAACAACCACTTTACATGCAACACCACTCCGGGTGACTGTCTAGTGAATATAGCATCAAGTGAGGCCATGCGATTCCAACACAAACATATTGCAGGAGAATATTTTTTATTGAGTAAGCGTCTCAAGCTGATGCACGTATATTCACGTCTCTTCATCATGTTAGAGGGTCGGGCGCGAGCGAGCTACTGGTTGGATTTGGATGGGTCGGTGAGTGAGCAATGGAACCGATTCTTTTCACACACGAAAAATACACAGTGTCAATTTACAAAATAGCATTGGATCCCTGCTGAGTAGAGTAATGCTGATGGGATCCATACTGAGCAGAATAATAATTCTGCTAGGGTCCATACTGAACAGAATAAATGCTGCTATAGGGGTGTGGGGGGGGAGTTTAGTGCCGGTCCAACGTGTACAGGATAAATTGAGGTCACGAGATATATACTATCATGCAGAACCCATGGTAAAACAGCAGAAGACTTTTTTCAAACTTATTAAAGTCGATGTGTATAGTCGACTATGCATGCTTGTCGCTCTTGCGCGTTACAAACGAAACGAAACGAAATTTTTATTCCAACGAGGCCAGGGCCCCTTCTGGAAGGGGGAAGTTTGCACAACGTGAATAAGTACAGTGACAAAGTGGACAAAATTCTATACACAAACCAATATACCCGCATAGCAAACATTTTTTATATGAGCTTATATGGTCCAAAAGCTTCTGAGCTTTGCGCGTTACAAAGAAAGAAAGAAAGAATGAATGAATGAACGAATGAAAGAATGAATGAAATAAAGAAAGAAATTGGGTCCACTCAGAGAAAAGATCACAGTTTGCTAGAGAGCTGTGTAACTACAGTAATAAGGAATCTGAATAGTCATAGCCTTTTCAAATTTGGTAACCTTGAAAACCTTCTATACTCACGGCTACGCTAAAGCCAGGAGCTATGCTGGAAGTGATAGGCTTAGTTTGATATAAATTGTACGTTTCTTGTCTGGCCTTTCGGCCTGTATCCGACCTCGCGCCGAGGGGAGTCCCATCTGAACTCTCCATCATCATGTGCAACGCGTTCCAAGTTGTTCATTTTTTCCGCCCCCCACCCCTCTCTCTCTCTCTCCTGGTATAGATGGGGCTGTACCCTTGTAGAAAACACTGCTTGAGCAGTAATTTGTCTGACGGCGCCACCCAAAACCAAAAGGCCTGTTTATGTTAGCCACCTCTAATCATCTGAAAAATTCCCTCCATAAATCATTCAAGTACCGAATATATATTTTACTTCTACCTGTCTTGTATTTTTTTGTGGCCACCCCAATTGTTCGATATGTCTATCTAGATATTTGACATATTTCCCCGTACTTTTATGTTCCAAGCTTATATCTTTCACCCCACATCAAGTTTTCACTCAACATCTGTAGTCCTGTCATTCATATGACGGCTGTCGTCTGGCCCACCCATCCCTCCCTACACAGCCTCACCTACATGTACGTACGTCTCTGTCTGGTCGCCAATGGCGTGCAAACACGGCCCTGACGTATCTCCTTCCAGCCGATATGCGCACGAATCCGGCCAGTGTGTATTCATTTACCTCAATACAAACTGCTTTTGATCCTGATTCACCTGTCGCGTTGTCAAGTCCACAGCCTCGGGCGAAATCATTCATTCACACATACTGAACCATATATATCTCTACGGCTGAATGAAATAACCGAGTTCGTTGTTTCGCACTTTTTCGTGTCTGCGCACGTGCACTGGCCGCAGATTCGCTGCCGCCCTCACCCTCCCCACCCCCTAGCTCCCCGGTCGACTTTCCAGATAGATCGATTATTTCCAGTACCGGACTAAACAGCACGCAATGTTCGAATATCTTTGAAGTGCTTGATAATAAAAAAAAGTTACGCTGTCCGAAAACCTAGAATTTTAGGAGGGCAGGACAAAGACGGGGTTTCTCTCGACGAGGACCCAACAAATCACGTGGTGCAGAGTTTTGCGCCATGCTTTGCGCCTTTTTTCTGGACACGAAAGTGCCCATGTATGGTAAAAAGTGAAGACGGCTGGCTTTATTGCTGTCCGGTGCCAAACAAGGTGTGCATATCAGGACGGTGCTGCTTAGACAAAGATTAAAACTGCCACACGTGGGACTGCTGTCACAACACGGGCTTCAGTCCCACCCAGTACATTATACTGACACCGGGCCAACCAGTCCTAGTACTGTTCCCTGTAGTGTCAGGCGTCTGGCAGGGCAGCTACTAGATTGTCAGGTATGACTCGGCTGGGGCGCGAACCACCGAACTCCGGCCTCGGAAGCAGACCCCTTAACCACTAGACCACCGAGGCGGTGTGATGGTGCAAAGAAAAGCTTTAAAGCAGCAGCAGAAGCACCAGCATCACCAGGAACAACAACAAAAAAATCGAAAACAAAAAGGGTGTCTATGTGTTTGACGTTTCTAGGCCATGGTGAAATCTTCACGCTGATTACTCTCAGCTGGCGTGGAATGAATGCCTAGGAGGTTTTGAAGCATTCTTGCAAATGAATTTATGCCTTTTGGGTTTTTTTAAAATTCACTCTTTAATTACGAAACCTCATAGAAGTACACTTGGAGAGAAACGGTTTTTATTTGTGGTACCACACACACAATGTTCCTATCAACAGCTGCGTAAGTGCCAAGGGCAAACTATCGAACCACCCCGTTTCTCGCCAAGGGCAGACTATCATAAGCACTGTGGGACTCCAGTAGCTTGCTGTCATGTCTGTCAGCCATGGTCCTAGCTACACCATCCAAGAGATAATTAGTTCGGAAGTCCGCAAATCTAACAAACTGACAAGTTGAGCAAATAGGAAGCCGCGTGTCTGAACTGAATGTCTGGCACTGCCCCAAAACGGAAATCTACAAACACTGCTGTTTCCTTCCCTCCCCCCCCCCCCCTCCGATCCCAGAAAATGGTTTAGCGGTCATGCCAACCCCCCCCCCCTCTTCGGCCAAGTTTTAAATGGGCTGTTTGCTGAGCAGCAACCGAGCATGTCCTCGTTACTGCTGAACGGCGTATTCTGTTGTTCTGCTGACGTGCTCAACAGACAACTAACAGCGGCTTGGCACGCATACGCGAAGGGACACTGGGAACGGCCTTACGACTGTTACTCGCCTATCACGTGACTCTAAAGGCTGATCTTAATCGGAAGATTTTTGGCAACATATCGAGATCTATAGAGAGCTGTCTTGCAACAGCCAGTCAAACAAGGATGGGCTAGGAACGCGTAGGTTTCCACAGGACGTGCGATCTTTCTTGGACCAGGAAGTCCGCCCACTGTGCTTCTAGTTTACAGTAGTATGGCTAAGACGCGTCATTTCTCTGTAAGAAAGGTTCAGCGCTCTGGGCGAGCGCACCCTTTACAGATCGCAGGGCCCAAACCGTCAAAGTTTCTCTCTCAAAAGATCGTCCAATTAAGATCAGCCTTAAGGGCAAATATATAAAAATCCTTATATCCAGGACTACTGAGCTATATATATTGACAAAGTCGATGTCAAGGATTGGGCCGCACCAGCATTCATTTCTCTAATCCATACGAAAGCTGTGTTCGCTGGGCCTTTTCCCTGTTAACCGAGACGGGAGGTAGCCTGTCATACCAAAGACTAAAAATTGGCAATCTAGTAGCTGCCCTGCCAGACGCCTGGCACCATAGGGAACAGTACTAGAACTGGTTGGCCCGGTGTCAGTATAACGTGACTGGGTAGGACTGAAGCCTGTGTTGTGGCAGCGGTCCCAGTGGGGCTGCACGTAATCTTTGTCTAAGCAACACCTTCCTGATATGCACACCTTGTTTGTTATTTAAGCAATAAAGCCAGCCGTCTTCACTTTTTAACATTTATAGCACTTCCATAAAACAAAATTCTGAAAATCGCACATTCAACAAAGCAAACGAAATAAAGTTTATGCTCTCTAAACACTGTACACTAAAACCAGAAACCTTTAAAATCAAGTCCAGCGGTCGGTTCCATGGACACTTTATCCACTGTGTCTTCTCGTACTCTGACGTCAGCAGCGAAGACTGACTAGTAATGGCTAGAAACTTATGAAAGCCTGAGTTACTCAGCTAACGAGACAGTTTGTGATTTACAGAGACTTCTTTACATGTTGGGGGGAGTGTGTGTGTGTGGGGGGGAGGTAATGGGGAGTAAGGATCGTGCAAACCTTTATATCAGTTACAGGGAAAGAAATTGATCTGAAATGGGGCTTGGTCGAAGCAGGCGCCAGGAAACTTTTAATAGACATACATTAACAGAAATTACAGCAGTTCTCCAAGTAATTATTTCTCCATTTCCTTTCTGAATGCAGTTCTGATGGAAACAATGTCACTAGATCCCCTCCCTCCTTTTTTGGAAGAACGACCCACTAACCCACCAAACCATGGAGTTAATGGGGGGGGGGGGTTTCTTAAGATATTTAGGGCAGTTTTCGGCTCTTACCACACAAAGCTAAAGCAATGTCTACAAACCACAGCCAAGGTAATTCTCCAACCTAAGAAAACCAAAATTGTAAGAAAGATGAAGACATGCAAGGCGGGTAGCTTAAACTGGCACTATTAAGCTCCCTTATCGCCTCCCAGTCCACTTTTGGCACACCTCACACCTCACTGGGTTTTTATCCACTTCCTGCAAGTTTCATTAGATTCCTGTCCTTTTTTGGCATGGTTCACTACCTGCAGTTATCCACTTCTGGCACTCTTCACGCACTGCCTATCCACTTACGGCATGAGTCATTAACTCTTTATCCACTTTCCGGCATGCGCCACTGGTTTTCTATACGTATTTCACGATCTTCAAAAATTGCGCCTTTCTGTGATGTATTATTCACAATTTGTCTCTTCTGCAAAGCTGTATTTTCCTTTTCATTCCTATCCATCCACGCTGCCGTCTCCATTTTCGTCAGAACGAGCTGCCGCCTTTAGAGGATGTGGTTTCTTCTGCTGAGGTCATGCCCCAGGGAGACGGCAGCGGCAGTATCTCTCCAGTGTCCCCACGGCCAGTTCCTGTTCCCCCGCAGAAGCCGTACTAATGAGAACTTAAAACCCGATTCCCGGAGCTGAATCTCCACACTCGCTATCACCTTAAGTTAGGTTCTTCGAATCAGATTTCTCGGTGCTTTTCCTATTTTTGTGTTTTCATCTTAGCTAGCTGTTTATCGTAGTCTGCTAATATTAATTTTTATTGAGTGTTGCATTGTGGTGGAGCAAGGGGGGAGGGGGGTATGTCGGGTCTTGTCTCTACCGCATGTATTTTTCTGGAGGATGATGGGAGGAGGGGTGCGGCCTCTGCTACCGGCTGTTGATGGTTGCCTCGGTGTGCTCTGGCTTCTTGGTCTACCCCCTCCCTCCCAACTAAAACATTTGTCCTTACCCTTACCTCTCCTATCCCTGCCGTCAGATAATTAACCTTTGTTGGAGTCAAGCAGCTAACCTGCCTTTCAATCAAATTAATCTACATGAGAGGTCGCTGTAGCTGCAGCCCACGCCCTAAACGAAACCCGTTGTGGAAGCTTACTGACGATGGTCGATGGACGAAAGGGTTGGTGGCCTACTGGGAAAGAGAACGTCAGACATATTTCCTGGACGCGTGACAGAGTCAGATGTGAAGAAGGAGCTTATAAGAAAAAACATTGACAATAGCGTTCTCTCGGATTCATTATACCATAGCCTCAGAGCCCAGCTGTCGCTGAACTCACGAAGGCGGGAAAGGTTGGTTGTCTGTGGGACAAAGGGGGTTTCTATTTTTGATCTGCAGATCGAACTCTGAGCAGTCGACCTCTAAAGGTGGGCTCTCTAAGCAATCGATTTTCTTCTAGACAGCTGCATCCTGTTCCTTCCGGGATGAAGAATGCAACTCATGTATGTAGTATGTATGTATGGTATGTATATACGTATGGTAGGTATATATGTATGGTAGGTATATATGTATGGTATGTATATATGTATGGTAAGTATATATGTATGGTATGTATATATGTATTGTAGGTATATATGTATGGTATATATGTATGGTATGTATGTATGGTATGTATGGTATGTATGTATATATGCATGGTATGTATATATGTATGGTATGTATGTATGTATTATGTATGGTATGTATATATGTATGGTAGGTATATATGTATGGTATGTATGGTATGTATATATGCATGGTAGGTATATATGTATGGTTTGTATGTATGTATGTATGGTATGTATATATGTATGGTATGTATGTATGGTATGTATGTATGTATGGTAGGTATATATGTATGGTATGTATATATGTATGGTAGGTATATATGTATGGTATGTATATATGTATGGTAGGTATATATGTATGGTATGTATGTATGTATGTATGGTATGTGTATATGTATGGTAGGTATATATGTATGGTAGGTATATATGTATGGTATGCATATATGTATGGTATGCATATATGTATGGTATGTATATATGTATGGTATGTATATGTGTATGCATGTCATAGGGTTAGGCTTACAAAGGGGTCTAGCTCTACCACTTTTAATACACAGTTTCACACATTCCTAAGGGATGGTAGTCTTCAGTCTCCGAGCTGTCACATCTGATCGCACCTGATCTTATCACGTGTCCGGCTGAAACAGCTTGACCGTGTCATGACCTTTGGTAATGCGACTGAGCGGGATTTTAACTCGACAACCCCTGCCCGTTGTACCAAATATATAAGTCTAGTATCTAATTCTGACACGCTAGCTGTCCTTTCGCCTCTATTTTTTCCCGTCTTCTATTTCCGGCTTCCTTCCTGGTCTCGGAGTGTGGAGGGTCTGAGTGTGTGTGTGTGGTGAGGAGAGAAACATCGATCGATACAAAGGAAGAGGTGTTTTCGCACGTCTAGAGGTTTCTGACAGAGACCCTAACATGACACTTATACATCAAGCCGCCAGCAGCATGTCCTGTTGGTTTTACTCTTTTTCCATGGTCTGAACTGATCTTTCCTGTGGATGTTTGCCGTGCTGCGTGTGGCTCTCCGCGTCCTTCCCCCACCCCCACCCCCACCACACTCCGTAAGCCCACGCGAATGCACTCACACTTGTCAACAACCGATTGTTTACTACTACGGATTTGTTTTTAATGTCTTCCTCGAGGACGAAGTGAAGTTTGTTGGGACGATTC
Source organism: Lanistes nyassanus (assembly GCA_004794575.1). Taxonomy (NCBI): domain Eukaryota; kingdom Metazoa; phylum Mollusca; class Gastropoda; order Architaenioglossa; family Ampullariidae; genus Lanistes; species Lanistes nyassanus. Next base: position 199,009 of record SMGT01003387.1, on the reverse strand, counting down.
TTCAGTTTGGAAGTAAACCTGAACTGAAAAACCAGAAGACATTGCCGATGGCAGCTACCCCTATATTCTCGACAGTCAGTCAGTCAAAGCATAAGGAAAAGCATCACTTTTCTGACCTTTTTGCACTTCTACAGGGCTAATATTACTGCTCGAAACAGTAAAAGAGATTTTCCAAAACTGCTGATTTAATCATTTTCCCATTTGTCCGTGACAAGTGAAAGTTGTGACCCATTTGTACCAGGGTCCCACTGTAACTCAACAAAGCGTCCATAATTGCCGGGATCTCTACAAAAGGAGACGAACGAAATGCTCATCTTAAACTTGCTGTTAACGTCCTCTTCATTCTGAACATAGTTAAGTGAAAAAGTCGTCCGTTTCGAATCAGCCAAAGGTTGAAGAGCCCGAGGCGTCAAGAGGTGGCTCCATTCGAGCGTAGGTAAATCCCCCTGTAATCGGTTTACTGCGAGAATAATCTTTGCCTGTCTGCCTCAAGTATATTTTATATCTCAATGCAACCGAGGCAGCTGTTACTATTTAAGGATGTTACTATTTAAGGAAGTCGCCACACGTTTCAGCTCGCCTGACGTGAAACGGAACCTGATATCCCTTCTGGGAATCAAACATGCCTGCTATAAACAAAAAGGTCCACACGCATTGATAATGATGATGATTAATGATTGATGGTGGTGAAGATGAATAACTCGGGTTGTTCACCCAAAGACTGTTGAGAAACAAGAAAATACTCCCTTTTGTTATTCCTGTGGAAAACGCACAGAAAGGTCAAATAGCTTAATACCGCCTTTTCTCCTCCCCCTACCCCCACCTCACAACGGCACTATTGTGCTTATGAAAGCCGCATAAAATGAAGAGAAGAATGGCGAGATTGGAGATTTAGCCATACGTTCTTTCTACATGCAATCTGCGAAGATGCATTTCCTATAAATAAAATCTGCATGAAAAAGGAGGGCATCAGCTGGCAGAAATTTAACATCACCACAAGTTACGACCACAAAGTGCTTCTTCAGACCGCCAAGGAAGATCTCTCCAGGTGCCCTACTTGCCTCTAGGCGTGCTTGAATCGCACCTTGATAAAAAGACAGAGCGCTCTCTGAGGCTAAGAGTAGGGGATAGGTGGGGGTTGGGGGAGGGGTGGGTGGGGTGGGGTATAGGCAGTAAAGATCTTCCAGGAAACTGCAACCTTTTCAGTGGTGACCCTAAGAGATTAGCATATTTTACGTAAGATTGTATTGTGACTGGCTCCAGTTTTTCTGCGCTTTTTCAAGCTCCTCCCTCTAAACACACACACACACACGCACGCACACACGCAAACACGTACAGAGAGAGGGGGAGGGAGGGGGTCTGAAGGTTTGGAAGAGAAGGAAGAGAGAGAGAAATACGTAGTAGTAGAAGAAAAAGACTACTACAACGATGATGATGATGATGATACATGTGACGACTGCGACTGATAACCAAAGGGACTAAGAATGGGCGACAAGTTGCTGACTTTCATCAACAGTAGAATCGATGAAACAATTTGTTCATGCTGGCGAGTTCTTGCACATCACGACATGTCTATGTAGGCCTGCAGTTAAACGGATTGTAGTAAAAGAGGAAAAGATTAAAGGGTTAAGAAATTTAGTATCAAAGACATTTTTCAAATCAAAGACTCGTACTAGCAGGTGCGACCGTTAACATTTAAAGTATTAATAACATAAATGAGATAAGCAGACTAAGAGAAGAGAGGATTAAATTTCGTACGGATTATAAGGTCTGAGCCAAAAGTCATAGAGACACACATGGTACTGTACCAAACAAATACTGTGTCAACTCTTAGTGAGCGCATGAGAAGGGAAGAGGGAAGTGTGTTCATCACAAGAAAAAGATGAACAAGGAATAACAGACTGCGGGCTATGCATACACATGCTTCTGTTGTTTTTCTGACTCTCACACCAGAAGAAAGTGTCCAGGGACTGAAGAGATGCCATCTCAGATAACAGATTGGGTGTGGGGTTGGGGTGGGGGTAGGGGATCGGTTGATGGATTAGGCCTAGTTTTCTTGCCCTCGGCTGGGAATGGAACCGTTAAAGTCTCTCATTATGCGCGTGGCCTAGGATCCCTTTGAAACAGGATGACAGGATCTAAACCATGGTAATCCATCACAGTCTGTTCTCGTTTGTAGTCTCCCTTTGCGAACATCTCATTTGCTGCTTATTGCATTCTGATGAACCAATATAATAATAATATAGTAATACTAGACAGGGGACCCGGCGCTGCCCGGGTTTTTCTTAACCCCTTCTGTAACCCCTACTTACTCCCCCCTCCACCTCTACCCTTACCTCCCTGTTTTTAGGCGAGGCCAGGGAAAGTGCACTTCATACGAAAGGGAATGTTGGTGATCTCCCTTGCACTCTGATGACCGTGTACACTTGGTAAGGGCGTCGTCATATTTATTATTTCATTTTTGTTTTGGTCTAGGTACAGGGTCGAAATATGGCTTGTGGCCATCTGTGGATGAAAAGGTATTCGCATGCTGAATTTGGTGTGTATAGGTTGAGACGTGCGGATTTGTGTAACAAATAAACACACACACATTCGGCTTTATATATTAGATATAGTATATATATAGTAATATATTCGGACTTTTAATGTTTTCTTTCCAGCTTTAATTCTACTTTCGCGCGATGAGTTTTCGTGCAGGCGTGCAGCGTGATTTGTGTCCCCAACCCTAACCTCACCTCTTACCCTTCCCCGAACCCCCCCCCCCCTGCTCCCGAAACATCCCCCTCTCCCTCCCTTCCCCCGCCCCCGGAAAGACCTGCGAAATATAAATCGCCATTTGATTGGCTCTTCTTTTTACACATCCTAAGTAGAGATCGTCATTTGATTGGCTCCAGTGAATTAGCGCTTTTACGTTCTGGGAGTGCGCGAGTCGGGTGTGGTTGGCGTAAAAGTCAGTCAAATTCACTTGACGCCGTAAACTGACTGACGTACTGCTCAGCATAGTGCGTGATACCGAGATCTGCCTAACTGCAAAAGTCATCCTTCCGGCATTTACACGTCACATGCGCGTTTCTCCTCTTGGGCCAAACGCAGCAACTTCGTACTTTGCCCCTTGGGTTATTCTGAAAAAGTTCTCTTTAACCTGCTCTGCTGCGCACAATCTCGCATGGCAACCGGCCGTGCAGCAGATATCCGTTCGTTTCGTCACTCTTCACGGGAAACGGCTGATGTTCCACCAACAGATTTTTTTGCGCGAAAAGCCACACCGTTGATTTCATGGCTGGAAAGTAAATAGCGATGGAAAACGATTTTTTCGCCATCCCAGCATGGAAAGCAATGTCAAGCAATAGTCTGATTTTGTCGGCCGGAAATCAGTGGAAGGCGATGCCAAGCAATAGTCTGATCTTGTCGGCCGGGAATCAGTGGAAGGCGATGCCAAGCAATAGTCTGATTTTGTCGGCCGGAAATCAGTGGAAAGCGATGTCGGTGGATATCAGCCGGCGTTGTATTGCAAGCTGGGACGACAAGCCGATGCCATCATACACGACTGGGCTGCTGATGCTGTCGGACGACTGTCGGCTAGCCCGTCGACACACAGCGAACGACATCAGTCAGTTGTCGGTTGTGCCTTCGCGTTGGCAAGCTTGCCGACTCGCTTTTTGCGAGACCCTTACCCGGTGGCCGCCGTGTAGGGAGAACAAACAATAATCCCCTTCTAGCTTACGTCGTAAATCTCTGCCTCTCCCGACATCGTCTGGCACACTGGCGCCGTTTTGGCGATTGGACTAAAGCGGAGATCCCCCAGAGTGTTTCTTGACCTGCTTGTTCATTCGTAAAAATGTACGTAAAATACAGAAGGAGAACAGATATTACAGCCTCTGCTTGTGGCCAGAAAGCCAGATACGAACGCTCATGCAACCCACTCCTGTATCGTAGACTTACTCTCACCGTCTATAGTCCGAACATTCACTTTCGCTTGTGTGACGATGCTGTCTGCAGAAGGACGCTATTACAGAGGTGAGAGGCCAAGGTATATCAGTACCCTTGACTGTCTCTATATAGTCGCTGTTTTGTTCCGTTACACTAAAAATCAGGAGGTTATTAACACTAACTGCTGTTAACTGCAAACCGCGTTCTACAGAGCCTCACATTACAGAAGCGTGAAGACTTTTGAAGACTTACCTTTCGGGAGAAACATCTGTCTTCAGCAAGCCATGCCTTTACAGTGAACTCTGTCATGGCGAGTGTCTGTACAACGTGGCTTGAGAAAGACAGCAGTCGATATGTCTTCCGTTTGAAGGGGACATGGTGTGGGGTGGTTTCGCGGTAAAGCGGACAACAACGTGGCATGTGATACAGCTACATCGGCACGGCACAAAAACTGGTGGTGGTGGTGGTGGTGGTGGTGGTGGTGGTGGTGGTGGTGGTGGTGGTGGTTGATGAAAGAATTCTTCTTGAAGGCGGATGCAATAAACACTAGGTGTATGAACAAAGCGAGTATTTCAACACTAACATGGGAACGGGAAAACAAAAGGGTGATTGTAAATAATAGATATCCTGTCCACAAACAGGTCTGCTCTCTCTCTCACACACACACAGACACACCACATACGAGGGGGGGGGGGGCGTGTATTATCGCACACACTTGTGCCTGCACACACATCCACATACATAAAAATTCACATAAATACAAAAAGTGGTCACTCTACACTACCCAAACAGGACGGACAGTCGATGACTGTTTTTGATCCGTCCATCGCACGAACGAAACAAGTGAAATGCGTCAGCTGGGACATAAAAAGACAGAGTAAACTCACAAACTCACACTGAATGTCGAATGAACAAAAGACCCCATTTTTGAAATCGAGAGCGATTAAAAAATTCACAACGCAACATAAAATTCCTTAAATATGTTGAGTTATTATAGGACAAAATGGTAGGCATGCTACATTCCGAATCATTCCCAGTGACAAAAGGTTTCAGTTTGGTTTGTGTGTGGGGGGTGGGGGTGGGAGGGGCGATTTAATGCTGTGCCGGCAGCTTAGGTGATATCAGGGTACGGATATGGGGGCATGGGGCCCTACTACTAAATGTTGCTCTCAAACATCTATCGAGCTCATGATAGCCGTAGTGAGATGTCAGATTAGCGCATGGCGTTCGAATCTCCCCTCCTCAAGAAAAAATGCGGATAAAATACACAAGATGAACGATCTTGTGACCGGCAAGGGCTTATGCAGCCCACCCTGGGAGAGGACCGAACGGGGACTAGCTCTACATTTTTCGTATGATGTAATCCTTGGCCACTCCTGGATTCAAACCCACAACCTTCGACAACTGACTCCCGTGCTTTACTAAGTCCCATGATTCAGTCTATGTTTCTTTTGTGTGTTCTTTCCCAGTTGCATGTAACTGATGATTTGCTTTCAATCGATTTTGCTAAAATATTAAAGAGGTGAACGGGTTCGCTTTGCGGGTAGACAATAACATGACAGCGTCATATCAAAAGGCGAATGCTTGTTCATAAGCCATAAGCCGGCCTTACACGGCTCGACAAGGTCTGATAAAACAGGTGATCAAAACAGGATCAAACAACCTGAAATAAAGTTTTATGTAGTTAGGATCGAACGATTTCCGCTGCTGCTCTCTTCTTCCTGAAACTAGCAGAGGTTATGAGGAGCAAAACCATTGTCTGCATCGCATGTCTGAGGCAATTTCGACAGAAATTAGATTTAAAATTTCCTTTCAGGAGGGCGAAATAGCTTTTAACGATCTGCTTTATTTGATTTCGTTAAAACCGTGTGAGGCTGGCTTGAGTGATTTGATCGTGGACTATCTCAGACCTCCAAAACGACCCGTTGGACAACGTTAGACAAAATACGTGGAAACAAACTCGTCTAACAGAATTATGCCCTCTAAACATCCTGCAGAAAATTCTGGGGAGAAAACCCCAATTTTTTTATTAATAAAGGAGAAGAATATGAAACTTGACATCCAAGAACCCCGCCCCCGCCTTTAACTGCTATTTTCCTTGCTGAAATGCCTTTACAATGTTTGCAGTGACATGTTTCTGGGATATGCTATACCATCCTATTTTCGCCATGCTGATGTTTACAAATGAATTTTTGTGCACGTCCTCACGTAGCATCCTGAACTTAGATGATCTCACACTGGCACCCTTCGTGATGAAATATTCACCAATCAATTATTCAAGATTACGTTCTTCCGTTTTCTATTTTTAGCCTTAATTTTTTTCAAATTTGCCAGCATGTTTGTAAAGTAAACATTGGTCTAGCTCCTCCGAACTCCTATGAACTTCTATGAACTTATGAATAACTTTGTCTTTGCCTTTCCGTTTGTTAACAGAACTGAAATTCAGTCGATTCTTAGCAGAATTTTTTTCTTTTTGTGGCACCAACATTTTGGATAATAGAAAACAGAGTCCCCCCCCCCAAAAAAAAAGCTGGAAAAAAATCCGTCGATCCGTGATTGAACCCTCACGGGCGCTGACGTCAGAGTTTGTCCACGTGGCAATGATTATATATGATGTGCGGAGGTACAGGTCTAATTATAGCTGCCGCTGTTCCTGTAACACACATTGACTAAGTGACCCTGCCGCATTCTCTAAAAATGGTATATTTTGTAATCATTGATCTTGTACCGTCGTGTTTTCCTCTCTCACTATATAAAGCAAACACCAGGCTGGTGGCTTTGGGTGGGATCGTACGCATGTGTTTGAAGGAAGGAAGGTGTTGTGTGTGAGAGCCGGAACAGGAATTTGGCCTGTAAGGTGCTTTGTTTCTTAGTTTTTGTTTGTTTCGGATGCCAAGAAAGAGTCAGCCCCACTCAAGTAGCTCGCTAATGGGTGTAAACATGCTTCGTGGCTTACAAATGTTGGAGAAGGCTTTTTTTTCAAAGTATACTCGCGTGCGCACACACGCACGCATGCACGCACACACATATACAAGCGCGTGCGAACACACAAGCACGCACACACACACAAAGGAACTTACTGGCAACATTTTGGAATTGCACAGAAACGAAACATGCCTCTTGCGAAATCCTGCAATTCCGGGAGGCAAGCAAAAACGCGTGGTTTCTCTTTGCCAGAAGGCATATTGTAGGACAATGCGCTGCTGGAACTTTCTTCTTATTTTTAGGTACTCGGCTTGCTACCTGTGGTTGTAACGGTGGTGTTGCTGCACTTCGACTTTCATCTTTTCACAGAATTATTCTTTTCAAACCCAGGAAATGATTCTCTTCAGAAAACATGGCTACAGCTGATGTGCCGTCTTTTTGCATATCCGGATCGGTCTCGCTCCTTTGACTATTTCCCGGAACCCAGACCAATACGATAAGACAAGCAGATATTTCCATTGTAAACACCACTACCAAACTGTCTGCACTTCCTTCATCTTTTCGCCTCCATCCTCCCCCTTTCCCCCCACCAGCCCTTTCCCACGTACCGGACCACCAGATTTATTCGCTGTCGGCATTCACACGTACAAGCGGTGTAGGTTCGCGGTGTGGAGAAAATGGCGAAAACAACTCACCATCATCGTTCCTTCAAGTTCTCCGACAGTCCGGTGCTCCGGTCATGGCATCCCGCATGTCCAGGCTCATGCTGACCATCACTGACCTGATAAAGGCCAAAAAGCGTGTCTAAGGTCGGCTACTGGTCAGCACCGAAGAATCGTCTGCAGCGAACCATCAATAATTAAAGTCGTCCTAAGCTTATTTTCAAAACCGAAGATCTGTGTGCAAAACGATGCGGGCAAAGCCGACCAAGTTCAAGTTGCTTTCAGCTTCGGGTTCTGGTTTCTTTCCCTCGTTTTATTTTCCCCCCTCACAACGTCACAACCAGACACGACGGTGCACAGTCCTTGTCGCCACGGGAGACCACTCGTGTCAACAGGGCCACGTCGCAGATTCTTTCATTACTCACTACCTTCTTCTGTCTCTCCCTCTCTCCCTGCCCTATACGAGGTTCGTCTTTTCCTCCCCGCTGCTCGCGCAACAGCACGCGCGCGGCCCTTGCGTTCAATCAGCCAGCATGCGCGGCCGTTGGAGAAGTTTCCATGGCAACAAGTTGATCGGGGCCAAAGATCCTGCGCACTAGCGGTCTACCCAGCTTTAAAGCCGCAACGGTCTCGGAGGCAACTTACAGCAGCGGGCTCCGTGAACGAGCGTTTCAATATTTTTTTCTGCCCGTTCCCCCTTCCCCCGAAAAAATTACTATTGCGGTAAATGATGGGGGGGGGCACCCAGTCCCTAAATTCATCGCCATGCGCATATACAAACTACGTTAGTTACGACACCTAGATATGTCACGATGACACAATAATGAGATGAACTCAGTCATTATGGTATTGGACATAACGTAAGACACGCAGTTGCCATAGTTTCTTTCTTTTCTTTTTGCCCCTCCATGATCTTTGGGTCTTGTTTTTTGTTTTTGTTTTTTGTTGTTGTTTTAATTACAATCGCAGTTCCTTATTGTTGCTTTTATTCGACCTTGCCACATTGTGCGAGACGGACTTTACAAAAAAATGAAGTATGCAATCAATCAATCAATCAATCAATCAATCAATCAATCAATCAGTCAGTCAGTCAGTCAGTCAATCAATCAATCAATCAATCAATCAGTCAGTCAGTCAGTCAGTCAGTCAATCAATCAATCAATCAATCAATCAAGTATAAAGTGTATATTTTCGGACTAAGCCAGACGTACACATGTCGCTGCGCACATGCCAGCGTTTCAACACTTACCTATGAAATTAGCCGGGGGGCTGCCTTCCACTCAACCTCTCGGATTTCATGCTTTTTTACTTCTCCATTGCCAAATGAAGACTTCAAGTAATGTTTACTTCGCTTAATGGGCTTTATTTTGATCCCTGGCAGTCTACAGAAGTCAAACGGCTATATGTTCCTGACGCTGTTAATGTTTAGTGTTGTTCACGTTGCTGTTTAATGTTCCTATTGCCGTTATTGTTCATTAAAGTATTGTTCAAGTTGCTGTTTAATGTTCCTATTGCTGTTAAATTGTTGCTCACGTTGCTTTTTAACAGCAATGGGAACAAACAACAACGTGAACAACACTAAACGTTAACAGCAGTAAGAACATTAAACAGCAACGTGAACGCTTCAACGGCAATAGGAACACTAACAGCAACATGAGAAAACACTAAACGTTAACAGCAATGGGAACAAACAACAACGTGGACAACACTAAACGTTAACAGCAAAAGGAACATTAACGTTTCACTAAACGTTTTTCTCACATTGCTATTTATGTTCCCATTGCTGCTAATATTTATTTAGTGTTATTCACGTTTTTTTTAATGTTCCTTTTTTCTGTTAATTTTGCTTTTTAACGCCGTTACCGTTGTTGGTAGAACAATGACGAGGCTCAAAACGATGAACTGATATCGATGTCAGGCATTAGGATATGATGAGTCTTGAAAATATTCTTGAAAATAGTCTTGCTGTCTTGAAAATATTTTCGCCATATGGATGCAGGCATTATAATTGCCACTGCGCAAAAATGTTCGTACAAAGTGTCCAATTAGACACTGCTTACACCCGGAATTCAAACTGAATTCAGCGGATCCGGAGACAGATCGTGGCTACAGTGGATGTGGTCGTGTGTGCATTGTGTTTTACACAGCCGACGAGATAAGAGCCAGAAAGCGGAGGGCTGTGATCCAAACTCGCATCTGACTGACAGCGTGGCATCTACGTCTGAGAGGAAAATTGGTCCAGTTGCCAGTAATTGCCGGAAACCGATCTACTCCCTGAGAGCACCTGTGGAGTCCACTGCGGCCAATCGTCGATATGTGCAATTTCCGCCCCCTTGGCCTGCTCGCGCGCATGCTCGTTATCACCAGTCCCACGTGCTGACCCATTAGCCAAATCACGCTAGTCATTCGATGGCAGATGCCTGTGCTGTAACTGAGTAATACAGCAGTGGTGGTGGTGGGGTGGGGGCAATGGATGTGGGGATGGTGGCGGTTGTGAGCAGGAAAGCTCTTCCGGATGTTAATGACAAAATACCTTGATTTTGATTTTTTGTATACATCCTAATGAGAATGTGAAGGAGGAACAAAGAAAGACTGGCCCACATCAGAACAGGAGTGGAAGGGGAGAGGCGTTGTATCAACACGCACCAACAGCACACACTGTTTACAGTCACCGACTTTCTCTAAGAATCTAGAGTCAATAAGATAAGGTTAAGGTGTTGTTAAAGTTACAAAACGTGTGCAGATTTTCACATATAGGGATAGACTGAATCGGTATATGCTCTCCACACGTAAGTTGCACTTAAAATCCACAAAAGGAACGGTTGGTATTGGAACTTATATGACCCGAAAGGTAAATATGGATGTGCGTACATCTGAGTTGAATTTCGGGCGATGGACTCTGCACAGTTTTTAACTCCAGGAAATAATCCATGGAAAACTAGACAAAAAGATTCAAGAAATATTTTATTAGCAAGACAAACAATGATAATGAGAAGGAGAATATCTAAAGATTTTAATAAACATTTCTTTTCTCTGAATCTTCCCAACACCAGCTATTACAACCCACTTTCCTTGCTTTTAATAAACATTTCTTTTCTCTCAATCTTCCCAACACTAGCTATTACAACCCACTTTCCTCGCTCCATTACACTGCATGTAATCCATCAATTTTGTAAAAATTCCTTTGTTTTTGTCCTGTTATAATTTTTTTTTATATCTCAGTTCTTTTAAAGGGAATGTTCTTCTATCTTTCTCTATCATCTCATTTCCTTCAGCCACCCACGCTTACGATATCAGAACAGTTTTATTTCCCATTCTCGGCTCCTTGAGTTGTGATCGTCTTTAATTGTGTTAGCCTGTTAGGGACGTTGACCTTTCGCAGTAGGAGCTCAGGTGCGATTGTCAGCAAACTCGCCTTCATTTCAGTTCTAGTAACCCAGGAGTAGAAAAGGTACGTAGTTTGAAATCTTGTGATCCAGCAGCACTGTTAATTTGTTGCTGCAACTCCTGTGGATATTTTATCTACACCGATCGAACTTTGTAGGTCATCCCCTTAGCCCTTGTGTTTGACCTAGAGTGGAGTGTGTGCTCTGGCTCTGCTAACAGCTCTCTAACCTTGTCTCTGACTTATTCGGTCTGAAGTTTGAAAATAAGCTTTCGACCACGTCCTAGTATCGACAAAATAAGAGATGTCTATCCTGTCATGGGCGTCGGTCGAAAAATTCGTCATTCGAACTGCAAGCAGAAATTCGCACAAGGGCGTGCGACCTTCATGTTCGCTGATGACCGATGAAAACAACACCACTGTTTCCAGGCTACTGATCAGTACCATTCGGGATTGCCTGCAAAGCGGTTCCTACAGCAAATGGCCCGAGGGTCTCATTTTCACGTGACGGAATGCTTGGTTTGGAGTAATTTCAGGCTAATAGCCAGATTGATGCCTGAGGAACGGTCATGCACCCTCGTCTTCCGTGCCCTTGCTGACCTCATCTTCTGACTGCTGTCACCGGCCCAGAAGTCGGAGTTTTTTTTTCGGACGATCACTAAAGCCGAAATATTGCTATCGCAAATATTGCGTGTTGTGTAACAATATGCGTACCAGCCGTAGGTAGTAGGTAGGTTAGTGAGGGGCCTATAGTACAGTTTAGGAGAGGATATGGGATATTTGATAGGGCTGAGAATTGACCTGCAATGCACTCAGTTAACTATAAACATAGAAGCTGTAGTTCCCAACATGCACTGTCCACATGCCAATCACACGCACATCTGCACATACAGAGCGTGGGAAGTTAACAGTGAATACATAGGAATATAAACTTTAGTGGGAATTGATAGAGGGTAGGAGAGAGACTGATGAAGGTGGTTAAGTCGAAAATGGCGCCATAGAAAGCTCAGCTTTAGTTTTGCTATTACGTGATTGAACTACAGTGTCTTGATGTATGCTGGAGAAAGGTGGCCTAGTGCCTGGTTAGCCAGATCGGGAGGAATAAAAGACTGAACGGCAACAAGGCATTTGTGGTCTTCTGTGTTTGTGGCCGTGATACTCTACGTGTTGACGACCTTTTCAATATTATATCTGGTGCCGATGACCCGTCTCGATGACTCACTCTACACAACGCTACATCGGTGGTGCCTTGACGTCATCATATTGTTGAAGTAGGTGATGAATGTAGGTCGATGATACCGGTGTTTACCGAGATGATGTGATTCTTGCTTGCTTGCTTGCTTGATTGATTGATTGATTGATTGATTGATTGATTGATTGATTTGGAGATTTTCGTTTTTTAAAAATCCACGGTATCAAATTTCAGTGCATGTGACAACGGTGG
>SMGT01003387.1:137186-181745 GCA_004794575.1 Lanistes nyassanus | reverse complement strand
GGGGGGGGGGGGGGGTAGGCTGTCTTGGGACTGTAGGTAGGGGTGTATTGCTGTCTGTTCCTCCGAGTAGTGAGATAATCAGACTTGGCCAATGACTGGAGACTCCAAAGGGGGAAATAACGATAGTTTCGCTGTTGCCTTTAGATGATTGCCGGGGGTTCATAGACACCGCTGTTGAGAACACTTCTGGACAGCAGCCTTTGTATGAAAAGTAGAGCGCGCGACAGAGAGACATACATACATACATACGTACGTACGTGCCTGCATGAGTACATACATACGGAGGGACCAAGAGAGAGAGAGAGAAAATACAGGATAAGAGAAATTATTTACAGATTCTTTCACTCACTGTATATATCATCCGCAGTGTATGACGGGATATGCTCTGTCCGTGTGACCAGAGAAGTCTCCAGCTTCAGCTTCAGCTCTATCAGGTCGCTGTCATCATCATCATCATCATCATCATCATCATCATCATCATCAATCATCAGCAGCAGCAGCACCACCACCACCACCACCACCACCACCACCACCACCACCACCACCACCACCATCAACATCAACAACAACCACTGTCGTATTACAGTCATCTTTTCATTGTGACCAAGGGAGCCTACCGTACCCAAACACGTAGCAAAGAGAGAGTCGACAGTAAGGAACGTGAGGATCTGCCACGTTCCTTACTTTCGACTCTCTTTGCTACGTGTTTGGGTACGGTAGGCTCCCTTGGTCACATACGTCAGCATACGGTTGTGTCTAGCGCTGCCAGTACTTTGTAGGGGTTGTCATTTGATGATTTATAGCGCTCTGTCCTCATTGTTCTTTATTAATCATCTTTTCATTCTTTTATTCCCTCTCTTTCAAGACCGCCTCGGAGGTCTAGAGGTTAAGGTGTCGCCTTCCGAGGTGGGAGGTCAGTGGTTCGCAACCCGGCCGAGCCATAGAGGTAAGACTCAAAAACTGACAATCTAGTAACTGCCCTGCCAGACGCCTGACACTATAGGGATCAGTGCTAGGACTGGTTGGCCCGTTGTTAGTATAATGTGACTGGGTGGGACCGAAGCCTGTGTTGTGACAGCAGTCCCGCGTGTGGCTCAAGCAACACCGTCCTGATGTGCACATAGTTCACGTCTGGACGTTAAGCAACTAACACCCCCACCCTCTCCTTCACTCCTGCGGCTTCCCTCGTTTTTGTTGTTGTTGCTGTTGCTGTTGCTGTTTGTCGTCGTTCACGTCAGTGTTATTTGAAACGAAAAAAAATAAGGCGCGTTTGCTGCCCAGGAGACTTGATGATTGAAAACAATTCGCCAGTTGCAGAAAGAAAGCTCGTATCACGACGTACACTCACATCAGTTATTCTACGCAACCTCATACGAAATACATGCCTCTGAATCAATACCAGTTTCTTTAAGATACACGCAGCTAGTTATATGATCAACCTGTTGTTTGTCAGGTCGTCCGTCTGTCTGTTTGACTGCCTGTCTGCCTATCAAGTAGTCGGTTTTTCCAGTCCCCTGCCTCACACCCTCAGCAAAGAAAAACTTGTACAGCCTACGTGAGTAGCATAGGTTCGTTTCCTTCCGTCTGTTTATCGTCTAGAAAATCTACTCCTGCAATTTATAATTAATTTTTTCACTGCGAGTCGAATGAGACAAGACATTCGATCGTTGTGTTTACCTGGTGACGGTTTTTTTTCTCGTCAAAACGACAGTGTTATTCAGGAGAGAATGTAGTAAACTGTTGTTGCCTACACGCTAAACCCCCACCCACCTACCCTCAATTCATCCCTTTCTTGCTCCCCAACCAACTCGATCACTGAATCGCTGATTCAATTTACCTGGCGTTGGTTCCTCTTGTCAGATTTGCTCGTTGTAGAGCCTGAAAGACGGCCTCTGAAGGAAAGGGTACGCTACTCCACGAGTGCTTGAACTGTCGGTTGTTACAGAGTGGTAAACAAGTCCCGTCTTCACCAGAGAGCTGTCTCAACATTTCTTTTTCTGGAAGAAAAATAGTTTAGAGTTAGCACTTGCCATTCCTGGATGCTAAATGTCGTTAACGGGATACGGAGATAGTAAAGAATTATAGCTGCATGTTGATCAGTTGTTCTTATACCAGTGCGTATTTTATCACTTGAAATTAGAATACTAAAAAAATGATATGATGTTTCATCTAACTGTCCAATTTCCATTATATCCCACTCTGTGTACTATATGAAGGATGGGTCACATAGTACTGCAAATTAACCTAGACTTAAACACTGCATATTTATAAAATATCGTCAACGTTCAACTTCATATTGTAACAGCCTGAGTCCGTGTGTAGGTATGTGTACGAGTCGTAGTACAGACGAGTTACCGAACCTGTTTAAAAGTAATTTCAGTAAGGCTACTCTAATTTTTGAGCCTGCGTACAGGTGGTATATATCGGTGTTTGAGATGTGTGCACTCTAGTACAGTAACGATCGTGTCTGAAACTGCGTTAACTTTGCTGAGAGAATTCTCTGTCTGAACTGGATGAAGCCAATATTTGAGAATGTTTACCTTTGGGACATTATAGTGTCTCAGAACTTGAATAGCACCTTGAACGCTAGAAGTGGGATGTGCACGCAGTATTGTTAATGTTATTGGCTTGTTGCACCATTCGTCTCCCCTCTCCCCGGTCCTCGTGTGACTGCGCGAGCGCGTGTGCGCATGCGGACGCGTGCGTTTATATTCTCACCTTGCTGAGGTCTATAACAATTGTGTCTCATCTGGAGATCACATACGGGCAACTCAGCTGGACCTGAAAATATACACCGGGATCTGTGTCACATATCATGCCAAGCTCTTTCATGTTCAAATGCATTGAGTTGTTAAATAGTTTCCATAAATAACTGATGGAACCAAACAAGTATTTTTCTCCCCCGATTCCCCTTTGAAACAGATACTTCAATATATACTCCAACCAATAACCAAAGACCTTGCTAGACCGCCCCAGAGCAGTCCACCCCATTTCAAACTGGACTCTACTTGTGACATCTGAGTGGCACGACAGTGGACACGGATGAACTAGGTTGATCAGATTATGCCGAAAACAAGCCGAAACACGCGCATCGCTACTGCGGATCAAAATATTATTTTTCCCCTTAAACTTTTGTTACCGGAAGCCACGAGCTGGCACGTGCAGCGCTGGCCCATGTGAACAGAGAAAACACATTGTGCTGTTGGAGGCAGAAATAAGCGGAGGCGGTCTGCACTGTCGGACAACAGGTCGATGATGGCGCTGCATTACCTGTATTGTTAGACACGACGCAGCTGCACGTGCGGGAGGAGTATTTGTGTGCGGCCTCCCACACGCACCCCGCCCATGTGTAATGCTGTGAGAAGGCCAGCGGAGATACAAACCCCGGCCCTTTGGGATTCACACAGTCCCTGTTGTTGAACGAGTTATACGGCGTGGGTAGGAACTGATACTGCACAAGTTGAAGCAAACAGGTTTTTTTCTCTTCAAATTATCGTTAGGAATAAAGCACTAGCAGTTGAATCAGCTTGTTATACAGTTTGGAGTAAACGGGTTGAAATGGACTCTGTGCTGTAAAAATCCGAGCGAAGGCTGCATATCAAACAACGACATGCCTATAAGCTTTAGCTGCAGAAGAAAAAACCCACATGATGGAAAAATGGGATAAACACCTAATGAAAACCTAATCCACCCCTGTGATACAAAGTTTCAACCACTATCGACCAAAGCATAAAATTGTCCTAACTTTTTCGTCATGAGACCGAAAGGAAAGTCTGTCGTGCACAATTCTGACAAAATTGAAATCAATTTTATTTATTTAATTTTTGGCAGACCTTTAAACTAGTTCCAAGCACGGTTTTCATTCACTTTTATCCAAGCGTGCTGCGCCAGCATAAACGAAATGAGAGAATAAAGTGTATTTGAAATCAGTTAATTAAATGAGGCACTGTGTGACCAGTACGACGATACATGGCAGGGGACGCAACAAAAGTCTCGCAAAAACTCGTGTTTGCTTACGTACCTCTGTCAGGACAAACCGGATTTCCACGGAAGACCCAGGAACCACGTCGATAAGATTGAATGGCATTGCTCTTTCTGCAGGGTCGTGCACGGAGACCTTGCAAAGATTAGTAAATCACAAGCTGTGGTTTAACAGTTGGTAGGGATCGAGTTCCTGGGAGAACAGTTTCGTGAGTTACTGTAAGTACGGGTTCTCGAGTTACGAACTGGTATTAACATTTTGTGAGTTACAGACTAGTATAACCGTTTAGTAGGTTACGGATTTTAAGTTTCCTGTATTACAAACTGATGTACCAGCTCTGTGTTACAGACTTGTGTATTAAATTTTTTAGTTGTCAGCAGGTACCATTTCTGAGAACCATGATCCGCCCCTGATTCTATAGCACTGGTTAAGAAAGGCATATAGGAGATCTTATCTGGAGTGGTAAAAGGACATTTAGCATGGGACAAGGCCATACCCAGATGCCTGGGGTCATAGTTTGCGGGAGGAGGTCTGCCTGGGGCACCACCAGCACCAGGTGCAGCATCTGCATCTCGTTCATCTGCAACGGCGCGACGTGCCGGTCGTAGGCAGCGTTGTAGGTGAAGCAGCGAGTGTTGAGCAGATCCTCCTCCACGAAGTCGTGGTGTGGGTCTAGCGTGGTGCCGGAGCTGCTGGTGGTATTGCTAGAGAAACAACGGGGCTAGTTTTCTTTACAGACTACTCACAAGGTTTGCCCGCCTACCCGCCTACCCGCCCGCCCGCCCGCCTGCCTGCCTGCCTGCCTGCCTGCCTGTCTGCCTGCCTGCCTGCCTGCGTGCCTGGCACTTATATTCTATGTCCCCCCACTCTTTCATATCTCTCTCTCTCTGTCTCTCTCTCGAAAGTGAAAGGTGGCACATTGTAAAGAGCTTCTGACCAAGCCACTAAGATTCATGGACGTGGGACGTTGGCTCAGGTCTCGTCCTATCACGTTTCTTTCCTGTTTACCTGTTTACCATGCTACAGCTTTGTCTCGACATCAGAAACCAGGCAATGTCTCTCGCTTCCGCTCCATCTCGCGTGAGCATGTGCCTGCGTGCGTGCATGGGTGCGTGCGTGCGTGGGTGTTTAGTGTGAACAACAGAGTTTGGAAAAAATATACTCAGTCTGCGGGGGGTGTATATACAGTATTCATAGTGACTAAATTTGGTAGATTGCAGGCAGAACGAAAGAGTGTTATTTCCTCTTAAGGCACTCGTTACATGGCTACTTTGAAACACTATACACGATGAAGATTAAAACCCACAAATTTAAGCGTACAGTCAGACAAGTGTTACAGTAAACAGCAGGTGTAAAACGGTTGTGTAAAGATGAAATGGCAAATCAGTTTTTTTAAATAAAAACAGACAAATCCTTAAATACATTGATTATCACATTGCTTAGAGATATTCAGAGATGGTTTGACTGAAATGGGGAATACCATTACGCCACGTGTGTGTGTGCGCGCGCGCGTATGTGCAATGTGTGTGTGTGTGTGTGAATGTATTTATGTTACACTTATGTATGTGTATACATATGTTTCCATACGTGCATGTATGTGTTTCGATGTTTGTATGTATGTGTGTGCTCTATGGTTGTATGTATGTATGTATGCTTGTATGTTTCTATGTATGAAGAGAATACAGATTACCTCCACATCGTCATACTCTCTCACCTGTGCTTTCCAAAGAGCAGGATGTCCCCCAGCCCCAGACTGAACTCATCCAGCAAAGACTGGAACGTCCAACTTTTAAGAACGCTTGTCACATTGGCGCTCATCCAGTCGATGCTGGGGACGTCTGCAGCAGCAAACGGCAGACTGGAGATGGACGTCAGGTACTGTTCGATGACGTCATGATGGCGCGACCGTCTCAGACGCGTGTGATCAAAAGGTGACTTGAGGCAGAAGGTCACGGCCGGGAAGTCAATCTTGCGGTATCGGTTGACCTCGATGGAGGTGGTGTGGGCGTAGGACAGGTATCGCTGGCACATCCTGGTAATGGTGCTCACCAGAAAGACAAACATGGTCGCCAACAGACAGCACCAGACGATCCTGCAAGAAACCTGCTGTCCTAGTGGGCGGGGCAGTTCTGAGCTGTCGTTTCTCATTTTTGTACATAAAACTGCGCAAAATATGCTGGTGCAATTAGCTTTTGTTATCCACTATCTGTGTTAATTAAAGTGACCATGAATTTCGAAGGCTGATTAGGTCTCACCACTCACCGGTTTAAATGACTGGAAGAGAAGACATTTTTACCATACACAAAAGTACCCATATGGAAAGGAGATATGAAATATTCATTTCAGCTCAGAAGTGGTGTTTTGGTCGGTCAGAAGTACTTACTTACTTATACTTACTTAGTCGTGCACAGTTTGTTTGTTTGTTCGCTTTTTGCTTGCTTGCTTGTTAGATGGAGGACAAATCCGTGGACTAGGTTCACAGAATATTTAAAGACCCTTACTTGCTAAATTTGCTGGAACTTCCGACTATGAACACCGGTCCGTTCAACGAAGTTTTCAAAGCAAATTCTAGCCACAGGTGCTTTAACTGGGAAGTCCAACTGCTTGTGGGACCTTTGTCGGCTTCGCAGCCAGACAGTGACCCTTTCAGGCCAGTTTCGTCTTCCTTTTGTCTTGAGCTCTCATCGTGCCCAGCGGGGACGTCTGCTGACAGTGTGGCGTCATACCGCGAGCAGCTAGACTCCCCTTGTCCACTCTCAAGAAGTGTGTTGTACTCTCCAGTCATTCGGCCTAATGGGAAGCAGACGTTGAAGCTGTAAAAAATGTATGTTGTGCAATGCGCAAAGTGCTGGAACTGTTAACAAGACTACAGCCATTATAACGAAACGAAACGAAAACTTTATTGTCTCTGGCCACATGGCCTTTACAATGGGGGCATGAGCATGATACATAGCCAGTAATTTCATAATAAATGATACGACGACTGTGGTAAATATTTACGTCCATGAAAGTTCTAATTCATTTCGGCGCTTAAAACTATGATAAAGATATCTGGCTAAATTAGCAGAGCTACGGAAATCTTGGATCAGACGAGACAGGGTAAAATGTGAAGGATATAATGTATACTTGCATGGAAGGTATCTTGATCTCAAATCATTTAAATGGACACAGTTAAAAAGGAAATGAAATTCTTCGTCTAATTCTGTTTTGCCATTATAAAGACTGTGTGCCAAAGTTTTCTGGATTTCCAAGTTATCCTCACGGTAGCGCTCTCATCAGACGGTTATTAGATAACTTTGTCAAGAAAATCTAGAACACCTTAAATTAAAATGTCTTATTGAGACACTGTTAAAACTGCACGGCTTGTAGTAAAACAAGAACATAAAGAATGTCCCGTAACCTTTTTTATGTCGTAGGATCAGCTTCGTGAGGGCAGTGCCCATTTCCTGTCCCTCACTGCCTTACCTTCCCTAACCCATGGGGGCCAGGTGCCCATTCACAGGTGGGTGAACTGCTGAAAATGTGCTACACGTTTCGGGGTTCGAACCAACCTATGGCCACACCTTCTTTTTCGGAGGCCCGCACTCTAACCACTCAGCAATCCGCTTTCCCGCAGCTTGATGTAACACTTAAATTATAAATATACTTACAGCCATGTACCATGAGAAGTCCACTTTTATGTGTCAAGCTGAGAAAATCGGTGCTGTGTGTGTGTGAGAGAGAGAGAGAGAGAGGCGAAGAAAAGAGATGGAAAATGTATGTTTTATTCTGACTAAACCTCGTAAAATACGAACATAAAAGCTAGACGTACATACAAACTTCCTGCAATCGATACCTTAAATTTACCCGCACCCGCTCAGTTCTTTTGTACCTAAGAACGATTTTCGAGAGCGGCTTGTGCACAGTGTCTGCTAGATCCAGTCTTCGTCGTTAAACATGACGTCGCCACTTTGTTGCCGGCATGTCTGTTGTAACATCTGTCTTTCCATCTGCTGGTCTGTCGCATGGAGCATGTTTGCTAAGGACTTCAGGAACCAGCCCGTGCCACATATAAAGTACGCGCGCTGTTCCGAGAACTTCCGTTAAAACTTAGAAGGAAGAACTGTTAACTTACATCAGGTGGACAACCAAACCTTCCGCAAAAGAAATACATGCGCTACAAAGTAATATAAAATCCTAGTCATAAAGGTCAACCGATGCCTGATAAACAATTTGAAGTTTATGCCAGAATGATCAAGATGATTAACTTAAATCCCATTCCCCCCACACACACACACGCGCGCGCGCGCGCACACACACACACCAACACACACACACACACGCACAAAAGCAGAGAGAAGATGAACATATGAAAGAACGAGGGAAGAGAGAGAAAAAAAATTAAAAGAATTGGCATACCGGCTGGTACTAGCGTCACACTCAGTTGACATCTTTGGCTATGTTCAGAAAAAGAAGCGTGTCACTCTTACACTCACTGCATGGAAATAACCACTGCTGTATCCCTCCAGTCTGTTTCCTTTCTTTGAATGTGATACAGAAGTCTGGTTAAGTTTCTTTAACTTGGGGTGCAGTTTCGTTTAAAACATTTGCTATCTACGTTCCCCTGTCAACATCGTCCTTACCACACGCTTTACCAAAGGGGCACAGAGCGTTGCAGATATCTCTCCCAGACAGCAACATGCAGGGTCTGCAGCAAAAGATTTAATAACTACTCCAGTTGAAATCACCCTAGCCGCAAGAAATTTTCTGCCTCACTCTTAGTTTTCAGTCTCACTCTAGAATACACAGCAGTGTACACTTCAACAACGTTACTGTCTTTGCGACGTTACTGTGCATTTTCTATATTCATAAGAAAAATTGGGAATTATATTTTGGTTACCTGCCCCTGAACTGTGCCGTCTAGTAACTGTTCTTGGGGTAGGATTTATAGTTATTCTATTCCTTGTCGCCCAGCAGGAAGTCTTATCTCCTTCCGCCCAGACTTCTAAGTAATCCACCTTAGCCAAATCTCACTAATGTAGTTCCGAAGCACTGCGATCTGGTGCGAGCAGGATTGGATTTGATCCAGTACGTGGATCTGTGACGACTTAAACGCGATTCACTAAACATCGTCTGTCTCACACATGTACAACTCTTGTACATCAGATTGAATTAATGGTGGAAGGTCCTTGTATTGGGGCCATGGCATTTAAGCCCTATTATAAGAACCAGTCTTGTCGGCCCGACCCCAAGTTTTCTCACGCACTAAGATACTCATCAAAAATCGGATCGACGAAAAACTGATGGAATATAGTAGTTAAAATTCGCGATTTTACTGTAAATCACCTTACTGCATTTGGATATTTGTCACATTATATTTTCTTCACGACTTACAGAATGCGAGCAGAGCGACAAATCAGAAGCGCTAGTAGTCACGCAGCAACAACAAAAAAAGTAGCAAGTGGGGTCCCCAAGATCACAACCAGAGGGGGAGTTGTGTTGTCAGTCACACGATCGAAGGAGTGGATGGAATTAAATGAAGAAAGCTAGCCCACGGCCACCCTGCAATATGGCTTAATCCCTCTAGCATTTCGCTAGTTCTCTTGTTGTCACCATGGTTTTTTTTTCTCCAAGCTGCACTCACTTGTTTCATTTTCTTATCACCATATGTGTATGTCACTCTGCATATGTAACTTACTTTATTATTCGATATGGAATGAATGTGCGGGCTGCACGCGTCATTGACTGCTGCTGGAGGGTGTTGTGGGGTGCGTTCTGGTCACTGAATGCATTAGAAATGTGAGTGACGTCTGACGTATACGGCTAAAATATGGTGAAGAAGAAGTTTCCGGACAACGAGTATACAGCATTCGCACACAGTACGCATGCGCAGTAGGCCTACAGGGCGACAGACCTGACACATCGGCACTAAGATATATCACGGACCTATGTATATCCGTGGATGTATACAGTAGCTGAATCGCTACACTTGCATGGAGACGTCTGTTGAACTTAATAACCGTGACCATTTTACTTCATCGCACCGTCTGCGTCGAATAGTACAGCTCGGAAATAGAGAAACGACGATCGAAATATTGTATGGACGAGAGGCGGGTGGGGGGGGGGTGGTTGTCCCTTGTCCTTACGCCACACAAAAAAAAGCCCAGCTTAAAAAAGCGCAACCCCTTCATTCGTGCACTTAAACTGTTTTGAATTTAAATTTAAATCCTTCGATCTGCCTTGATAGGCTGAATGTCGCTCGTCCTTCACACACTGTGAGCACGCACATACTGGAAAATGCATTCCATATATTTGACATTTTAATTGTTCCTGTGAGTCATGCAGCTCGATGAGGATGGCTGCGAATGAAAATCAGTCGCTGCATCTCTCTAGTCGAGTTTTATTTCAAACACCAGGGCGGCAGACTGAAGGTTTGATAGGGCTGGACGTTGGGGGAGCTCTTGCAAGGAAATATCTCAATCTAATACAGGTGCATGCTGCATATATAATCTTTTGATCGTTTTTTAAACTGAAACGTTTTCTTAGTTTATTATGATCATTTCTTCTTCCTCTTTGCATGTCAACACCCTGGCCTTAGGAGGCGCACGTTCACAAACATTATCGCCTCACCCGGGCCCCATCCTCGTCCCACCATCCACAGAAAGAATCGAAATTAAGCACATATCGACCGTGTCTTTACAGCCGGATAGAAGTCGAATAAAACCATATGCGTGGATGATATCCTTCTCTAAAAGTTTTTTGAAATGGTATCTCTTGGATCGTTTCTAGATATGCCATGTCGATCACTGCTTTATTTCATCTACATGCAAACCATCGTGGCATACTCGAACGTTGTCATGGTAGTTCCGACAACAAATCGATGCTGGCGGCTTCCAGTGACGTCACATGTCTCTGCTTTGCAATCCAAAATGGCGGCGAAAACATGTAAACTGGAGAACACATGAGCGTACCGTAAGCATGTGTGCTTCTTTTAAGGAGTGATGCAGGCATAGCAGGAGCACCTTATTCATGGAACTCACGCGCGTCCATGGCTACTTCGACTGCTCATGGTGAGAAAGCAACGCTCATAACATGCCCGACCTGCGATTATACCGTACCGCAGGCACCGGGAACGAAACGGACCATTTGTCCAAACTGTGGTAACTTCTACAGCAGAGAACTAGCAGAACGCCCACCTTCTCCTCGCAGAAGAATTCGGCAGGAGAGAACCCAGCGTGGATCCGTTTATAATGATAGCCAGGTATAAAATATAATAAAATTGTGTATACATTTTGTTACTTACAAAGCACAGGATCTTGATTAGCACTAATCTTGTGTACTTTCATTTTTCTCTTCGATCACAGGTCATCGGCCGTGACCTCGCTGGACCGACTGAACTTTACATGCATACATCAAAAAGTAATCGGGATTAAATTTGTAAAAGAACTAAAACACACTAGTTTCTCCTCTTACTGTCGTGTAGTTATCAAACCTTTGCCCATGGGTGTCACATATGCTTAATAAGTTATATGCACCTTAAAACATCAGAAGCATATAGACACCTTCTTTACCTCCCCGTCCCACAAAATGTTTCCTGTGTATAGTACCGTGGTGGTGGTGGTGGTTATTTAGAGGGACGGTGCTTCCACCTCGCGGTGATTTCACACTATGGGGGGATGGGGTCCTATTACTAAACTATGCACTGAAAGTGCCACCAGACTGATGGCTGCAGTAAGATGGCCAGTGTATAGTACCAACAAATGCCTTGATGGATATGCTAAAGTGATGGCTGTTAAAAAAAAAATCTGTAGGTTTTCTAATTTTTCATTACAGTTGGAGAATGTTACTTATCTAGTATGTTGTACCAAAAAAAAAAAAATCCTCATCTCATTAAGTGTCTATTAATTTACAAAGATCTTTTCTGCCTAGCTCATGTGCAGAAATCCCAGTTATGCAGTTATTTCAAATTCAAGCTTTCAAAAGTTCCTTCATTGATGGAATGGACAATTTTAGTTACAAAATATTTGGAGGCCTGAATCTGTTCTCAGTCATCATACAATGTATATATTTAAATATATATCCGATGCCTGTTCCTTATCTCAAAAATCATATTTTTGCTGTAAGTGATATCTTGTCCCCTAAATGAGCATACTAACAGGAGTAGCTTCCTGCAAGTTTATAGGAGAGATACCCCTCTGTCACGTTTTTCTCATCTTGTATTCCATAGCTTTGGAGACTGTCGGGGCACCACAGATGACTTGGCAACCAGCTCCCTATATTTCCCTCTGTTGTGTGTCTGTCTCTATGTTTCTGCAAACCTTAGGTCAGTCCACTCCTGGATTTTGTTTCCTCATCACTTCCTTTGTCTGTCTCTTCTTCTTCCATCATGCACTGTATCTTGTAGAATGGTTTTTGCAAGTCCTGATAATCTTGAGTTGTCCCCATACCTTTTCAGTTTATGCTTTCTTACAGTGGTCATCGGTTCTTTGTATGATCCAGTGGAATGCTGTGTCCTCTTTCATATTGCCAAATTGGTGATGTGGTCTTTTTATGAGATGAAGGACCTTTCTGAAGCATCTCATCTCCATGGTTTGAATCTTTCTCTGCAGATCAACTGTCATGGTCCATGTCTCACAAGCATAGAGAAAGATGGAGATGACTCTAGTGCATGCATCAGTCTAATCTTGGAACTGAGGAGGATGGATTCCAGATAGGTTTCACTTTGTAAGTGCTGCAGTTGTCTGTGCTATTCTGGCAAGTAATTCTGGCTTTGAACCTTTATCGGTGACAATGGAACCAAGGTACTTGAAACTGTGGACTGATTCTAGCTGGATTCTTGTCTCTGAGGTCAGTGCTGAATCCATTGGTGTTATTGGTCATCAGTTTGTTCTTTTCTACACTGATCTCCATGCCATAGGCTGTTGATGACTTGTTGAGACATTCTACCAGGCCAGCTAATACTTTTTGTTGTTGTTTTTGTTGCTGTCAGTGTCTTTGGCTAAACTGTTTATTGTTCTGGCACCGATGGTGACTGTTCCTTCATAATTTTCAGGGCATCTGTTATGATTCTTTCTAGGAAGATGTTGACCAGTGTGTGAGAAAGAAGACAGCCTTGTCAGACTCTGACCATAGTCCTGCCTGAACCATTCCACTGTAACAGCATTGGAGAGTACTGTACTAGTGGCTTTGTTGTAGAGTTGATGATGTACATCATCATCATCTATTGTCATTTTTCAGTATGAATCACATGCAGTAGTGGCGACACAAAGAGCTGTAAGCTAATAAGAATGGTCACCATGTGGAGTATATAAGAAACAGGCAGGTTTCAGATGTAGGTATAGGAACAGTCTGGTATAACAAAATTTTTTAAGAGTTGCACACTACACTCTGTCAAAAGCTTTCTTAAAGTCTATGAAGACATGGGAGATTTTGCTGGTGTTGGAGATATTTCTCATGCATTATCCTTAGATTGAAGATCTGTTCAGGAGTGGTGTGCCATGAAGGACATATTTCTGCACACTGATATTTCACCATAATCCTTGGTACGACCTTGTCTTTTGGGCTGAAAGTTGGACATGTTTCTGCACACTGATATTTCACCATAATCCTTGGTACGACCTTGTCTTTTGGGCTGAGAGTTGCCCAGGTCCAGGCTTGCGCATAACAGGCTTGACCTAAGCTTCCCAAAGTGCCCATAGGTCTGTCTTGATGGTTGCTGTGAATGGAAGGAATCATTTGATTATTGGTCTGGTGAACAGTAACCATGCCAGATTCCTAACAATAAGTGTTAGACAGATTTTAAAAATTTGGTTTTATTTATGTTTGATGTTAACTTTGAGATTTTTGTACATTTTCAGAATACCAACAGAAACAGCAGCAAGCAAGGAGGACGTTTGCAGGTCATCGCTAACTTTTTTCAGAATCTTGCCCCAACTAGGAGAGGCTCCCAGCCACAGACCCACCAGCAGAGTGACTCCCCTGAACCACCTGGGCAGTCTGGTCACTCAGATCTCCTCCCACCCATCAACAGCACCAAGCTGACAGCATCACAAAGCCACACACCATCTTACGCAAGCCATGGATATCCCAGCTCACCCAGAGACTTGTCACCTGGGACTAAAAATTCCATCTTGATTGGCAACTCACCCTCTCCTGACAGAAGAACAGCAGAGCAGTTCCAGTAAGTATAGGCTTTTGAGAATCACTGCAAGCATGTATTCATGAAAGTTTTGGTCTGATGAATGTTAGAAATAGGGCCATTTTAAAATACAAATATTATTTCTGCAGCTTTTTGACTTTGTTTTGGACAAATGTAGTATTGGTTTAAGTCTTCAAGTAAATTATCCACATTTTACATAAAACATTGTCCTCTAAAATATTCAAAATCTTTACTTAAAAAAAACAGTTGTCCATTCTTGTGCTCGTAACGATAGAATTTGTTAGGGTCATCTGTTAAATAATGCATATAACAACTTTTGTGCTAGCATTATCTGGTCAAACCCAGTATAATAAATTTAATAAGAGATGATGGTGAAACCACTAAATGTTAAAATGTTTCGTTAACCTAGAAAGAAGCATCCCTTTATATGTTTTTCCATTGTTACTGTAGATATAGTTTGAGACTTGTTTATAATTGTATTAGAACACAAGAAGGAGAAACTGCTCAGAAAATGAATGCATTGTGATTCACAGTTATTAGAAAAATATTTTTGATTTGGTTTGGTGTTTAAGGGCTGCAGTGCAAGTGACTTTCACGATCGCTCATTGTTTTTGGTCATTTGCAATAAATTTGCATTGAGTATTATTATATCTCTCCTTAACCATGTCACCCTCCTCAGATGTATAGAGTCATCTTACTGTCTGAAAAGTTGATAACCAGTACCGCCATGTGATAAACATCAGTGTGAGTGCTTTGTGTTGTGTCACAAGTGTTGGTTTCTGTTACCTGTCTGACTTTATATTAGCCAGGATATTCTGCAAGCAAAAGAGTCTGGCCACTGGCGCCCAGTAGTGGATTTCTACTCTGCAGTTTTCAACTCCTTCACTGAGCTGAACAAAACATTTAAAGTAAGCAGACTGCTTTAAATGCTGTTATATAAGTTGCTGACGTCAGTAGAAAATGTTTTCAGGGTCATTCCATCATTGCAGGAGCAAGTAAAATGGGGTGGGGGGGCGGTGGTGGTGGGAGAAAACTTTGATTTGACCAAATCGCTTTTTTTTTCAGCACACACTTGAATTTTAACAAGAGGGAGGTATTTTTTTAATTATTCTGCCTGTCAAGTGATTCTGAATTAACCTTGGATGAAGTGCCTAGCTTTTATGGGTGTAACTGATTAAAGTCCACAGCCAGAGAATTCTGTATGAAAATGTCAGTTTCTACTCAAATGTAAGGCTGAAAATCATTTTCTTAAGTTGACAGAGCAGTTCAGGAAAACCTTATTGTTATTTTATAGTCTGAAAAGTAGCAAGGACAAGCATGTTAAATGTGCTACAAAAGAAAGCTTACAAGACTCTAGCATAATACATGAATTGCACTTTGAATTACTAGCAATAGATCACTGTTGAAGTGGCAACTGTTCTGTGGAATACACTGAGGGCATTGTTTGTGTTATTGATTTATTATGGGGCCTGCATGTCACCAGCAACCATGCAGTCACATTCATCTACACATTATCTTGCATCTGTGTGCAGTATGTAGAACACAACTTGGACAGGACTCCACACACTCCCACAGTTGTGCCATGATGCATTAATAGGCTCAGATATTAGCACAAGTGGAAATCAAGGCTGAAACTGTAAAATCCCACACAAAAAATCCTGTAACAGAAGAATAATATATAACATTAATAATGGCCTTTTTTTACCTCAGGGTCTAAGCACTGGATCTGATATATTTCCCATGATGCATGATCGTGTGCCTGTTATTCACAGACATCAGAAATGATGCCAAATTATTTTTACTTGTGTATTCCTGGGATGCAAATATTTCCTTTTTTCAATCCAAACATAAAGACCCATGTTTCTTGTTAAGGAACCCTCAAAATTCCCAAGCAGAGAGTCCCAGGGAACCTCAGTCTTTTACTAAACCAAGGGGAGCAGTGCTTTAAATTTAATATTGTAATCGTAATCTGCAGGCGACCAGATTTTCTAGGCTGAAAGTTAATGGGAGCTGTGTTTGAAAACTTTGTTTAACTACCTCAACAAGCACTAGCAGACTTGTCAAACTTCCACAGCAATCTAAGTACTTGTGTGGCCTGGTTATTACATGGAAAACATTTGTTTATTAACTTCATCACAGACATGATTGGGCAGCTACATTAATGCCATGCCATGCCACTGTTGTCACTACTACAGTAGCAACATGTCATGTTAAACATCATTCCATATTCATCATGTCACCACTGCATTGCAGTACATGTCAGGCGTAAGGTGAGAAAACCTGATTGTCAGGCATGGCAGGACTTGCAGTGCTTGCATGCCTGACTGGGGACAGGTAGGATGTGTGTGTTGTGGGGGGGGGGGGGACCACTGGCAGTTGTGTGACACTGTGATCATAGAGAAAACAATCGATTGCCCAGCTGCTAAGAGAAAAATCAATGATGTGGAACAGGATCAGATTTCTGTACAATGCTTAGCTGATCAAAGAGGCATGAAAAAGGGAAAGGTTTTCTGGATTCTCATGCTGGGTTATTATAAAAATATTAACGGCATGTTGTTGTTATCCTGATGGGGGAAAGTATTTTATGCATTACTGTAGTTACTTTTACAAGTTTTTTTTTTCTTTTTGTGTGTGGGGGAATGTATGCAAGAGAGAGGACTGTTGACAGATGATTGTACAACTGTACATGTTTTTGTGGCCTTTTGCCTTATTTGACACTGCAGGTACAGAGCAGATGTGAATCCGTTAATCCCTGTATTTATATATACACACACTTGACATGTGTGCGTGCATACACAAACACAGATACATCAGTGACATCATCATCAGTGACATCATAATCAGCAACATCAATGACATCATCATCAGCTACACCAGATAAACAACAGTGGTCCCATTACCTGCTTTATTGTAGGGGGGGATCTGATTGGTACTGTTGCTTACGGTCTCTTTCTATTCCTCTCCACATTGCATTCTTTGTCCATAGGGGTTAGTAGGGCCTGAATGCCCAGAGAAGTCTATTCCTTGTTATCTCCATTTTCTTGCTCAAGATGGTCTCTCAAGCACATTATAGTGTGTGACAAAACATAGAAACAGGTTCTTTCTTTTGACTGTGAGGAACAGGAGTTCCAACAGCCAGCAAAGTTGTGTAGTCTGTTAAAGATGTTGACTTTTGTTGTATGCTGAGTTCAATAAATTAAGTTTTCATTGTCCTACTTTTGTGCATATGATGAACAGTTGTTAAAATTTAAGCTGTAAACATAAAAATACAAATTACCAGGGTTTTATTTTTCAGAAAGACCCAGCCAAAGAGTACAAAACAGCTGACGATCCAGGTGTAAACATAGAATTTGTGAACACAGTATATGATACTCTGATGAAAGTGGTAAGGTCTGTTTTGACATGTCTGTTGTATGATGTAAGTTAAGCCTTAACAGCTAACTACCACTTACAAGATTCCACTTGCCTCTAACTTAGCCCCAAAAATAAAAACACAATTGAGATGCCAAAACTATTAGAGAGGAGAAGGATGTATGATTTTCTGTGACATTTAGAGTCGGGGAGAGTGAAGTGGACTGAGAACAATGAACAGAAAGAGTAATTAAGATCAGGAAAGAAGATGGGGTAGACATTGTTAAATTCTTTGTTGCATATATTGACATCAGTCTGTAATATCAGTGCCTCTGTAAGATTTTGCTTTATTTTGTTTTGTGGTGGGGTAACTTCTGTAGAGAGTGCAGACTTAGATTTATTTGATTTGACTTTCTTTTTGGAGATAATTTTTGTCTGTAATGTAACAGTCAATTTGGTTTTGGTTTCATGTTTTTCAGCCAAATGAGGTCTCTAAAGAAGCATTGAAAGCCATTATCAACTGTTTATTGAAGGACAAGAGGTAGATTTTAAATGTCTTGTACTGTGAATTTCCAGTTTTATATCTTTTTTTGTTTCAGTTATATACCTAGTGCTTCGGCTGATTAAAGTAAGATCATAGGTGATTCTGCTATTTTTGTAAATATTGCATTTCATGTTATGGAATTGATTAGCTGAAAGACAAATTTAATAATAAAAGCACCAAACTGCATTGAGTTTGCCATTGGAAACAACATCTCTTACTTACCACTTCAAACTTCTTTATCATGGTTTAAAAGCACCTGTATTGTTTTGCAATGCACATCAAAGGAACCGGGATCACTGGCTGTGGTAAGTCTGTTTATCAAGAGTTTATAAAGTTTTTTTCAAAAAAGATTGAAACAGTCATTGACAAATGAAGAAATGAAGCTTTCTTCCTGTAGCATTCTTTTCAGGTACAGAACAAAGTTTGTATATTTCATAAAGATTTGAAAGGTCATGAGCGTTTCTGAACCTAGAGTAGTGATGAACACACACACACACATACAGAGATAGGGTCAGTCCTCATATTTCAGCTAGTAGTATTGTTTCATTTGCTTATTGATCACATCATTTGCGTGGATCTCTGAGAACTGATAATTCTTATGCTATTTTTATTAAGAACACTTCATTCTGTCTAGAAGTATTGACTAAGCATAAGTGGCATCTGATCACCCATTTGATAAGAGCTCTAGAAACAAACTGAATTTTTTATAATGTAAAGGACTTCAGAACAATCCCTGCAAATGCAAGAGTTCAGGAGCTCTCTGAATAATTTTTGTGAAGTTGCATTTCTTTCTATGTGGAGGGAACAGCAGCTTTATTAAGCTTATTGATTGCGTTGCTTGGATGTTTTCTTTGTTCTATTTATTCTTTTCAAGAACTAGAAATTTCTTGCCCTTTCTCGCACTTGCTCTTTTGTCTTGTTTTTTTTTAAATTTGTGCATAACCTCGAATCTCCTGGCAATAGTACCTCAATATTGGTCATTGTTCCTGTGTACACACTAGGGAAAAAACATAATGCAGGGGGGGATTGAATATATAGATGCCACAGTTTGAGTTTGTTTTCCTCTTCATTTTTGCAGGCCACACAGCAAAGATGACCTTCGAGCATATCTCATCTTATTACAAGTAAATATGCGTTCTGTTTTGACTTGTTTTTACGCTGAACTGAAAAGGAGGGAATGTGGGCTTTGTTTTGCTGGTACAGCAGCACCTGAGAATAGCAGACACCCATGTCGAGATGCAGAACTGTCCAGTATTTGCAGGTGTCCATTATTCACAGGGACAATCTGAGGGATTTACAAACCACCAACCATTCACACAAATCTCTCCAAAGAACTCTAGAAGCTTCTGTACATTATCATTTAACGATGCCAAGGTTAGGAACTTTGACTCTTTCTTCTACTGCGAGGTGCCTACAACTTAGGAAATCAGTGATGCAAACCACATTCTAATAGCATGTGCTCATTGGCTTGAACATGCCAGTTCCTGCTTATGTAGTATAGAGTCTTGTCTCTTGTGTGAGATTTTGGTGGAAAATGTCCAAGTGCCAAATGCAGGGAGTCAAGTGGATGTATACATGGGATTGAGGGCTGTTCAGACCATTGCACGATACAGTTGGGTAGAGAAAAAGTGTCCGATATCCACATTAGCCAGGCTAATTAACTGGACATTAACTGCATGGTGGGTTTATGCTGAAAATTAATTGGTGTCCATTATTTCAATACAGTTTATTTACAGGTAGTGTTGTACTAGTCCATTGCTTAGCACAAATTCTCAAGTTTCTTAACCTGTGGTGCTACGTAAGTGATTGTGATTAGAATGATTTGTGCAGTGGGATCACACCTTTGGGTGTTGAGATGCTTAAGCACTTTATAAATGTTTACTCACTTGCAGTTTATACATGTGTAAACATGATTAAGGGTTTATTGATACACTGTGAAGGCAAAGCTAAATGATGCTGAAAGAGTTTAACAGAACTGTCATCCACCAGATAAGCATGTTTTGAATTTAACTACAGTGTACTATGTACAACTGTAAATGTTACCAAAATCCAGATAAGCATGTTTTGAATTAAACTTACAATTTTAAATGTTGCCAAAATTGTTCAAGGTGTATTATTAGGGATTTGTTGTTTGGTAGTTTAACACTGTCAGCAATGAAACCTGTCTCATGATGGGGGAGGGGATGAGAGGGTGATAAAAGGTGCTGGTGGGAAGATGAAGGAGGTAGAAACTGGAGTAACTGGAGAAAAGCCTCAGTGGCCAGACATGTAAACAGGTCCCATCCAACATAGGGTCCAGACCCACATCCTTGTGTTTCATGTAAACAGGTCCCATCCAACATAGGGTCCAGACCCACATCCTTCTGTTTCATGTAAACAGGTCCCATCCAACATAGGGTCCAGACCCACATCCTTCTGTTTCATGTAAACAGGTCCCATCCAACATAGGGTCCAGACCTACATCCTTCTGTTTCAGAGTCAAGCACTTGTTACCACTATCTTATAGACCACCTATTATTATAAGTAATATTCACACTGCATGTAGTTCATTTAGCATTATGTTTTCCATAATGTAGCTGTCTTATGCATAAGGTCGGCCTAGTGTAAATAATTATTGCCTAGAAAGGTGTGCCCTTCCCTGCATGACTGACGAAAACGTCGTAACAGGACGGCGGTGGATAAATCAGTAAGACAGGGAAAAGGACGTTGACCTGATCCATTGAGAGTGTGGAGCTCAGATAACTTGTATCACAATGACTGAACAGTGTGGTGAACATAGTCTGATAGGACTGCCATGCCACTGTATAGAGCTCATGCTCATGTGATGCCCTGATCTTTCAAGCTGTCTGTGGGATGATTGCAGAACCCCCAGTTCAGCTCACTATCTACCTACGTGATTTTTGCCCATCTGCTGCGACAGATTGCAACGCTGAGTGACCATGACCACCATTTTCTGGTCAACTGGATCAAACAGTAAGCTCATCTTCCTCATGAGATTTTTCTTTCATTGTTTGTTTTGTTGCTGGTCCTTATTTTGATGATGATGGAGTCATGTCTCATCTAATCTCAGGCTTTTTTCAAGAGTGAGATTATCATGTGGTCTTGCTGTGTCATCTGTAACATAGCAATGCAAATAACTTTTTTTGGGCAGTCTTGCTAGCTGAGCAGATTCTGCCAGTTAAATTGTGTTTCCAGAATATGCTGCAATGTTCAGTGCTAAAAGACATAGTTTTATCTAGCTACTTTTAGTGTGCTGCAATGAGCAACTGAACATGCAAAATACAAAATACAGGTAGGCATACAGCTTATACAGGAAGGCAAGTGAAAGGTTCGTAGGAAAGCGCTGAAATATGTTTAATTTTACTTGGCCATATCTTGGTTCCCGAATTTTTCTGAAGAATCTGCGTGTCACTTTCTCTGTTTTTCAGACTTCAGAAAGACCGATTCAGGGGAGTTTTGGAACGCCTCCACAATTTCATTGCATGTCGTTTGTTTCCACCAGAAGATTTACCTCCCCTTTCAAAATGCACTTGGTGGATCCCAAGTGCAACAAAAGTGATGGCCCTTTTGAGTGAGCAGTCTTTATCTTGCATGAATTGATGCTGCTGTAGTTTTCATTGTTAGACTATATAAGATCCAATCTACATATATGCGAAAAGGTGTGTTTTATGGTTCATTCCTGTTGTAAGTATTCATTTCACATGTACTGTTATTCAGATATGCAGAGTCTTTGTATCCTTAGCTTATGTGTGGAGTGCCCCTATCAGTTGCAGGGTCGTGTCGTTTCTCACCACTAAGAATAAGAAAATGAAGTATTGTTTACAAGCATCTGAGTCAGAAATCCCCACCCCCACCCCCACCCCCACCCCCGCTGTCTCCAGTATGCATTTTGGTCAACTGGAACAGTATTTAAGTTCCAAGATCTGATGTTTGTTTTGTTAGGGTAGCTACTATGTATCCACATTTTGTGACATGTACTATAGGACACATTGTACATTTTTAAATATATCTTTAGCATTAGCAGAGTTGTATTTGCATTTGCCAGATGCTGCCAACAACCTGACAAGCCCAGCCCCTCTTGTTCCACACACAGATTTTTATAACAGCACACTGGATCACCTAGACTTGATGGCCGAGTATTATGCCTGGCAAAACCCCAGCTCACATTCAGGGTATTGATAAAGAATTTTTTTCAATGAAATGTAAAGTTGTCATTCACATTGTCTTAGGGTTCTTCTTTTACTTCTGTCGCATCCAGAACTAGTCCCTCATATACTGGTAACATGCATGTGTTTGCATCTTTTCATTCTTAGTCCATGGGTAAAGTTCTTCTAAAAAGACAGTCCTTCCACCTCACAGTATTTTTGCACTATGCATTGCAACAACCACCAACCCAGTCGCTGCAGTGAGATGGTCAGGGTGAAGAGATATTTTGATGTTTAGGAAACAGCCAGATGGAGTCTGCCTAATGTTTGACTTCATCCACAATATGATCCATGGCTGTTGCTGGGTTCAAACCCATCACTTTTGATGTGAATCCAATGCTTTATTTAACCACTGAACTGCCTAGGTCCACTTGGTGACCGTAAAAATCTGCTGAGTTTTATGCTTTATGCCTAGCTCAGGTTTCATGTGAGCAAGATAGTTGCCCTTATAAAAATAAATACAGGAGATGATAGGGAGGTTGCAGAAACTTCCCATCATCCTTATGCATGAAGAAAACTTTTAAAATTAGGATCGTCTGAGTTTGCCTGCAGTACTGCATAGCAACTCTCCTGGTTGCAAAGATCCATAAAAAGTCTCCATTGCCTACAAAGATGCACAGTCTCTTGCCAGCTAGAAAGACATCCATTTAAGATGTACTTTTTGAGTTGTTTGAGAGAATGGCATGGTTGTCTTGCAGCTTCTCATTCTGTCAGTATCCTTTCATCTTGAGCATTGCTGCTAAGCGCATGGTTCTTCAGAAGGACTCGGAACAACAGATGATCATTCAGGCTCGGGTGGGTTCCAGCTGCTTATTTTGCATCTTCTACTATGCACACCACAATTTATTATGCTTGTCTTTTTTGAACTCTTAGAAAATTTTGGAAATATATAGGGGAAACAGATGGCTGAGTGGTTAGACCACAGGTTTCCAAACCTGCAGGCTCAATAGCCAGTTGCCATAGCACACCTCCCCCAGTTAACCCAGCTGCAAATGGGTGCCTGCTCTAAGGGTTAGGGGAGGTGAAGCAGCAAGGATAGGAGATGGGCACCATCCCCACGATGCTGCCCCACAGAAAAGTCTCACACGTCCCACTCCCCTATGACCTAAAAAAAATTATGTGACATCTTTTACCTTAGGTGCAGCAGTGAATGTTCAGCCATTCCAGCTGCAGTTGAAGCACTGTAAGCCCTGTAGTGCTTTCTCCTAGAGTTCATAATGATAGTTTCTGACTTCAGTTCAAGATTAATTTGAGGTGCTGTTTCATGTCTTTGGCATTGATAGGATCTGACAGTTGTGAGAAAATTTATCTTTTAAAAAAAATCAGCATTGCTTACTTGGCGTTTGTTTACCTATTTTATAATTTCACACAACTTTCGTCACTAGCGGAGCCTGGTGGCAAAAGTGCAGCGCCGGCAACTGCCAGATGTGGGAATGCTGTTTCTGAACCTGACAGTACGGCGTTCACATCTTGTTTCGGACTCCCTGAATGAGGTAATTATTGGGACTGTGATGATCTTTCTCATATCGGTGCTAGGGATATATTCCTTTAGTTTTACTTTCTGTGTGAGCCTAAATGTGAAATATTTCTTATGTTTTCCCTACCCCATAAGCCTACATGTGAGCTTGCAAAATTGACTGTGCTTCCAGATTGCACGAAAGACTCATTTTCGAAAGACTTTTCCTTGAAAATTTTCCTTAAGTTTTTCCTGCCCTGCACAGCTAGTAAAAGTGACTGTGCTTCCAGATTGCACGTAAGCAGCATGACTTGAAGAAGAAGCTGAAAGTGTCATTTACTGGTGAGCCTGGTCTGGACATGGGGGGACTTACAAAAGAGTGGTTTCTCCTTCTGATCCGCAAAATCTTCCATCAAGAATATGGTGAGTCTTCACCAAGAATGTGGCATTGTTGACTGTCACCAGAACCACGAATAAGTCAGTGGTTGTTGCAGCTGATTACTTGGAGATGTTGCATGTCTGTTGGATTAACCTGGTGCTTCTAAACAGAAATCTGGAAGTCAGAGTGATGGAAATAGCTATGCAACAGATTGTTATTTGAAGATGTCCCATGTTTCTAAAAAAAAATCTGTACTTGCATTCTTCTTGTTCCTAGGTGTAGAATGCCCCTGATTTTCAATTATCCTATCTGTTATTTTCTGTGGTTATGCATGTGCTCTGTCTTGTGCTGTTCTAGGGATGTTCACATATGATAAGAGGGCTGGTGTGCACTGGTTTAGTCTAGCACCATGTGAGAACTACCAAGAGTTTAACCTGGTGGGAGTTGTATCCTTTTACATCCCATATTTTTTGTTTTCATTCAAATCTGTTTATATGGTAAGGAGGCAGCTGGTGAGAAGAGCAAATATGTTTTCTTTGAGTAGTGTCACGGCGGGCGGGTACCTTATCTTATTGGACTTCGACTTTCCAGAATTACTGGTCGATTTTTATGGTGATCTCGAAAAAATGTAGATTTAATTTAGCAATCGTCACCAAAACCTTTACCGCTTTAGGTCAGTGGTTTCTAAACCAAAGGGTGACGATGCTGTGAAATAATGTGAACAACTAGAGCAATCTTCCGAGGGAAAAGATTCTCATACTTCGACACGCTCGCTCAGTCTCTCACAGGCAAAACACTACTAGCTCAAGAGCCCCCACCCTCGTAAAACACTCAACTGCAGCGAACTGTTATTCAGCATATATTTCAAAACACTAACTGGCTCGACAACATCAAATATCTACAAAATATTTACAAAGAATCACCGTGCTCGTGTCTAGGGTAAGATGCTGCCTGATGACGTCATACCACGTGCAACAGACATAGGAAATAATCAAATCAATACAAGAGGGAAACCAAACTGCCAAACTGGCCTATGATCCCGCTCAATACACACGTACAATGAGTGACCGACAATAGAGCTCCTACTCTTGTCACCACTGCAACAACAACTTCTGCGATACACAATAACAAAGCTATCAAACTGAATCAATAAGTGACCCCAAAAAGAGCACCTACTCTTGTCACTATTGAAACACTACTTTCCCGCAGAACACAGATACGAGAACCGACCGTTACAGAGCACCATCTCTGGTCACTATTTTACCGCAGTACACCAATGCGACACGTGACTGACAACAGAGCACCAACTCTGGTCACTATTTTACCGCAGTACACAGATACGAGAAGCGACCGTTACAGAGCACCAACTCTGGTCACTACCGTACCAACAGCTTTACTGCAATACACCAATGCGACACGTGACTGATGACCAAGCACCAAATCTTGTCGCTACCGACACTACAGCTATTCAGCGACCCACAAAATAAGCTACGCCACTGCTTCAGCCACGCTACACTCAGTCCCGTCTACTGGCACACTTGCCCAATCACTAGCTATGACATCTCCTGTCTCCGGCAGGATATAAACACTTATCTTACATCAAAGCGAGTCTCCGACTCTAAGATAAGTTTAAGGTAAGAGCAGACCTTACTTATAAGGCACATCCAATAGTCTCTTTCCGTCTCAGTCCGTCGAGGCGGTCAGCAGATTACACTCGTAACTGCAAGAGAGCTGGAGTCTTCCTTTTGGCAGGATGGCAACTGAGGTCCGTAGGCTAGCACGTGGTCGCTTCACTGGGTCTCTTCCTAGGTGCACGTCCCTCTCTGTATTCTGTGTCGGTACTCTTGGCGCTCTCTCTATGTCTCTCAATCTAACATTTTTACCTCCTTATGTAGTAAGCGTTCTGACGCACTACCCTCAAGTAAACCGGTTCTAGCCAAAATAGGGGGAGCAGGGCGTCTTCCATGACCAATGGCGTAGCATTACCCCTACCTAAGTGTTCAGAAAGGGCGGAGCGATTAACCTGGTGATGACGTATCTCTCCCCTGCTAGCTTACAAAGGGAGGAGCTAAAAGGCTTACCTAGGAGTGACAGGTAAGAGCCTAGGGTGACATGTGACAAGTAGCAGCAGCCTAACTTCTTGTCCAAGATATGCAGATTTCCTTATGAAAACTAATAAATTTAGAGAATGGTAATTTCGCAAGCACACAACCAGATCCTTGACTGTTGATCAGCTGATGGGACTTGCAGTGTACAATAGCATCAACCTGGATGTGAGGTTTCCCAG
The DNA here is from genome assembly GCA_004794575.1 of Lanistes nyassanus. Classification (NCBI taxonomy): domain Eukaryota; kingdom Metazoa; phylum Mollusca; class Gastropoda; order Architaenioglossa; family Ampullariidae; genus Lanistes; species Lanistes nyassanus. The sequence goes on along the minus strand of SMGT01003387.1, from coordinate 155,403 downwards.
CGTGTGTTACCGCAAACTGCTGTCCCCAGCTGTGGTTCCCTTTCACAATCCTCGTGCCACTGTTGGGGTTACTGCTGCAAGCCTTGACGACCTGAAGAAGATGGTGCCAGTTAGTGTTGGGTATTGCCCCCTTTATTGTGAGAGAATTATGACAATTCCAAAGTACTGTTTTATGACTTATAGCTTTTTTTTCTTGGGGGGTGGCGGAGGGTGGTGGTGGCACTTTTTTCAATACTACGGCAGAAGAGTGTCTGTCACCCACCCAGGATATGAGGTTGTGGATTCAGATCTCATCTCCAACATACTTAGTTCCTCTTGATGCAGCATCCATACAGTGTGCACTGTTTATGCAGAATAATTTGTAACCACTGATTTTCACATTTGATGACAGGATGTAGCAAGAGGCCTGCAGGACTTGCTAGAGTACGATGGAGATGTGGAGGAAGACTTTGAACTGACCTTTCAGGTTTGGAAACTTTGAGTAATGCTATCACTATATGTAGCATTTGAATGTTTGCTTTCTTTGTGTAGGATTTGAATAATGCTGTCTCTTTACTGTCCTCCAAAAGTTCTCTTAAGATGGCATTTGTTGCTGGCTTGCCATTGAAGAAATAAGTCAGATCATATGTGCAGACGTTTTTCTCATGGTGTGGCACCTATGTGTTTACAGAAATAGGTTCTTTGTGTGGTAGATCCTTAGTTTTGGATTCACCACTAAACAAAAATGTTTATTCAGTACGACTGTTTTCTTTTGAATAAAGTGGGGGCTTTGGGTTTTTTTTTACAAACCTCTTATGTCTTTTCCCATGAACAAGATCTTTTTGAAGGAAGTATCACTATCTTTTCCTACAAAGTTTAGATGAGCAAGAGACCTGAAATATATTTTTGTGTGTGTATGTGTGCGTGTGAAAGAGTGCAGACAATGTTGTGATAAAGTCTTTACTAAAGATTGTTAGTTGATAATTTATTTTGTTCTGAGCTCTAGTTAGTAGCAACATCCCTTGAATCTTTAATGCATACAAATTGATTTCATGAATCTACCTAATATTTCAGGTGTCTCAAACAGAGTTTGGTCAGTTGAAAGCCATTCCTCTAAAACCAGAAGGTGAAAACATTCCGGTAACTAACAGCAACCGAGAGGGTGTGTTAAGTTTAATGCTTGTGTTTATATTTGTCAGAATAACCAAGTGGTGTGTGTTTGCAGGGTGTGAATTGACTTGCAATGAAGGTGCACTCGAGCCCTTTTTCCCCTATGGAAAATTAGTGTGCCGTTTTTCTCACTATAATATCATTTCCTCAGACTATGATGAATGACTTTGTCATCATTATTGTCACTGTGAGCAGCAGCAGACATCTGTGGCCAAGATTGTTGTGTTAAAGTAGATGAAATCTCAGAGATTAGAGAAAAATGCAGTCCCTCTAATAATTGAGGTAAGCATCAAATGCAATCCCTCTAATTAGGGAGATAAATATCAAACACCATCCCTCTAATAACAGAGATAAATATCAAACACAGTCCCTCTAATAACAGAGATGAGCATCAAATGTACCCCCTTTAACTACGGAGGCAAATATCAAAATCCCTTTAATAACAGAGATGCACATCAAATGCCATCCCTCTAATAATGGAGATAACCATCAAACTGTCCCTCATAACATTTTGAGGATTCTTGGAAATTTATGATTTGTGCCATTCTTCAGAAGTAACTAGACAGCTTGCAACAATTTGTCACGGAAAACTATAGAAAGATGGTGAAAGAACAGATGATGCAGCATCAAAGGTTTGGTAGAGAAGTTTTCAGATTTAAAAATATTTTGGATGTAACCAACTTTTCTTGCATTCTAAGTTATACATGTACATGATAATCGTGTTGAAGGTTCAAGAACATGATTGAGCAGCCTCGTAATTGCTGCATTGTTTGTTTGATGCAGAATATGTACAGCTGTATGCCGACTGGGTGATCAACCGTGGAGTGTACCAGCAGTTTGCAGCATTCTACCATGGCTTTCACAGTGTCTGTGCCTCAAATGCTCTGATTGTAAGTACATGGTTTGAGAGAGCTTACAGCTGTTGCAAAATTTAGGACACAAGTTCATGAACTAGCCATCAGGCTTTTGTGTATGAAGCATTTTTCAGGTCAACCTGACACTGCCGGAAGGAATTACTGTCACAGTATTTTCTGGGCTAAGCAATTCTGCACTGGCATGATACAGCCATAACAACAAACCGCATTATGTATTCTCTGGTTCCAGAGAAGGTCAGCATTTGTTTTAAGGCGTCATTGTCAGCTACGCTGTTCATGAGGAGTCCTTAGAAGTCAGACAATTTTGCATTTTAATAAATTGTAACTACCATTTGCCTTACGAGTTGCATAAGGATTTCTGTGGGTCACATGTTCTAGATGCTGAGACCAGAGGAGGTGGAGATGCTTGTGTGTGGAAATCCTACTCTGGTGATGAGCGAACTGAAGAAAGTCACAGTCTATGATGGCTACTCACCCCAGGATTCAACCATCAGGTGAATTTGTGTGTGTGTGTGTGTGCATGTGTGTGCGCAAGGATGGAAAAATAAATATCAAGCATGGAATATTCTTGTGTATGTGTGACACCTTGGTGACTGTAGTGTCACAGTCTTGTATGACCATGGCCGCTTGATATGAGCACCACTCAGCAATCCTTATATATCTTTAGACTTGAGGAAGAACTTCACCTTTAAAGCGCAGTGTGTTCAGAGAATTATTACCTGGCTTGCTTCCAAGAGCTGAACAAAGTGAAACAAAAATCTGTTTTGCAGGTATTTTTGGGATGTGGTACTTCACCTACCCCTTGAGATGCAGAAGAAATTGCTGCTGTTTGCCACAGGCAGTGATCGTGTCCCTATTGGTGGCATGGGTGAAATGACATTCAAGATTTCACGGATTAATGACCCAGATCTGTAAGTGATGCCTCTGTGATGGTGTGTGTAGATCGGTGTGTAAAATGACACATGCCAGATTTGCACTGTTACTTTCTGTGATTCTTGAATGTGCATGGTAGGATATCCCATCAATGAAAAGATGACCTTTAGTCCCAACATTCTCATCATTATTGTTCTAAAAAGTTGCTCAAGATGTAGTAGAACAGTTCATGTTCAGAAGTTAAAAGTCTGATGAGTAAGTTGACAACAAAGAAACTGGGTCAAGCTAAAATTGAGAAAAACAGAGTCGGTGTTTCGGGGCATTACCCTTTCATCAGGACAACACAAACAGATAAAAACTAAAACTAGATAATAGAAGTGACATAGAGATTCCTTCTATGTGTGCTCTTTATGTGCTGTCCACATGTCGCTTCTACTAAGGATCTAGCAGTCTTGTAGCTTGACCACTCTAACACAAACAAATTTCATCATGATGACAGCTGTGTAAAAGTCTACAGCAACAATACAATGTCCATTCTGTTGCGGACAGCAGAGGGGAAAATAGCTTGTACCACAAGTGTGTGTGTGTGTGTGAAAATGTGCAAATAGGCTTTAAAAGAATACAGACAATGGATTCAATCCTTTATTTTTAATCTGACGTCATACATATTTAGCAAGATCTGGTGTGACATTTTATAATAAATAAGATGATGATGTGTCACTGCTGGCAATGTCAATGATTAAACTTCTTCACTATAACAAGAACAAAACACAGAAGCTCCAAGACATAGGAAGAAAATTAAAAAGTCTTATATATGCATACGGATAATTTTAAGGCTCTACACACCAGCAGTTTGAGCCACACATTTGATGCAGATCATCCAGCCAAAGATCATTCCTCTCTTGTCCTCTCTCAAAGGAAACCATGCTTTCCTCTTAATGTGTGTTAAAGGGTGGAAGGGGGCAGAGGCAAGAACAATATTAAGTATATGGCACGAAAAATTAATATTTTTTGGAACGACCACACTTAAATCCCATCTTGAACTCAAATCTGTTGACTTTTTATCTTTGCAGACTCCCCATGTCTCATACCTGCTTCAATCAGCTGGTGCTGCCACCTTACAAAACCCGCAAAACCCTCAAGCATAAAATCCTCACTGCTATTCAGAATGCTGAAGGCTTTGGCCTAGAATGACTGATGTTTTGGGGCACGTGTTGTGAGTGACTGTTTTAGGCATATGTGATCCTGAGGGATTGAGCTAAATGTGCTCATCCTATCTATTTGATGCAGAATAATTTATACTGTCATTGTTTTTGTGTGGATTTTTTCTTGTGACTTAACACTGCTTGAAGCTAACTGTGATAGAAAAAAATCAAGAAGTGATGTTGTTGACAGCACTTTTTCTGTTTCCATTTTACTTTGTTTAGTATGTGTTCAGTGCAGGGAACCTGATGCTGAGTGGTTAGACTGTGGGCTTCCAAACCGAAAGGCACTGGTTCGATGCCCGTGTGCCACAGCACACTTTCCTCAGTTCATCCAGCTATGAATGGGTACCTGGCCCTTGCGTTACAGAAGGTAGATGGAAAGGAAATGGGCACTGCCCTCAAGATGCTGACCCACAGAAAAGTGGGGTCTGACACTCCACTCCCCTATGACCTTAAGGTCACTGGACATCCTTTTAAGTGTTCAGTAGATTAATAATTATCCATTGTTGTCAGCATTTTTCTCAAGAGACTGTTTCCATTTACTTGAGAACCTGTAATGTCTTTATTTGTGGTAGTAAATGGTCAAAATTCTTGGCTAAGCACTGCTTTTGTTATTTTTATACATGAGCTAAAGATTGGTATTTCTGTTGCATATGCATATATATACATGTACTTACATGCACATGCACACACAGCAAATATGTCTGTTAAAAATACAGGTTAGTAAGTGCAAATTAGAAGTATGTTTTGTTTAACAGATGTAATCCACAGTAGGTCACAATGTACTATATTTGTACTGCTCCAAGTTTCATTGTCTGCAGAATAATAACTATTAAGAATCCTCAGTTGTGGCTTCCTAGAGTTTTAACTAAGGTGTTTCTTCTTTTTTAATGAAGAGGTGCAAAAACTTCAAATTCTGCACGATTTATGTTTGAATTATTGTAATTTATCTGCTGTCAAGCCCTGCTAAAACTAGTTATATCAGAATATATAATGTTAAAAAAATATATAAAATATTGGAATGTGACAAAGGCACACCTTTAGGCGATATTTATACATGTAGCTTCATTCAAATCTTGATCAGTAAATTAAGAAAAACAAGTGACTGCTGCTTGGAGGAAAAACCTTTCTTAAATTTAAAACAAGGGAACTGGACCAAGCTAAGACATGACAAAGACAATGACGAAGACAATCTACATGTTTCGGGGCACTACCCCTTCATCAGGACGACACAAAAACGACGAAAAGAGGAAAAAGAATTAGCTTCAGTAGATGTGGCGCATGGGCTGGACAGCAGGAAAATGACTAAGGGACAGTGAGTAAGAGGGGTCAAAGAAGGGCAGCCAATCGCAAGGTGGGTAGGGAAGGGTGGGGGTGGGGCTTCTCTCTCAAGCGCGGGTAAGGGGGTGTCAGTGTGGGAGAGAAGGAGGTGAGAGAAAAGCGAGGAGGAGGGGTGAGAGGGTTAAGGGAAAAGGAGTGAGGTGGAGGGTCAGTGTTTGAGGTTGAGTCCAGTGGGTGCTATGGTACCAAAATGGGTAATGAAGTAGGTTTCCATATTCTTAGGTCAATGGAATCGCTCTTCATTTTCCAGATACTACAGACCCTCATGTTGTCGGCTGTGTGTGGGGGTGTGTTGAAGTGAGGTGCAACTGGTGTGTTTCTGCAGTGTTTAAGTAAATTAAGTTTGTCGCAAGAATTGCTGTTCACATGCTCATTTTTGTTATGTTCAATGCACATGATCCACTGATCAGAGATTTGATGATATTTTTCACATTTGCTACTTTATGTTGTTGTTTGCTTGTTAAAATGGAGGACATGTTCACTGTAATAATTTCATTTCACATGATGGATTTTATTCTACATTTATACCATTCAAATAAGATAAAATATGTGGTTGGCTGCAGCATTGGTTTTTTTTTTGTTATCCCTGTGCAATTTATCCATGTTTGTATTAAATGTAAAAAAAAATACTTGATCTCACATCATATGTAGACTGTGAAGGCTTTAAACTCTTTTTGAACTTCCAGTTCCATTAGTATTTTCAATTTTTATTGCATATGTGCAGGGACATAGTCTACTGTATGTTTACTTTTCCACCTGACAACCCAATGAAGTCCGGTTGCAAACTTCAAACACACCTTGACTTTCACTTCCCCTTTTTACGACCTGGACTCCCATGTTAAAACCAAGGCTAGTGGCTTTGACGTGGGAGATTATGTAGAAAAGCTATCTGTAGCCCTAAACATACACTGTCCATGTTGAAGAGCCACAGCTGCATTGTTTTCAAGTTTGCTCTGGGATTAAAGATTTATAGCTTTGTAAGGAAATGCTAGGCTAATTTAGCTCTCACTTTAGGTCAAGAACAAAAATAACTCAACTTCTACATGGTCACATGCATTATGAGCCTTTTGATAGCCTTCGTGAGATTCTGACTTGATGCATGACAACCGCCACCAATCTTATACATGCGAAGCCCTGTCTGTGTTATTACAGACTTGCTGCAGCTTCTGTTCCTGTGTAGCCTGCTGTGTAAGCAAGCCATCATTTCTAGTCATTACTCAATGTGTAATAAAATGTGCATAATTTTGAAATACATGTGGTTGTTAGACAATATAAAATGTGCAAAGTTTAGAATAGGCCTACTTGTCAGACAACATAAAATGTGCTAAATTTAGAGAATTACCTACTTGTCAGACAACATAAAATGTGCTAAATTTAGAGAATCACCTACTTGTCAGACAACATAAAATGTGCTAAATTTAGAGAATTACCTACTTGTCAGACAACATAAAATGTGCTAAATTTAGAGAATTACCTACTTGTCAGACAACATAAAATGTGCTAAGTTTAGAATTATGCTTAGAAATATCCGTAGTTGTCAGACAGCATATCTCTGACCTTTTAACTCAAGCCACCACGATGCTGTTAGCAGCCTGTAAAAAATATTTTGAGACTTCCTATGAAAGAAACAAGATTATAATTTTTGATATTGATCTGAAATGGATTTGTTTTGAAGGTTTTTAAAAAAAAATTAATATATGCATTCAGTATTCATGTGATAAGGTTGTGAATCCACAAAGAAAAACCCACTGATTCTTACGATTCATCTTGCAGTGTTTTCCGTTCCACTGGACAAATGTGACAAATATATTTAGTTTCAGATGCAGTGTTTATAAACTTCATGTCTTGAATATTTTGACAGAAAGATCTCGAGTTGAAGTTATTACTGGTGGAATTAGCCTTGTGCTTTGTATGACATGAGTGCAGAGAGCATTTATCTCTTGGTTACACTTCTACTTTCACTGTTACTAATTTTAAAATATATATATGATACCTGAAATGGTAAGGTCATAGAATTTAAATGATTTCAAGTTAACTGCCCCCTCTATCTCTTTCTCACACACAACGACAAGAACGCATGCATGCTGTTGCACTCTTTCTCTTGTAGACTATCACAAAACTGAATCAATTTTTATTCAAATTGGACTACAAAGTGGTATTCCTTTTCTTTCATGAACCAGATGACCAACAATCTTTCCACTCCTTCCATTATCCAGTGATTGTGTACACCGTTTACCAGACATTTCCCACAATCCACATCTGATCTTTTCAGAATGAAATGCATAGTCGCAAATTTTCTAATACAAACATCTGTTTTCCATTTACTTTTTTCTGCAGCAAATAAAAAGGAATAAACATGATGCAGTGTGAATGGGTGTTGCAATGTATCAATTTTAACCATTGTTTCACTTATACAGAATAAAATCATTAGCTTAAAAAGGAAGCTGTATCATTGACTGCAACATTGGTGCACATTTTGGGTGACTATAAGGAATGCCTGTGATGGTTGTAACAAGCACAGGGCCATGGTTTAAAGATAACCAACAACAGCAACAGTGATTACACGTGGTGCACAACCCTTGTATAAAGCATGAAACCAAAGTTGCAAATTATTATTTTGCTTCTCAACATGGTCACCATCTATTTAACACTCCAATATATGCATAAATGCCCTTAGTACTTATCACAGCCTCAAGATATGAATCTTACAGTAATATTTTATTTAAAAATGCAAGGTGACAATGAAACAATGAGTGTTGCATGGACTAAACATTTGGGGTGTACACTGTACAGGTAACAGTTAAGCAAACGAAGACTGCCCATGATGAAAGACTAATCTCAAATGTTGAACAGAACTTGCCTGGAAAGAGACTGATAACTGTGGCCACCACTTCTGGTGTTGGCAAATTGTGCCATAAACTAGGAGCTGATGCCACGACTCAGCGCCAGCCAAAGGAGTAAACCCATAGACCAGCACTAATATTTACTGCTACGCATGTGCAAAAAAATACCTATCGTGCACTTCCAGACAAGGAACGAAGAAGACCAGGCAGGCTTGAACAACATGACTGGTGGAGCACAGATGCACCAGGGTGAACTCGGAGGCTGGCCACAGATAGCCGAGTTGACTTGCTAATGAAGCGAGCGTTTTCACACCAACATTGGCCTGATGACCATTAGAGACAGGCCACAACCAGAACATGCTAAGAATGAAATATAAGCCAGGATGCATACAACAGCAGGGAGATTTAGAGAGAATGGGCCCATGGAGCAAGACTAACGAGGTTAGCCACAGTGGACAGTGAAGCGCATGCTTACACAGTTACACAATCACAGGATTAGGACCTTATCTCACACCTATATCTGAACAGTTTAAAGTATGTTTCTTTCAAACTTAAAAAAATGCTGAAAACTGGAGAAGAGCATCAGGTTTCTGAGGTACTGGTGTGCATTGTCTTCTTGCATGGATATAAAGTATGACAATGTAAACAAAACCTTTACTAATGAACAAACAGAGCTAACATTAAAATGAGTACATTAATGCATGTCTACAAACTTCTCAAGCGAAGTCGGCAACATGCCCTTAAAAACAATCCCATATCTCCGAATTGCCTGGGCTGCTAGGCACTGTAAATTCACATGGTCCAACACAAAAAAGTTATGTGACGCTTTCATATATTGCAGCAATGGCTGGTGCCCAGAACGGTCCGCATGAGCGCCATGCTGCAGAAGACAACGAATGAGGTCCTCTTGTTTCTCACGGGTCAACAAGATGCAACGGCCATGCAGGACGACATCCTGCAGCAGGCAGTACAGGAGCGGGGTCTGTCCAGATTTCGTCAAGGCATCAGCATTGGCTCCACATGCCAGGAGTACCTTGACCACAGGCAGTGGTTTGAAGCAGAAGTCAGGACTGAGGCTTATTTTGTTGTAAGTCATAGCTAGATGCAAAAGCGACTCGCCCTCGAAGGTTCTGGGGTTGACCTTCAGCAGCTGATACACCAGCGTGTAGAAGCAGTGCTTCACATCATCCGTGACATCTGGCTGGGCAGAGAACAGGAAGATGAGGTGAACTGCGAGCTGCATGAGCAAGCACAAGTCTTCGATCCTGCCCTCCTTGTGCTTCCCACAAGCGCAGTCAAAAAAACCATAGTAGTTTTCGATGTTGGATAATGCAGGAGTTTTGTACAGCTCAGTGCTGCAGCTGCCTGGATCCTGCAGCTTACCAATCCTGATCTGTGCTGCCTGGATGTGCTGGATCAGTTCTTCCAATGTGTCTGCTAAATCGGAACAGCGCAATTTCTCAAAACTACCCTCCTCTGTCTCATCTACGTGTATCTCCCAGAAAAGCTTCACCAGGGCTTGCAACGTGAATACCAGTTCATTATTGAGAGGGTCTACACAGCTTGAGAAGCGGAGGTGGTATGCATATTTCCACAAGTCCACGCATCTTTGGAACCGATGGCTGTCAGCATACACTGCTCCACGATACATCACTCCAAAACTTGTGTCCTTGTGGTTCTTCCCAAGAATTCGTTCTCGGATCAGCAAAGCCTGCATGTACACATTATCAGGATCACACCCTGCTTCTCTCAGCTCCTCCTGCCCTGTGACCTCTTTCACAAAATCATAGGCAGCAATTCTCTCTCGCTTCAAACTTTTTGTGAGGTTGCCAATCTCACGCAGGTTCATAGCCTTCTGCCACAAGGCCATGCCATGCGAAATATCATGCCGCTCATCCACGTAACTGGCTCCCAGAAGTTCATATGTATGAATTATGTCAATTAACAAAGGTCTTGTTGATGTTATGAGATATTCTACTATGTCTTCATAACCACGCAAAGCTGCTGTCTGCAAAGCATTGTCATGGTAGTCATTCTTGGCACTGTAGTCCGATCCATACTCAATAAGAAGCTTGACTGTATCAAGGCGGTCTTCTCGTATCGCGTAATGCAAGGCCAGATTGTTGGATTTGTCTCTATCATTCACTCTGGCACCATGCCGAATCAAAAACTCACATAGTTCTGGGCTCTGCACAGAATTTATCAGACAGGTTCCACCATTCATGTTGGGTAAATGGATGTCAGCTCCAGCTTCCACCAGATGCTTGACCACCTCAATGTTAGTCATGTAACATGCAGATCTCACTGGTGTGGACCCAGTGTCAGACTGGCTGTTCAAGTCAGCCCCATGTTTGATCAGCGAGTCAACAACGTCAACGTGGTCTGCCACAGCAGCACACCATAGGGGAGTCACCATGTGTCGAGAACCATCGCCAGATACCTCATACCAACCCCTCTGCTCAATGTCCGCACCGCAATCGTCTAGAAGATAATTCACCATGTCGACATGCCCCATCTGACAGCAGGTGAACAGCATGGAGTTGCTGTTGTAGCGAAAGGTCGCCAGCTGACGGCGCTGTGCCAGGCTGAGACGCTTCATGACAAAGCGCATTTTTTCCAGTTTGTTGTTGCGGATGCACTGTTGCAGTAGAGACATGAACCAAGCAACCTGTCGATCAGCCAGCAGGTCACTTGCTTCAGCTCTTCTCCGCCGAGCTTCCCTGAAAACACAAAGGCCAACATAATCCTCTGTATCTGCAAGAAAACTTGTACTAAAGAGTGAAAAAATGCTGAAAGAAATGAAACCATTCTATATTTTCTGTGAAGGGAAAGTGTACCTCTCCTAATTTACTTCTTCAAGTTCAAGGGTACAGCGATTTTTTTTCCATGAAATATGCTATAGATGTGAGGGCTTCTGTCCTCGAAGAAAGGAAAAGAAAAATAATCTTTAAAATGAGAAAGTGGATAACTTGAGACTAGGGAGGGGTAAACCGTCGGATGATTTCAACACTGCGGATAGAAATTGGAGTGAAAAACTAGTCCCTAACCAATGGTTTTTACATTTTTCCTTCTTTACACTGTTTTATATGTTTGATAAACCCCATTCCCCTTATCCCCTAAAAAAAATCTGTGGTGCCTTTCTCTTTTCAGAACTTTTTTCACACTTATGGATGCAAGATTAATGTATCAAACATGGAGACATTTCGTTCCAAAACCCACTTCAAATCTCAATTTGTCTGCTGTTGTACTAGGTGAAGGAATAGAGAAGAGTGGAATCATATCGAGTCAAGGATCTTAACAAACAAAACTATGATGGTCATTCTTCAAACACAGCTGAATTGAGTGGGGTGGGTGGGTGAGAAAGTAAATATGACATGTCAGCGAGCTACAACCAGCACCACTCTTGTAAGGTTGTGATATGGAATAGCAAAAGGCTGATAAATAATAACTCAGACAAGTACCTGATTGTGAACATACTGTATCTCCCAGTGATCAGTTTGAAGCATGCATACCTCTCTTTATTAAAGCTGCCATCTTTACCATCAATATTTTCCAGAATCAGCGCCTGTTCTTCTGTTTCTGCTGGAACCGTCTTCCTGACTGTTGACTCAAACTTGGAGCGTGGTCTCCCCACACTGGCCCTGGACCTGCCCCTAGCATGGCTTCCTGTTAAGTCTCCTCCATTAGCAGAATAACATCTTTGAGCAGACACACATGCAGGGAGCTTAAATACCTGCTGTCTTCTGTCTTCGTTTGACACTGTTCTCAACGGCATATTTATCAATAAGGAACTTGTTACTTGTTGATCTAAATCCAAAGGTGTGCTCCGTTTGGGCATTCTCAAGATATCTACCTGTGCAGAAGAAGTCACTGGTCGGCTTATTTGAGCCCCTGACTCTGTTTCCCTAGCTCTGGACCCATGACCAGCTGACCGGGCCACACGTGAAGGACACCGCTCTGGTTTTCTTACTTTGCCAGGGTTTCCAAGCGTTCCACCTACAGTCTGTTTATCAGTTTCTTCACTGCCAGCTCTAAGACTCTCACCAAACTCTTTGCATTTACTGGGGTTTCTGCTCATGGAATTGGGCTTCAGTGCTCCGGGGTAGAGTTCTCTTCTCACAGTCACATTGCGAGACTTGGCCTCAGCCTGATCCTGCCTTCTTCCGCGGCGGGTGTGCATATATGCTGGTGTAACCGTAAGTGGCAGTCTGTCTAATGGTCCATCTACTGGGAGGTCAAGGTTGACTCTGACCTTGAACACACTTCCTCTAAGACTGAGCATTTTTGAAGTATTCATCTTATTCAGCTTATTTAAGAGATTTTGTTCAGTTGTGTCACTGATTCACCTTGTTGAAAATACAGCCTCATACAATCATAGTTTAATCAAAACAGAAGTCCCCATAAAAAGTATACTGACTTTGCAAGCCATTTCCTCCTTGCATCCATCAGTATTTTGACAGGAGAATCCTAGGTGTATAATGCAAGCTTCTGATCATTTCCAAGTGTCAGAGATATGCAAAATGTGGTAACAAAGTCTGTGATATACTTTTACCAAAAAAAAGTTGGGGGGAGGGAACAAACATGCACTCTACTTAGTTTCATGTTTGTTTTCCCAACAACTCATGTTAAAAACTATCTCCACAATATTATTTTAATTTATTAATCTCACTTCTCTCCTGTAAAAGAGCTGCATGCTTGTCGCAAATCCACACGCATCTGGTGCTTCAGAGAGAAGCACGTTCCAAAATCTATGCTTTCACACTTAGCTCTGCTGCCCACACCTGATGATAGCATAGTAAATTATGATATAATCTGGAGAACCTATGCATAAAAAATACTAATACTAGTACAGCTACACTTTCTCAGTGTTTTTTCTTCAACTGTCAAATTCCAAAGCTGAATAGTGACAGTATTCACAGACACCACAGTTCTTTTCACTCACTCTGAATTCAGACTCTCACCACTTGGTCTGGAATACTTATAGAGGCAGACAGAGAAGGCTGGGTAGCAAGAGGATGGGGTACAAGATTGTTCCCACTCCCCCTGAATTAGTTCTGGCTGGCCTCAGCCCTTTTCTGTTTTATCAACAGCCCACGTTGCTGTTGGCAAGGACCAATGAGAAATCAAATCTAATTAAATATCTCTTGCTGTCCAAATTCCAAGTCTCTTGCTTACAGCTAGAGATTGGAAAAGCCAGGGTACTTAATAAATCTTGCAGATGTAGAATGCCTTCAGTAATCACTGGATCTTCTGGATCTTGTCTCATTCGAAATGTATGCGATCTCTTGGATGGGGGGGGGGGGACGCCTGGAGGAAGCCATATTGAAACTTGACGTCTCTAGTGCTTAAATATTTCATTTGCCAAAGTAACATTTTTTATGGGTGCGCACGCACTCATTCACATGCACCTGTGCGCGTGCTTGTAGACCTATACATACATAAACAGTATGATACCTACCGAGCCGAACCGCCCCACACCCCTCCCACCCTTAACCACTATCGCTTGAATGTGAAACAAGCGCACGGATGCGCCACACTGTCAGCTCCAGCCCACTTGCATAAATTCGGTTTTTAGGTTTTTATAAATTAAAAATGAAAATCAAAATGAATACAAAGTACAAAAACTAAACAGTTGCGGCGCCGAAATAAAATTACTAATGCAGCAATGCTTAATAAGTTAATTGCCAAGACAGACCTAGTCACTTTCCCTTACAGCAATACACTATACCTGTAATTTAAATATATTTAATTAGTAAGCTATATTTGTCCGTCGGTGATGGCGATAGGCTAAGCCGATACAGTCTCAGTCTGCCATCATGCGCCAGTGTGACTGTGAGTGTGAGCAGTTTCTGTTTCGCTATGACAGGGTATTGGTGCAAGCAATTTTATATCGCAACAAAATTATTAACAAACATAGACGTAAACATTTCTTAAATTGATTTAAATTTTGAAACATCCACCTATTATGATTATACACTTACATCTCTTGTGACAACGAAAAAAAAATATCCTCATCTGACATTGAATCAGCTTATTTCGCACTCACTGCCATCATACGAACAGAACTCCTCTAGGAAAGTAATTGCGAATGACTTCCCTTGCTGTGGGAGGTATCAGGGAGCATTACGTGTATGAGAGGGCGCAAGAGACGTTCGCGGTCGCGGTACATAAAGGGAATTTATAGATCTTGACCAGTAATGTGTGAGAACGCTTTTAAAGGTAATGCGGCCGACAACAGGATATAGTTTCTTCTTTTTTTATTTTACTTTTGCGAGACAATTCCACACGTGCACACCCACACCAACTTGTGACCAAGCGTGACGCAGACTGTAGCGCTGCTATAGTAATAATTACTAGTAGTAAAATTTGGGCCACAACGAGAGTACGTGATGCTAAATAACAATGCTGCAAACCAGATGCAGGACATGACAACAATCGTGCTCTATCGTGCGCATTCACGTGTATGCTATTAATTATTATCGATTTCAGGGGTGGAGTCTTAATTATTTTTCGCTGTGTAATTGTAACGGCAAAATTTTTTTGGCCTTATCTATTGTTGGTTCCACCGTTCGTATTGAAATACCCATACCGCTCAAGCAGCGATGAGATCGATCAACATCACGTCCTCTGATTGCTGATCTTGTGACCTATATAATATTCAAGGCATAATACTTCTCGTATAATCTAAGTGACACTAGAAAACTTATGGCCAGGAGTCAATTCCAGTGCTTTCAACTGATCGTGCAGTGGATTCTGACATACCGAGTACCACACTGCATGTGAGATCAGTTACAAGTCATGATAATTATACCACGCCTGCGTCTCACTTACTGTTGACACTCAGGGACGGATCGTGTGTGTGTTGGGGGGGGTCCTTAACACCCCCGTCCCCCGCCACTGCCATCAGTGTACCATATCAGAGTCGGAAAATATTTTCAAAATTATGATTTGTCTTTCAGGAGAGGCCCCAAGAATAGTTTCAGAATTTAAAAAATCCACATCGTTTTCGGTCGGGTGGGGGGGGGGGGGCTTCCGGCCCCTCAATCCGCCTCCACTGCTGGGGCCTACACTTCCCCTAGACTCTGGTCCAAAAGTCTCAATCAACCACTCCCTCAACTCACAAAGTGATTGATTCGCCCCTGGCACGTGGTGATCTCTCTCACACACACACACACACACAATGTGAAAGAAAGGATCGAAGAAAATCAGCGAGGAAAGTATGACAATTTTATTCTCAGATACGGAACCGAAAATAATAGCTTGTAATAAAATATAAACATATATATATATATATAGTAATAAAGAAAAGGCATACAATGCTTTGAAACGCTGAAAACATATTCTGAAAAATGTTTTACAACTTTGTGCAGAGGCTGGCTTTTCGAAGCAGACTTTGTTTTGTTCAGTCTGCACGTTCACTTTGGTAAATCTTTGTTGTTTAGGTACATGTTAGATTTTAATAGTTTGTTTTGTTTCTTCAGTCCACCTTTAAAACGAGCAGAGAACTCTGCCTTTACTGGTAATCCAGGCAACATCGGTTGTTACAGTTCGTGTTGGTGACGGGAACGCTTTAATCGTTGTTGTCTCCCTTGTATATGACGTAAGATGGCGCTAGCAGCCAGTCTGCCCGATTCGATGGCGCCATGAACAGTTGAGAAGAAGAACTCGCTGCAGGCCTCGCCGGCCAGTTGAACAACAGGGTTCTGCAGCAGATGACACGGATGTTACCCACAGACTACTGATAGGGTTGCTGTAAGTGTAACCAGCTAGATCGCTTAAAATGTTTGGGGTTTTTTGTTTGTTTGTTCGATTCGTCTGCGGGAGATATAATAGCATGTAGAAGATTGTGACATATACTGGTATAAGACCGTATAACTGCTACAGTACTACACATTTGGAGTGCATGGTTTTATAAGGAAGGCACCATTTAAGGGCCAATCGATGCTTTTAAGTTTTAGTATTTACTTAAGCAAAGTATATGAATGAATACGATAAAATACTTCGGGTGGTTAACGCTTTCGATAGTAATTACTCCCTGTCGCCCCACCAACAAACTGTAACTCACACTTCTCTTACATGACATCCTCCAGATTACTATCTTCATGTTTTCATTAAAATAATGGGGATTAAACTCAAATCGTGGTCACACCTTGGTCACATTCTACGAGCTGTTCGCATCACGCTCACTTAACCTCTGCGCAACTAAGCTTAACCCTAAGTTGTTTATTATCCTGCAATTGTAAGTACGACCTTCGACTTTCAGTTTGACAGCCACTTGGTTACCAAGGTGTAGAATGGAAAGAAAAGCACGAATTAAACAAGGCACTCTGGTGTCATTCTAAGTTGACTGGCAACTCACGTCAGGTGATGGCACTGGCTGTCGGAGGGTGTCATGCACGGTGATGTCAACACCAGCTGCCAGGTAACTGTAGGAACCTCGTGTAAAGGTGTTGGTCTTCCACGTCGACCTTGACAAAGTGACAGTCAGATACGGTTCATGTGCCACCTGGTTAAATCATCTATGGATCAGTTCTGCACGTTTGATCTCTCTCTCTCTCTCTCACACACACACACACACGTACGCTATGACCAAACCGCACCTCAGGATGGTTTTTGGTTGAGGGATGGAGGTGTTGTTGGTGAAGAGGACCAGCAGTTCATGCAGCACGTCCTTGACCTCCTCTTCTGAAAGCTGTTCCATGATTTCCGCCTCCTCTCCAGCCAGCCATGTCAACATCATGCCGTTGTGAGAAGCTATGCGTTCAAATCCCTGAAGGTTGTCGAACCAGTTGGCTCCCTTCTGCAAAAGACAACATCGGCTGTCTCGTGTGCATCAGCTGTCAAGCTAAAACATTTTAGTTTGGCAGGGACAAGTGGGAAGAAGATACAATTGCCTAGTTCGTTTTTTTAAATTCCATTTAGAGAGCTAGAGAAATAAATAATGGTATCAAACTGAGAACCGATAAAAACACTGAGGAATGTGGCTTTGTGCCTCTATATTTTTTTAATCTATATTTCTCTAACGCACCAACATTTTACAGACAGTATTACTGCTTTCAGACCATACGATTTAAAACAACTAAATGAAACCGATGTATTAAAAATTGTCCAGCCGTCTGCAACCTGCCCCTGGAAACAACAAAAGAGATGATGATGGTGATGATGATGATGATGATGATGATGATGATGATGATGATGATGATGATGATGATGATAAAGAAAATAAATCATAAAATAATTTCAGTTCCAGACAGCCAGGTTATATCCTTTGTGCAGATCTTTACAACAGCCTCGAGGAAATATAAAGAAAATCACCGGGCTGCAGATGGTTTTGAACTATAATCTCTCGCACAGCTTTCATTCGATTTTGTTGAATCGCCTTACTGAAGTTCTCAGGGATGTCTTTGTAGAGTTCAGCTTGGGTTGAAATCCTTTTAGCCACAGGAACTGGATGCCTTCCAGATCCGACCCAAAGGCCTCGGTTAGACTGTCCCACACTAGGAAGACTTTGGCCACCACACCGAATCCCATGCCGTGGATCGCCTGTCTGTGTTTCTCGGGTAAGGGCGGAACGAAAAAGGAACCCTCGTTCTCCTTCAGATACCCAATGGACGAAGTCACGATAACGTAATCCGCTGGGATGACGTCACCGTCCTCGCACGTGACTTTGACGCGTTGCTGATTGGCTGGCTCATGTGCCATCACGTCTTGGGTATTGGAGTCCTGATCTGTTATATGCCCTGACGACAGTCCTTCCTTGTCTGTTTCTTGGCACCAGGACACAGTCTTGACGGGAGTGTTTAAGCGGAGGCCTCCCGGACGGAGGGAGTCACGAAGGAAGCGATTGAAAACGTCCATTAGACCGGAAGTAGTCAATGTGAGTCCAAAGCCTTTCACGTATCGGTACTTTCCATAACCTTGGAGGGAAATG
>SMGT01003387.1:124826-137030 GCA_004794575.1 Lanistes nyassanus | reverse complement strand
ACACACACACACACACACAGAGTGAGAGATGAACGCAGCAAACACACAGAGGGAGAGATGAACGAAACACAGGTTGGGATACAGATCGTCCTTCAGTCACAGATGGGTGGAAAAGTATATAATAGAGGAAGTTGTAGGTTAATGGAGACAAGCAGTTGCGACATCAGTCAAGGTACTTGCGGAAAAGAAAAGTTTTTAAGTTACGTTTGAAAGTCTGTAGTGATGGGGAGTGGCGAATGTTGTGGGGAAGTGAATTCCATTGGGTGGATGCCGAGAAGGTGAACATGCGCTGTCCATATGTTTTTGTCCTGATGCGGGGTACTGAGAGAATGCGATCGTCGGAAGAGGAGCGGAGCTGTCTCACTGGAGTGTAGACTGTAAGAAGTTCTGAAAAGTAGCTGGGGAATGCACCGGTGAAAAAAATTGAAACAGAGAGTAGACAACTTGTAGTCGATGCGAGCCTGAATGGGGAGCCAGTGCAGAGTGCGGAGGAGAGGTGTGGCATGGTCTGTTTTGCGCGCTTTCAGGACAAGGCGAGCGGCCGAGTTTTGAAGTTTCTGTAACTTCTGTAGCAGATACAGAGGATAGCCGGCTAGCAAGGAATTGCAGTAGTCGAGTTTAGACAGAACGTAGGCACATACAAATGTGTTTGCAACCTGATCGGACAGAAGGTGACGGAAGCTGCTGATTTTTCTGAGTTCAGAATAAGCGGATCTGCAGATTTGGAAATGTGTTTGTCCAGTGTCATGTTAGAGGTAATAATAACACCAAGATTTCTTGCAGAGTCGGCGAAAGGGATGTCGACCAATCCGAACTGCCGTGGGATATTCTGTCACTCCAGCATTTCTTTTACTGAAGAGAAGAGCCTCTGTTTTTTCGTCGTTCAACTTCAGTCTTTTGTGGACCATCCATGCTTTGACACCGGATATGCAAGTCTGCATGGTCATGAGGCTGGCACGTCATCAGCTGGAGGACAAGAACTGTATAATTGGGTGTCGTCTGCATAGGACTGGGTGGAGACCGTGTGAGAGTGAATGAGTGATGATAGTGGTTTGATGTATAGGATGAAAAGGATAGGGCCCAGGACAGATCCCTGAGGGACTCCGAGAGACAATGCTGATGGGGGTGACAACTGGTCAGCGACAAGTACAGACTGAGTTCTACCAGAGAGGTAGGACTGGAACCACGCCAGCGCCGACCCACAGATGCCGTATACATCATGGAGACGATTGAGGAGGATGGTATATATGGTCGATCGTATCAAACGCTGCGGAAAGATCAAGGAGCAGACAAAATGTCGTTGACAACTATAGTCAGAGCTGTTTCCGTGCTGTGGAATGGCCGATATGCTGACTGGGAGTGAGAGATAAGGTCATTTGAGTTGAGGTAGGCGAGAAGTTGATTTAGAACGACCCTTTCAACCACTTTTGAGAGGAAGGGTAGGTTGGAAACTGGGCGGTAGTTCTTGAGGCTGTTTGCGTCAAGGGTGGGTTTCTTGAGCAGAGGCTTGACTATTGCAGCCTTGAACAGCGATGGAAAGACTCCTGATGACAGACTGTCGTTTACGATCTGAGTGAGAGTTGGGAGCAGAACATCCAGGCAGTCAAGGAGAACATGAACATGAAAATGAACATAAACAGACACGAACAAACAGACTGAGACAAAGAACACACACATGCAAATGCACATAATATCGGAGACATATTTAAGAACACAACCAAACTGTCTCGATCCCTACTTGCCAGTCTATCGATCTGTCCGTCCGTCCGTGTGACGAATCTAGCTCACGGCCTTTATCATCTGTCCATCCATTGTCGACGCGAAGTTTCACGCGATTGGATTCTTCGTGTGACGACAAAATTGTGGCGTCACGATCTGTTTCGATGACGAAGTCCACGCTTGACAGCAAAGGCCGCGTTGCCATGGTGTGTAAGAAATTAGTTCCATCTACTTCCGTGGGGTTGCTGCTTAGTAAACCCTGGGATTAATTACACCTCGTGCCTGGATGCACTTACCCAAACTTCATAATTTTTCGTGGCTGCTCTGGGTAAGTAAATATGCCGTTTCTAGTTACGAGTGTTTAGTTACTAAGCAGTAACCAAGTTCACACCATGGCAACTCGCGTCTAACGTAAAGGACTGCGATCAGACTATCGAAAGCTTCCAGCAGAACGGGCACACATCAAGGGGCTGCCGGAGTCAACTGTCAAAACGCCTCCCAACCGGAGCAATTCGCAATCTGCAAAGCTGCGTCGCAACACAAGCTTATTACACCGTGCGGCGGAACTAGTCGTCTGGTAATTTAGTTACGACCACTGTAGTTGCAACGAGTGACTGGAATTATGACTACACATTTCCTTTTCTATGGAGTGAATGCACGTCAGTTGGTTGCGCAACAGCCCCGCCTCATAACACTTAGTGGTTCTTATAATTGTGAATGGTTCAATATTTCGATATTTATTTAGCAAACAATTCACCCGTTCTAAGATGTGGAAATGTTGCGTGAACTACTTTTGTCCCGGTCGCAGCGTTAACCGTCGCACGCGCACGACCCGACAATAGTTTCCTCGCTGATGTGCACAGTTCTGCGGTGTTACAGGAGGACCGTTCCGCCAGTTCATCTTCTCGCAAGTCTTTTCGCAAGTTCACTTCTTCGCTGTTTCGCTGTTAAGCCGCCTACCGCTAGTTCAAGTTCAACACGTTGCCATCTCTTTCTCCATACGTCGTCGTCCACGCTTCATCGCCCGCCACGTCAACATCCGCATCGCCGCATCACCCACCACGCCGCTGCATCACCAGTCGTCTGTCATCGCTTCGCTTCACGGCCGAACATCGACCTCAGCGTCATCAGTGCGTTACTTTCATTATTTACTTGTTATCCTGCTGTGAGTTAATAAAATGTGGGTTTTTGTTTGCACACGGCCGGCTTTTTGTTGGAAAAGCGTGTACATCTGGTTTTTGTCGCTCACGTTTGTAGGCTTTTACACGTCGCACTCTGCTTCGCTGTAAGTGCGCAGGCCCACATCCAGGTGTAGCACACGATAATGACGTTACAGTCTGTCCTTTCCTCCCGGAAGAAGGAAGGAAATTAAAATGGATAGAAAAGAACCATAGAATTAAAAAGTCACTTGCCTGAAAATGGCATCTTTTACGGCTGGGCTAGCGTGCACAGTAGAGGAAGCCATGTATTTCTCATACGCATTTTCCAGAAAACTTGTGAAGTCCAAGGTGAGGATTTCCTTGCTCGGCTCGTTGCCAGTAGCGTTGTATATGCTGTCGGCCCACTCCTGGGTGAGCCGATTGGCTTCTGTCAGCAAAGGCACCAGGCTGTCCTGATCCACACGCTGTCCAGCAGACGTGAAGAACATGTGGTCCTTGTAGTCCAGGGCTGAGGAATCAGAAGTTCTGTTTGTCTGATACAGGTCCTTGTCTGCGGATAGAATGCAAACGGCTGTGCGGTAATCTGGGAGGAGAGTCTGGGCTGTGGGCGGAATACAAATTTCTTACACCTTATAATGTTGGGGTGTTTCATAGCCAGATAACTGAACTTCGTGTCGCCATAAAAAAATTCATGCTCGCTGGAGGCGTAGAAGGAAATGTAGCAACAGTATTCATGAGAGAATCTGCAGAGCGCGCACAAATCACGGACGTTAAATTAATATACACCAATGCAGATACACGCAGACAAGCATAAGTACCCACGAAACACACGCGCACGAAAACATGCACACACGCAAGAACACACACAAGACAAATACAAACCCTGACGGATGCACAGAGGCACGCCCGTCCACACACTGAAATACGCAAGCATAGCCAAGCACTCAATATGCTACAGAAACTTATTTACATTTATTATTTATACACGAAAAAAGCATTTTACCTTCGTGTTTAAAAAAATGCATAGCCTTTTGCTTACCAGTGTGCTGTGCACTTTTTTAAATCAATATTTTATTAGATGCTTGGATTTATTTTATTGTACATTGTCAAGGTATGTTATAATCAAGCTAAAAAAAACCTAACCCACCCCCGAGCATAGAGCTACAAGAACGAAACGAAACGAATGTTTAAACAGGTCGGGACATACTGAAAGAAACGACAAAAAAGGCCAAACTGCTGCCGCAGACCTACTTGTCGCTTGTTATTACTTCCTTGTTTGGCCACCCACGATAACAACAAGAATCCGGGACATGCACATACCCATCAGACACCCGTACTTCGTTGCTAGGTCATACAGAAGGTTTCCTTCCTCTCCGTGGATAAACTGTGCTCCCAGCTCTGCGAAACCCCCGTCTGCCACAAGCAGGGGAAAAATCATTCTTTACTTTCATTTTTCAAACCGACATTAAACTGCAAACCACAACAACAGCAACAACAACAACAACAAAACCCATCGACATAACTCGGAACCAGATACAGAGACAGCGAGGAAAACAGGTAAAGCGCCATGTAGTAGATGGCACGTACATTGTTGCTAACAGATATGATGACAGAGATTCAAGAAACGAACCGAACTCCACAGTCATCACGCGACCTCCCCCACGGCTCTGAGCTTCCAGAACGATGACCTCATCGACGCCATTTTCCCTGAGGGCAGCTGCAGCCGCCACGCCAGCAAAACCAGCACCGACAATCACGACTGTCGTCCGACCCCCTGCATCCCTGCAGGTGGGCTTCTGGTCATGCCCTTGGCTAGACATTCAAGACGTAGTTGTTAACGTGTTGCGTCTGACAGGCCAGGTATCCGGTGTGTGAGTTCAGGTGCACGCAGAACGACTGTTGTCGGTCGCACTGTAGAGGAAATGAATGGAATAACTGCAACATGTTTTGGTTATTGAAACGCAAACGACTGTATTTAAAACAGTTTAATTGTACATCGCCAGACGCTAACTTCAAAAATCGGAGTCAATAGCTCATTTCCGATGTATCAGAAGAGCCCAAACATTTGAGAAAGACAATAGGGCTTGTGAGGGATCTTGTTTTTCCTTCGTTCATACTTTTCAAGGGAGAAACAATTAAAGGCAAAGGACACTCGCACTTTGTTGAGATGTAGAAATCAAATTTCTGCTGAAGCCCTCCGGTGCATCCCAAACCAAGAGAAAGCAAAGCAACACAAGTTTTGTTGTTAATAATGCGTTGTACCATATGGTTTTGTAAAAGCGAGTGTGAAGTTAAAAGAACAAATTGTTAAAAACTGAATACGGGTAATTAACAACCAACCGATGGAAATCACTCCGAATACATATGTTGTACAAAGTACTATCGACAAAAGGCAAAACTTGATCAGTATCTACTATAGTGTAAGGTATCTGCGAGTTATCTGCGGTGGCCGTATACCTGTAAAACTAATTACCTGACTTGCGGGAGGGCCAGCTCTTACCTGTCGCACTAACATCTGACTTGCGGGAAGTGAGCCCAGGCTCGTGGGACGCAATTATATGCTCGCTTTGTCCCCGCAAGATGTCGCACGACGTCAGCTGTCTGGTTGGCTGCTATGGTGACTGACCAGGTTCTCACGGGGTGTGCTGGCGAGATCCCTGATAGCGTATTACACAGGAGCTCGTGACGTAAGCGAGGCTTTAATGACGCGCAAACTTACCCTTTTATCCCGACACCGCGGACCAATGTCCGGTTTGCGAGTCGAGGCTGATCTGCTGTAACCCTAAGCCACGGAGGTGCTGTGTACTTGAAGGATAGTACTGGATGAGAAAGCGCGTGCTTGTCAGGAGGTGCAGCTAATTGTACTTGACGAGCGTTTCAAAGTCTGTTTGAACGACACTAATGCTGTGCAAAGGTTGCTGTGCCATTTATAATTGTTGAGAACAAGCACGCGGAATAAAAAGAGGGGTGAAAGGGCACATTCCTCTCTTTTTGCGCGCTCTCTCTCTCTCTTCTGTTTTTTTATCTCCTTCCATTCCTCCTCTCTTACACACACACACACTGTCTCTCTCTCTCTCTCATCTCCTTTTCTTCGTCCTCTTTCCCAGTCTCGCTCACTCTCTCCTTCTTCCTCCTCCGCCTTCCCCCTCCCCCTTCCCGCCGCTCATCTAGTTCCTTCTTCCCTCCCAATCCTTTCCGCCGTTTCTCCCCCCCCCTTCCTCAGTCCTCACTCCCCTTTGTCGATACCATCTCAATGTCCCCCACTCCTGCCTTTCGTTCGTATCGTTCAAACCGCAACGATTGACAGTGACGTTAAAATATTGTTGTCAGGTTTTTCGGAAAGATTTTTTTCATAAATAAAACAGCTTATATGGTACCTCTACCTTTTAAAATCTCTAGCTTTTTATGTATTAAAATGGAAACGGATGAAACGGAATTGAAATGGAATGCGCACGAAAACCTGTACCGCCAATCCTGCTTTCACTTTAGTGATATTTATCCAGTCTCTGAGTTATTGGCAAGTGCGATCTTCAGAGTTTGCAAATATGTGTGTGGAAGGTGTACATGTTCATTGTAGACCAGTGAACTCGATCTTTAATAGTGTAATCATGATCGAAGACTGACCAAATCAAGGGGGAACAGAGAACCTCCGTGTCCTCACCTATAGATAGACGTGGAAATAAACCCTGTCTTTAAGAGTCAAAAGCAGCCACCCGTGTCAAAGGCAGGTTACTATGGGTACCTAATGTAGGGGCGGTACTCCGTTATGTCAGCTAAATCAGCTGTGAGTAGGCAGCGCCGGGGCTGGATGGTGGTGAAGAGGGTGGGGGTGGTTGCCGGTGTGCTCCGGTGTGATGTGCTAGTATTGTGATAAGGTCAGTGACGTCGACACTGTGAGCAGCAGTGTGTTTCACTGAGACGTGCTCAGACTCCGGACAACTCAAACGCCCGTAAAATCCAACCATAAATTGACGCTGCTGTCGAATGTAGGAGTCAAACATTTATGATGAAAGGCATACAGATTTAGCAGTAACTAAACGAAACGCAGATTGCTGTCATTCTGGAAAGTTTGTTAAAGTGCCACGACACTTACCGCGGTTGGCCCGTTGGTAACCGCCCTGCACAGCTCGGCACAGCACAACTCGAGCTCGCGACGTAAACAGCTTGGTCAGTTCCGTGACACTGTGACGACTCGTACCAGATCGCGGATTTTATTTATATTTCCCACCCACGACTCCTTCCTCTCTCGCCGCACCCAATCCGCCTTCCTGGCTTCCTGGCTTAACAGCACAGATCACATTGAATCGACATCTTCGCGTCCATTTTATTTTACACATGATCAAAGGTCAACATATCGGGCGCGGCTGAGCACTAATATGTTCTAATCCTTCCTTACTCGATTAGCTGGCCGATAAAGGTAACACTCATGCGTTAACAGATAGTTTTATCGGGGACTTAGGAAATTGGAGCAGCCGAAAGATAAATGTCGCGTTCTCGTCTTTGTCATCATCTCATTCTCTATATCCCTCGCTTAATCTTTATTTATGCCATCCTTATCCCACACCCTTACACCTGCACGCACATGCTACCACACACCGCGAACACTCACACATACACGCGCACACAGATACACGCACGCACACGCACACATACACACCAGAAAACATATAGGCATATAAAGTTTAAAGGAGAAACAGGTAGAGCACATAGCTAATCAGAAGGCCGCGATGTCATAGAAACATTTGAGAATTCTTGTTGATAAAAACAACAAAAGGTAACAAGAAGTTTCCTCACAGGAAAGTAAGCACAGACGAAAGCTGTACGTGTTGTGTTTGGTTCTTCTTTCTTTCTTTCCTTTCCTTCTTTCCTTTCTTTCTTAAATTTGAATAAACGCCTGCCCACGTATACTGCCGAAAGACCCATTCTACTGTGTTAGGCTGTCTCTAAATTGTTTTGTAGGCATTAGTTACAAGCAACAGCGTTATTAGCAACAGCGTTATTAGCAACAGCTTACATTATGCATGACAAACAGATTTTTAAGGAAACTTTTGTAGTCAATAAGCAGTCTGTACTTTCAGTGTAAAAATTCCTTGGAACAAATGATTTCGGTATTAACAGTTCCTTGCGATGACAACACGTACTCAGCGCTTACACCAAGCGTCTTTCCTTGATACCGGAGTTTGTGGACGGCACGTCACTTGTGTTTTTGTTCGTGTTTATGATTTGTTGACGAGTGTATAAGGGGAATTTTCATGCACGAGATCAAATCCGGGCCTTCACACTTGTTTGTCATCATTCTCTCCCACACATATACGCACACGCCCGCACAAGTCCACGCTCATACACACGCACACGCACACGTACCCACACACGTACGCACTCATGCACACACCCACACACTGTCTTTTCGTCTTTTCGTCTCTTCTTCTCTTTCTCGATGTCTTTATTTAAGAAACTGTTTTCTTATCTTTGCTTCATGTCATTCTAATCATTTGTCTCTTTCAATCATTTTTCGATCTCTTTCTCCCTGTCCTTACTCCAGTTTGTGACTGTTGTAACAATATGCGTGTCAGGCAGTAGGTAGCAGGTAGGTTAGTGAGGGGCATACAGTACAGTTTAGAGGAGAACATTCCATCCAAGACAGATCTGAGCCTGAACTTAACACTTAGCAGGCCAGACATAACTGAGAGGTCAGACACACCATTTTAAGTCGCGCAGCACTCAATAACTAATATACAAAAGACCCATAACTCCAAACTGTGCATCGTCCACTAGGGTCACCGAGCATTCAGTTGCCCAACACAGCCACACGTGCAGATTGGAAAAGGTCAGCCGTAGACATTTAACTCGGATATATAAGCTCTAGTGGGGAAAGGGGGGACAATTCAGAACACTAGGAAACACAGGACTCAAAGAGATAGGTTGGTGCTGAGAGTAGGGACGATACTCAGAGCTATTTTTATTGGTACCGATGAAGGTTGTGAGGTCGTACCATACCAGGGTAGAAGGCTAAGGTTTAGTCCTGGTGTGTCGGGATGGAACTACCGAGTTCTGATTATTTTGGTGAATGACGTGGAAGGAGGCCTAGTGGCCGGTTGCGCCGACCATGCGAAATAAAAGAACTTGACTGCAAACAAGGTATTCGGGGTCGTCTGTATAATATTACAATTGTGGTGCCGAGACTCTTCCTCTGTCTAATATTATAATTGTGGTGCCGTGACTCTACGTCAGATAGATGGACATAACATTATATAGTCCTTATAGGTGCCGTGGCATAATGCTACATAGCCCTTATTGGCGCCGACGACCCGTCCGGCGACATAATGCTACACTGTGTAACCTACCAACACGAGCATATGGCAGGACTTTACGGTTAGCAGGCAACAAACGTGTTGGTGGAGAAGTTAAACCCTCCACAAACAGAATCGCTTGCACCTAAGGCGTCTAACTGCAAAAAGTTTTCTGGACTATTGAAAAATGTACCAGCACGGCATAAAACACAGCGTGTACCGGAGACGTGCACTCGGTACTGCCCTTGAAGGAAGTCTTTTTGACATAAACATGCAGTCTGTAAAGTACACTTTGGACAGTAGCTCTGAAATAATCTCTCAGGTGCAGATTTGAAAACAGAGAGGGCAGTTTCTGTTCGTAGGAGGAAAAGTCCTTGCATTTATTCCACAAGCTAGCAGGGTCATTCCTCAACTGATAAGTAGAGATAAACTGAATTGAAATGGGTGGAAGTGGGAGGACGCTGGATTAACAGCCCAGCCAGATGAGTCAACAGCATGCTGAAGAGAAATCTATGCATTTAGAGGGTGTTTTCTTTCTTGGTTTTCTAGTCGTTTAACAGTGGCTGCTAAGCTTGTGAAGTGTGAAAAAAAGATGATACAGGCGCCTAATGAAAGTGCGGAGAGCGAGAGAAAGTAAGGTCTGCATGCAGCCAAAGAGAAAGTCCCAGAAAATTCACAAGGAAAAAGTGCCTTTCTACGCACACACACACGCGCGCGCATGCACGCACGCACGCACCCTCGCACACTCGCATGCACCCACGCACGCACGCACACACACATGCATTTGGAATCCTAATGAACGTTTGTTGTGTGTTAGATATGTCACACTTGTTTGTTAATGACCTGCGCGCTCTGTCAACGTCGTCCATCACCTGATGCTTAAAAGAACCGCTCACGATAAATAGCGTTTCATATAATCACACGACCCCTGAGCCGCTGGTAGAGCTAACAACAGTCATTGACTTTGCTTGTAATCGAAGGGTGTTTTGGTGAGAATGAGTCACACGTACAGCTCGGACAGACCCAACGCTTGCTCAATAACTGAAACTAGATGTAGGCTGAGCAACGTTTGTCAGTAACGCACAAGACTGATTATTCGCCGACAACAAATGGAACAAAACTCAATAGCGTCAGCAGCGCCTAAACAACGTTTATCTGTAAATGTGTTCAGATGATAAAAGTACAGCAAGTCCATAATGCACGGGGACACACACACACACACACGGAATCGCTAACCCATTGTCAACACTAGTATCATACCCCCAAAAAGTCAATTTAACAGCAAAATCAGATGTGTGCTGTTTCGACTGTCTTTATTTTAAAGTAGACCATAATTAAATGACCCTGACAGGCTGTAAAGACAAAACTTGAGCTATCAAAGTCCAGATCGGGACCTAATACGATGATCTAAATGTCAATAGTGTTCTCAAGACGCACCGAAGTATCAAAATCTGCAAGAAATTCGTTCGACAAGCGACCAGACACAGGGGGGAGATTTAGATGTTGCATCCTTCTGACAATGTTTGACAAGATCATAACCTGGTCTTTCTTAAAGTCGGCAAACACAGAAAAACGCTTATTATGGACGCTCGCACGCATTTGGTACGCACACAACATCAAAAAATGGTAAGGCAGAAGACGCTATAATCATTTCGCAAACGGAATGTAGATACAGGGCACACGAGAAGCATACAGCGCATGAGGGATGGTGAAGGTTACTGCACCCTTACTGCACTTATTGCACTGTACCTACATCGCTGGTCGATAATCGCAGGTGTGGGTTTGGAGGTTTTAAAGGAAAATAATATTCTCCCCTGATAGCAATATTACACTATTGTCACTGCTAATTAATACAATTTATATATATATAGGACCTACTTTAGCAGGCATGCCACTTGCTCGCGAATCGCTATAGAAACGAATTTGAAATGCTCGGGGCAGATGCAATTTCTTTAACCTCTGCCCCCTACCTCCCCCCACCCCACCGTCCTCCTCTTTGAGAGTGGGTCAGAACGAGGTTAAATTGCACATTCGACGAACGTAGCGCCATGGTAATGCGTGTTAATTAGCGAAGCAATCCATGCTTGGCACAGACAGCGCCACCCACGTACATCGAGTCGACTATCGAACAGGGAAAGACGATTCAAAACGGAGCTGTCAAGGCAACACAGATTCCTGGTGGGGGACGGTTTGTGACTCAGTAAAGTGCTGCACAGTCGTGTTTGGTGCCAGCGACAGCTGACAGGACATGTTCCGATTGTGTACGTGTCTTCTTTGCCTTTTTAAAGTTCTACCACACATGCATATTAGGATTTTTTTTTCTCTCGCAGACGAGTTGAATCCGGTTTAATTTAGAACTGCATATACCTTTGGGGTATTTCCCGCTCGTCGGAAGTGAGGGTCGACTGTACATTGAGTCTTAATCTGTGCCGTTCAATGTTGTATTAACATTGTAGGAGAACTTTTGAATTATATTGGTGATGGTCGTTAAATAAATAGAGCACGTTGGACTTATGTACTTTCTGATTGATTGGTTGGTTGTTTGGTTGATATTTGCCCTTGATGATTTCTGTCAATCAGTTTTTAAAATTCCCTGAAGAAACAGACGCTTGGGAGTGGGGGTGGGGGATTGTCTTCTCCTTGTTCGCACTTTTCCCGCCCGGCGGACATACCTAAATTAAGACCGCAGCTGTTCGTGATAATTAGTCCCTGTGCCAAGCAGTTTTATTTCGGGTAAGATCAAACATCCGGTTTGTCTTTATTCGCGTGTAAAGATTTACGAGGGATCCGATGCGTAGTGAGGTTAAGCAGATGGCGAGCGGGTATACGTGCTTGCAGACATGCGCACAGAATGGGACGGCCACAAAGAGGCGGATACTGGTTCAGGCCGGATCATGGAGGAGCATGCTGTACTGTCACCCACTGAACCATAAGTTAAAAATAAACAAACAAAAAAAAAAAAGGAAGAGGTAAACAAAGAGAGGATTTGGCTCTCTGCCAGAATTAAGAGACAAAAGGAAGCTGGAAACGTCAGC
>SMGT01003387.1:102922-124802 GCA_004794575.1 Lanistes nyassanus | reverse complement strand
ATATATATATATATATTATATTTATAAAATATGTTTACTCAGTTTCAGTTTTAGTTTGTTTATTAGCTGTATGTCAGCGTTTGGTGGTTTTTAATTAGGGCAGTGCAATGACGTTTACTGTATATCTAGTTCTACTGTACAGTAAAATATATTTACACAGCACAGCTACAGACACAAACGATAGAGAAGACAGTAATAATAAGAGGAAACTACTATTTAAACAGTGAGAGAATCAAGTACGTTTCAATTTGAATTTTTAAAATTTTGGTATAGATTAGTTTGTGAAATTGATTTGATTTTTGGTTGGTGGGACGTCGGGGGAACCGATAGGAAGGTATATGCGTGTCTTAATTTTACCTCACAACCATGGACTTGAGCTGTGAGCTGGGCAGCAGGTTTCAGGTGAGGTGACGATCGAAGAAATTATTTCTGGCCCCGCTTGCACAGAAACTTCGCTGATAAGCTGTGGAGCAAATCTAATCCCTCTCCGCAGGACAACCTTTCAGACATCGGGATTTTTCAAACCCCACCTCCTACCTGGTTTCTTCTCTTTGTCGTTTGTTGGAAATGTTTTTTTCGAACCTTTTTTTCGAAGTTTTTCGAACTTTACCGTCATTTTACATTGTGTGTCAGCCATAGGCACGCCAGGGAGTCATGAATAACCCAGGGGTCACATTTGTGAACACGTTTCAGATGGCTTTTCTCCAGAACAAGACGCGAATGACGCCTCAAGGAAAGCTTAACTGCCTGTAGAGTAAGTGAGCTGCACTTGTCACATTTTTTGTGCTTTGTGTGATTAACGCTTTGACAATGCCGTCTGTCTTTTATTTGGAGATACATCATGCGCTGTTAAGGACTCGAGGAACCTTTCGGACGGATTTCCCCGGTGTCAGTATAATGTGACTGGGTGGGACTGAGGCCCGTGCTGCGCCAGCACTCCCACGTGTGGCAGCACGTAAACTTTGTCTAAGCAACTGTGATGAAGCGGGTTCGCTTCGCAACTTTCCTCTCTCTCTCTCCTTCAAACAAAGCCAGGTTTTGTTCCTTCCACGCCCTCTGCGTACTTTATTTTGGGCCGCCACTGCTGCTGCCGCCCTACATGCTGCGCCACCACACGGTTTACTGCACTTTACTGTTTTGTTACATCTTTTCCCTCCTCCTCCTCCTGCTTCACCCTACTTCGGGACTCTTCTTTGTCCGGCACGTACCCCGCTTTTACCGGGTGGGAACGAACCACAACGGAGCCATTGCCAGCTACGGCAGAAGCAACATTACACATACAACATTTAGAATAAAAAGTGAAAGAATATACCTACAAGGACCTGAAAATATACAGTGACTAGAGAACGCTTTGCTCTTCCTGTTAGTGTTAAGGAAAGTTAAGTAGAGTGAGAAGGAAATAAAGATAATTAAGTTAAAAGGCAGTTAAACTAGCTAATGTGAATAGATAAAGATAAGAAATATGCCTACAGACTAACCTAATCTATTAAGATGTTTGATGAATTTACTATCTACCGAAAGAGTATATCGAGTAGAATCCGAATATGTTAGTTGTTAGTACCTGCAACTATCCTAGAAGGATATAGAAACGTTTACAGAGAGTGAGCCTAGCACAGCACACTGTAAGATGACAGTGCGTCACAACCACGTGTCGCTAGCAGTACTAGACCCATACTGCCCCCGGCGAACGCTGTGGCTTTGAGTATGATGGCCAAAACCGTCTCCGTGATGGCTGCCCCCATCACACAACACCGTCCTGATATGCACCTTGATTGCGGCTGGACGGGAACAAACAACCAACCATCAAGGAACTTTACATCTTTACATTACACTGTACACACCCGGACACTGCACACGATTAGATACTGTATACACCCAGACGATAAAGACGTTTAGACTCTTTACACACCCAGACGATGTACACACCCAAACACTATGAAACACATAAGCAGGCCACCAGCAGACACTGTACACACCCAAACACTATGAAGCACATAAACAGACACTGTAGAAACCCAAACACTATGAAACATATAAGCAGGCGACCTTCAATGGCGGGTATGACTCTTGTGCTCTCACTGCTTGACATCATGACCTCTCACACAGTACACACGAAACAAAAGCACATGGTGCATATATGAGGATGTTTGTTTTTAAGGGCAGACGTCTACATTTTGCTTTTATGGTTGATATTATTGCATTAATTAATCTTTTATGTCTGATATTATTGCATTAAGTAATCTTTTATGGAGACAAGACAGAAGTAAGCGTCGTATTACTGCTGACTAGTGATGTACACACACGTCCAGTAAGCGTGCAGGTAAGCACAAACGTATTCACTCTTTCACTCCGTCACTCCCTGACACCACCACCACCACCAACAACAACAATAATAGTAATAACAACAACAACAACGACGACGGCAAAAAGGTACCACGATTTCAATCGTTTGGCTTTTTTTGTTGTTGTTGTTTTAAGTTCAGCTCACTCCAAGCGTAACTCCCAATAGATAAGCTCAAATGCCGTTCAAAAACTCGAATGGCAGTTTAGTTATTAAATTAACTAAATATATTTTTGAATATTTAAAAACAAGAAAACGAGATATGTATGCAACTCCTTTGTTACACTTGGTTACGAGTGCAAAGAGTTTTAAAATTACATTTGATGAACGTATAACAGGACAGAAGAGAATGGCAACTGAAGGCAACTTTTGGTTTATTTGATTTTCCTTTATTTTCGACGTTTATTCATCATTTAAAACGTTACCATTGTTTACAGGAGATCAAAGAAAATTACATAATTAAGACCACGATCTCTTTCTCTTGTTCGTGAGCACAAACGAGATGTGACTTTAACTTTCTGCTGGTTTCTGGATGAGTTTTGACTGAAAGAACGAGAAAGAAAGAAAGAAAGAAAGAAAGAAAGAAAGAAAGAAAGATGAAAAATATGAAACATGTTTTCCAAATACAATAACGATGATATCTGCATAACTTCTATGGTGCCTTCCTATTTGTTAACATCGAATCAAGCGTTGCGTGATAGTTGTTGTCTGAGATGCAGTCCGTCTTACAGGGTTAACGAGCGTTAACAAAAGAACTGGGAAAAAGCACTTACTACTGCAGTTACATTCTCTCACAGATATTCCGCTTATTTTTCATCACCATGAATCACTGTGTAAAAAAGAGAGAGACGGTCCCGGCTATGGGTTGGAGGGGTAGTGAGACCTCAGCATGGGGGTAAAAGAGGAGACGAGTAGGTGGGCGGAAGCGGGCTTTGGAAAAATTTCAGGAGTGTTTTGCGTTTATCTCACAATCTTTGAGACAAAGAAAAACAAGAAACTTTGCAAGAAACATCTTGAATATCTGCACAGGATCAATGCACTGAATGTTCCTGGGGTGTGGCCTGGATGTGTCACATGACTGTTTCTCTTGGACGTGGGTGCTGTTCTTCAGTTCACCGCCATGTTGTAGTGATGTAGAAGAGTGCGTGCTGCCAAGCGACCGGATTCCAGAGCTCCATGCGCAGTAGAGAAGTAGTGCTTACTGCAGGCCTCCCCCGCGAGCTGCAGGACGGGCTTCTGCGAGAGAAAGAGAGAGAGAATTATTGTCCACGAGCAGATGAGCCAGTAACCAATGGTTAATTGTAAACACCATTTGTACGTACATTGCATAACCAAACCATGTTGCCATAGAGCTGGAAATGCTAAATTTTAGGTGGTTTCTAAGCAAGAAAACAGGCGTTAAATATTTTTTTCGGATAGCTACCTTCTAAGTGAATACGTTACTTTGTCGGTGAACTAAATCAACCTACACAGGCGTCGCCCATTAAAGTTTCGCATATAACAAGTTGCGCTTGACCTAGCCACCACTGGAATTATCGAAAGGACGGTCTACACGGTACTCGTAGACTGCTGGTAGCTGCTGGACGTGCCACTGATCTGGTTAGTGCATAGGTCATTAGTTCAACCAGCACTTGAAGCTTCTCATTACACCGAGTCCTACTCCTACAGTTCATTTTAAAATATACATGCAGACCTCTGTGTTAACGAAAGTCTTTAACACGATCGAACTGTTTCTCGTACAGCCTATAGCTTAGTCCAAATAGATGAAAGCTGTCCTCCAGGCAGTGAGCAGTAAGGTTTAACCACGCGATTCAACTGTCGGGATGAAACGTGCGAGCAAAATTCTTCGTCATTACTGGCCTTGCATTTGAAACGATACGAGTGAGAAAACGCGGTTGCACCTAAAGACATCTCAGTGGCAAATCCATATCCACACAGCGGGTGTCTGTAATGCAATGATTTCTCGTCAGATGACACACCATACTCGGTATGTTACTGTCTCCGCAAGGTACGATCAGTTACATTAATGCTGGAATGGGGGATGCGGTGGTGGGGAGGTACAGCGTAAACCGATTTAAAAAGGTGTCGTAGTTTACTTTTATGTTTACGTTGAAAATACAAAGTTTCGCGACTTATTGGCAGCCCTGTTTCCAGAAGACCCAGGGACACGTTTTAGCTGCTGAGATCAGACTATATATAGCTGCCCTGTGACTATATATAACTGACCTGTAGTGCTATATATCTGTATATCAGCATATCTACATCTCTCTTACCTGTGGCTACTACCGAGGTGTGGCTCACTCTCCCCCACTCTCTCTCTCTCTATATATATATACATTTACCTGAGGCATTATATTTCTATATATATATACATATCTGACCTGAGGCATCATATTTCTATATATATGTACATATCTGACCTGAGGCATTATATTTCTATATATATATATACATATCTGACCTGAGGCATCATATTTCTATATATATGTACATATCTGACCTGAGGCATCATATTTCTATATATATATATCTCTGACCTGAGGCATTATATTTCTATATATATACATATCTGACCTGAGGCATCATATTTCTATATATACATATCTGACCTGAGGCATTATATATCTCTCTCTATATATATATATCTGACCTGTGGTGAGGGCAGAGGTTGCGGCAGGAGGTCGTGAAGGGCCAGACTGCCGCCTGTTGCCAAGTAGCTGTAGGAGCCCAGGGTGAACGGGTTCGTGTGCCATGTGGTTCTGCAACATCAAGGACATCGTGATAATATTAGGAACTCGTTGCTTCATTTTCAGCTTGTGGGCCTTTTGTCTCTCACCCTTTCTCTCTTCCTCGCCTCTATCGTTTTCTCAAAATTAAAAAAAAAAGTACGACTGAAACTAGAGAAAAGGGCAAGAGCATATTTGGAGGTTCTTTTGCTGAATTACTTGTAAATCCGTGTCTAAGTACGATGCTTCAGAATTCGTTATTCCCCCTTCTCCTTTTTTTCCTCTGTCCCTCTCACCCTATATCCATAGAGATTCCTTGGTCCATCGATTCTTCTTTCTTTCCTTTCTTTATTCTTATTTCATTCTTTTCTCTTTATTCTCATACGCTCGCAAACGCGTGTGCGTACCAGCGTGTGTGAACGAGTAAGGTTAAACACGGGCGGCTCGTCGAGTTTGTTTGTTACTGTTTTTTTTTTAATGGTCACGTCTCTTGCTCTATGCTCGTCCAGTATGTTTCTCACCTGGTGTTATTGTCTCACCTGACGATGCGGGACGGTTGAGGCATGTCCGGCTTCTTCAAGTAGAGCACTAGCAGCTCGTACAGAACACCCATGACCTCTGACTCCGGAAGTGTCTCCATGATCTGGGCAGCCTCACCGCAGACCCAGGTCAGAAGGCACGTGTCGTGACTGTGTATCAAGCCAAAACTGCTCACGTCAACGTACCATGGTTTTCCAGCCTGTTGGCAAATGTATGAGTTCATTTCCTTTCTCGTCTGGTTTCACCTCCAGAGTACAAAAGCTAAGGCAATAACATACACTATGACAATGGAGTTCTGTTCTACTGAGA
Source organism: Lanistes nyassanus (assembly GCA_004794575.1). NCBI lineage: Eukaryota > Metazoa > Mollusca > Gastropoda > Architaenioglossa > Ampullariidae > Lanistes > Lanistes nyassanus. Next base: position 118,886 of record SMGT01003387.1, on the reverse strand, counting down.
ACGCGCAACATAATACTCACAATAAGCGCCCGGAAAACATCTCTTGGGTGGGGTGGGGGGAATAGGGGAGAAGACAGAGAAAGAGGCTGATTGACGGACAACCTAATACTAAAATGATAGGACGAAATAAACAGCTGAAATGATCAAAGGGATGAAGCAAAAAGTAAGAAAACGAATGAAAAATTGTCCACCATGCGAAAGAAAGAAAGAAAGAAAGAAAGACAGAAAGAAAGAAAGAAAGACGGCTGTCATGGTTCTAACGCCTGAAGACCTTAGCTAAACTAATTAGTGAGTACTTTTCAATGACCATTGATAATTAATCGCACCAATGTTCTCCTTGGGCTCTTGGCAGACTTTAGCTGTGGCTCGAAGCCCTCGGGCCACAAAAGCTGTATGTTGTACACATCTTTACCCAACACCTGGCGCCACCACTCCTCGGCAGGGTCACAAATGCAGGGCATACAACTCTGCAGTCCAGCGCTGCTGGTGGCCTCCCCTCTGTCCCAGATGAGGAACACCTTGGCGATGGTCCCGAAGCCCATGGCCTGCACGGCCTCCCGGTGCTTGTCAGGAAGGCCAGGCTGGAATAAACTGGCGTGCTCTTTCAGGTAACCTATGGAGGCAGTTACGATCACGTGATCAGCCTCCAGCACTTCTCCGTCCTCGCATTCCACCAGCACGTTAAACCCCGGATGTTTATGCACAGATCCTAGCGGATAAGCGTTCTCTTTGTTCCGCTTAGCTACCGCGTCTTTATCGTTGGTTGAGTCTAGCTCTGAAGTCCTCAACTCATCGCACTCATTGCCAAAGTCCCCGCCGCTGTGCACAGCCCCCAGTTCCAGTATGTTCGCGTCAAGCAAGCCCTGTAAATCCGTCATCATGACGTTGTTGTTGAGCGCCGGGGGACCCGTGCCGTTCAGTTGGAAAATTTTCTCGTATGCGTCCTTCGTGGACAGCTCCGTGTGGACGGCAGGGTTCCAGTGGACGGTCCTGACCGGCTTGTTGAGGCGCAGGCACTCGCTGGGCACCGTGTCGCGCAGGAGGATGTGCAGCAGCGCCGCCATGCCTGTCTTGGTCTCCTGCACGCCGCTGCCAGGGTTGTAGCGGTACCTGCCGTGACCAGGTAGTGACAGCTCGTCTACCGTGCCACCCGAGTCCATAATGTGCCACGCTTCGAACCACCTGTACAAAACACAGACAGCAGTATGCACTGTGACATCCCACGCTTCGAACCACCTGCACAAAACACAGACAGCAGTATGCGCTGTGACATCCCACGCTTCGAACCACCTGTACAAAACACAGACAGCAGTATGCGCTGTGACATCCCACGCTTCGAACCACCTGTACAAAACACAGACAGCAGTATGCACTGTGACATCTCACGTTCCGAACCATCTGCATGGCACAGAATAATTCACAACGTGCCAAACTTCAATTCATCTGGACAACACATGTCCCGATCAGCTTGACGTGTCACACAGGAAACCATCTGCTTGGATAGCACACGTTAAAATTAATTCATTACAAATCATTTGGAATCATATGCACGATAACAATAAACCATCATAACCCCTATCTTGAAACCCCAGACAGCAAAGATTATCTAACTTCATGCAGCACTTGAATCCACCAGACAACACAGATTAACCTATAACCTGCGACGCGGTCCAAAGCTTGAACAATACAGAGTCAATCCCACGTGTAAACAGAGGTTCTTAAAGCCATACTGACCACGATACACGTCCTTACAATGGGAGACTTTTCTACATTGCAGAATCACAATGCTTACCGTAACATGGCGCTCTTCAAATCATCATCCACTTGAATGCCGTCAAACAGGGCTGGATAACTCTGCCTGAAGTAATCCCCTATGGACACCGTGACATCGCTTGCCTCCCCTCGGTCGTGGACTTTGTTGGATTCCATTGCCAGGTCTTCCAGGCGGCTGAGGATGGTGGTGATTGTATGTTTGGGGACCACGTGACCGTCAGGCGTGTAGAACAGGTCGTGCCGAAACTGAATGATCGTGTCAGGGCCTTTTTCTTCGTCCTCGTCACCATCTGGAATGAAAGAATGACGTAACATGTACGACACAAGAGAAATCAAGCCAACACAAATCCCAGTAGCATAGAAATTGCAGGAAACAGTTTTAGAACACTGCTACGACTGTAACATTTAACTGTGAAAAATGAACTAATTACAAGTCGAACAACTTTAACATGTACGTCATGTATAATAACTCATTATAATAAATATGCGAAAACTTGGAAGATAAAAATAGCATAAAAGCATAATTTAATTTGCACTTAGTCTAAATAACAATGCAATAATAATACTCAAGAACAAATTGCATATAAACAACTACATTAGTCATACGGCAAGATTTACATTTAAATTTTAAGAGCTTTTCAATGTTCAGTACATTCGAGAATTTCATTGCAGAATAACCGACTTTTCAAAGACCGGAACCTACCGAGCAGCAGACCCTCTTTCTCGGCCAATGAAAACAGCGGGTTTCCGTCTTCTCCGTGCAGAAACTGAGCCCCCATCTCCAAGTGTCCCTCTTCTGGAAACAAGAGAATAAAGGCCTCCTCACACAACAGTTCGAAACGGTGTTCTCATTTCTTTAGGTGAAACCATCCCAGGTGTTTGAAACCGTTGAGAAAACACCCAGCATCGTTCTGGCAAAGAAGTGATGCTCATCTCTACCATAAAGACAAAAAATGCATACCCCTACAGTGGCCTTCCAATATACAGGGTAAAACAAAACCTCTCAACATTTTGTATCAACGTAACTGCAAGAGGCTAATGTGTTTTCCTAAATATTTTCTATCGACGTGCATGAGACTGGGACGATTTATATATACACCAAAGAGCGCTGTGCTAACGGCCCACACTTTTATGATCGAGCATGGGAGGCAACAGAAATAACTACGGGTTGAAAATAACCCGACATTACCTCCCTGATCGTAAAACTATATTTTCTGTCGATGACCAGACAAGAAAGCACACGAAGAAAGAAAGCGAAAGGGAACGGAAGGGACGACTATATTGTCCCCCCTTCCCCCAACGACGCCCCTTGACCTCCATTCCCCTTTGACCTCACGAGGACAACAGGATATTGCGGTTGTACCACCCAGTGCACCGTCTCAAGACCTTCAACCTCGCAGGCGTCTGACTCATTCTGACGGGAATCCGTCAGCTGTCGGCACGCATCTGCACGTGCACACTGGTCGGCAACTGTGGCAGTTCGGAAACGGCCAGCGGGGCGTTGCTGTGATAACAGAGCGCACTTTGTCTATTTAGCTAGCCAGTTCGAGTTCGAATCTTTTTATCCAGTTATCCGATTATGCATCTTGCGCAATCAAGCACGCTTTGTCAGCAGTGTCATAAAAATCTTTTTTCGTGATAATTTGTGCGAGATATCATACAGTACAACCAATTAAAAGATTACTGCACTACAGATGAATATTTTATTACAACCAAGTATTGTTTATGAATGCTGTAAAAGTGAAATACTATGCAGATTTTACAACTAGTACTGTTCACGGAATACTGTCACAGGTGCAAGAAATGGCGCTAACGTGACGTGCACATGGACTTCGCGTCACCTGTGATGCGTTCTTTTAAAAAGACATGAAATCACCAGGAATGATTCAGTGAATGGTATGATGTCACGAGCAGGACTCACCCAGAAATATGGTGTGTACGCGGCCGCCTGGCCGGTCCTGAGCTTCCAGGAGAATGACGTCATGAATCCCTCCAGCAAGTAGCGTTCCTGCTGCCGCCACGCCAGCGAAACCAGCTCCAACGACCACCACCCTGGGACTCCTGGTAGTCGCCTGCTGAGATGGTTTCTCTGCAGCTCTGCTGGTGTCCTCTGCTTTCTCTGTGCCGTCCATGCCTATAAACCATGGGAAACGAACACATCTCAATTTTTTGTCTGTGCCATTATCCAACCATCAGTCTTTACATAAGCAATTATCCAAAGCTCGTGTACATGCATACGCACATAATACCCATGCATGAAACCATTATACTTGCGCTCGCGCGCTCACGCACGCATGCACGCATCATCATCATCATCATCATCATCATCATTCACTACTGTACATGTAGCTTCCAGAATGATTATTGCAAGTCCTGAAGATCTCCAGATGTGCCCGTACTATTTCAGTTTACTCTTTTTTCAGTGTTCAGATGGTCTTCATAAGGTCCAATGGTTTGGTGCATCCTATTTCTTATATCGCCTCATTGGTGAGGTAGTCTTTGTAGGAGATATGAAGGACTTTTCTGAAACATCTCATCTCCGTGGCTTGAATCATTCTCTGCAGATCGGCTTCCAGGGTCCACAGTATCCTTAAAATGACTATCTGTTCCGTAGTGCTGCGCCCTGCTGTAAATCCTGCCTTGTCCTCTGGTATGACGCATTCGGCTTCCTGCTGCAGTCTCTTGGGTATGACCTTCAACATAACTTTGCTTGGGTGGCTGATCAAGCTGACGGTGTGGTAGTTCTGGCATAGTAACAGTTTGCCTGTTCTGGGAACTGTGACAATCAGAGACTGTGTCCAAGGTGTGGGCCATTTTCCTGTCTGCCAGATCTTGTTGCATGTTGTAGTGAGTGCATCTACCAATGTTTCCTAATCGGTTTGGACCTGTTCTGATGGAGTGTTGTTAGCTCCAGCTGACTTTCCCTTTTTTAGTGATTTGATTGCTGGTTCTGGAACGTTGCGCACACTTCTGTGACTCTGTGGTTGTGCCGTTCTGTGCAACTCCGTCCATCTAGTGCTTTGTGTTTGTCAGCACAGGTCGTTGTATATGTATCTGGCAAATTCCAGGGTTCTTAGGCCTCTCTTGCTGGTCTCTGACAAGGAGTCAGCAATAAAAGAGATTGTTCGACAAGATTAAATCCAGTGTAACAAATAACCTGGTCTGACAAAACCATGACAAAGACCAAGCTTTGTCATCAGACAAACTTCGCGATGAACTCGCTCCTGAAATCCGGTTACTAGCTATGTTCAAAAGCCCTTGGCAGCCTACCAAACCGTTCTTGTAGTTAATTAAAATCCCTGTCCACCAAAGCGCCTCTGAACCTCGCTACCACAACGTTAACTCCATGATGATTAACTTTCCACACCTTTGTGAAACTCGGTGCCCGACGTGAGCACAGATCAACAAAGACCGACAACTCCTGACGACGCTTCGGTCGTGGCTGTTATAGCAACGCGGGATCCAACCCACAATAATAACACATGCACATAGTGAGAGACAGGAGAGCGAGGGACTGCACTGGTGTATAAACTGTCCCTCGTAGGCAAACGGCAGACTTTTCTTGAGACACGGAAGTTAATTTAAAATGTATGGCCACAACTCACTTCAGTAGTTGAGAATTCAGCTATGTAAATACTGGCCTCAAGCAGGACCAGCGTGTATCCTGGTCTGACGATACAGAATGAGAGAGAGATCTAGACACACGTGCTTTTATTTACATGTCGCGATGACCCCGGTGTGACCTGTGCACCACCTCATACCCGCAGCACGGATTGCACCACAGTCAATACGCCTCGTGCAATGCGCGGCCATGTGACCGCGTGCGCATTCTGTGACAACAGGCACGCGCTCTTTGTCCCCCACGCGCGCACGTGAGTCGCAAGTGTTACTGCGAGTGAGTGGGGAAACGAGGAAGGTGTTTGACCCAGTAATGGGCAAGTACACATGCGTGCGCGAGAGTGAGAGAAAGAGCAGAGAAGAGAGATCTATGATTCGTGTAGCTATAGCAGAAAATAGCATATTTACACTTTTAGCCATCCATTCTTCTAAGCTAATCCTAACGTTTTTGAGATAACAGATGTGTATGTTCGTACATGCAACATTCCAGCAGCGTGTTTTTCGCAAGCTGCTTGTTCGACCGAAGTTGTGTCTATGAGTGGCGGATCGAAGTGTCTTTAGCAGCCTTCCTTTGGTTCACTGGAGCTTCACTCTTCGAACGCGCCAAGAATTCCCAGTCAGGCCAAGTGTAGAGAATGACATAATACGTTAACAGTGGTGCTTTGTTATACTTCGATAAGCAGTTTATGTATCCGGGCACATCCAGATGTAAAGATTTTAGAAACAATGTTTAGTTTAGAGACAGTAACTAGCGTGCATGTCAACACACACACAAGCAAGAGTGACCACGTCCAGGCACGCACGCATGTGTGCACACAGACGATCTCTGAACATGACTGGAATGTTCCAGCACGGATGGAGATTAAAGAAAGAACCGAACAAAAGATAAAAAAGGTTATCGATATCTGTGACGGCAAGTGCCACACCCTCTAGAATCTGAATTCCATTTTTCAGAGATCAGGACAAAGAAGAACCTACGGACAGAATGAGGAGACGAAAGGGGTGTGTTGAAGCATGTCTGCTGCTGCCAGCGAGATCCAGTCTGACCTAGATGAACCGGAAAGAAATTACACCCGGAGCAGAGCACGTGCATGCAATGCGCTTTCCAGTTTCGAGACCCGACTGACTGATCGCCTGGTGCACTGGTCACATTTCGCCCTACTGGCCGCATTGCGTCTGCCAGGCCCGTGCCCCAATTCCTTCCGCAAAAAACGGGCTGGGGAGAGGAATGGCTGGGGGCAGACGAGTGCGAGATGATGATCTTACCGCTGTGAACCCAACACAACGTCATAACAGAAACCCAAGGGAGCTGAACGCAGCGGAAGCTTCCTTATTTTTCACCGAAAATCTCTCCATAAAGAGTACCACGAAATCTCGCCTTCAAAGTGTTAGTGTACCACTATCCCGTAATATCTAAAACATCTTTAGAGCTATTTTAATTAGTACATGGTGCAGTATGAATAATTAAAATCATACGTACCTTCTACCAGATGTTCTGCCGACGTTAACGACAAGGATACACGTACAAACGCTGCCCTCAAGAGAGACGACTCCAGATAAAGCTTCGATGTAGAGGGCGTTAATGAATGAAAATTGCTATGTGGCAACACACGTGGGCGGGCGCTCCCGCTTTCTCTTTCGAGGATGTGTATGTGTGTGTGTGGATCGATGGGCACGCGCACTCGCGGAAGCCAACGCTCGTGCTGTGCCGGAGCAGGCAGCGCAGGCAGTCGATCGGTCTCTGTGGCGGATTTCGCCCACCGCATGCGCGGACGCCTTTATATGCGGTGGCGGCACAGCCCGCCCCCCCCCACCCTCCTATGACCGTGTCGTCTGCTCTCGTCATCGTCTTGGTCTGAAACAGCTTCCAGTCAGCACAGACGCGGAGCTAGGTGACCTTAATTTTTTTTAACAAAAGACATACGAGGTGATTGTTTGGGGGGGGGGACGAGTGGGTGGGCAAGGAAGGGTGGAGAACGACTCAGACGATTTCTGAGCGGACGGCGTTTGGGGGACTGAGCCGGTCCGTACTGGTAGAAACAGGTTGTACGCCCCCCCCCCCCACTTACAGTTTGTTTTCTTTGTCATAGCCCGAAAGAGGGAGCAGCTGTTGTTTTACACACGTGATTTCGATATATATATATCTTACACACACAGAAGGTTAGACAAGGGATTTTTGACGCGTCTCTGTTTCTATGGTTTCATGTATCCAATGGAACTTTTCGCGTCCATTCCCCACACCAACACCTACCCCCTTTGCGCACCTGTCAGTCGAGATGGATTATGGTAAATCCGAGTTTTTTGTACTTAAGACGGGTAATTTGTCAGTCTAGAGTCTGTTAAATGCCACGGGTACGCGCGCGCACACACACAAGTCATGGCCAACTTGTCTACCCCCCCCCCTCCCACTCCACCCGTGCTAAATATGAAATGGTCAACAAGAAGTTCAGCTACACCAGAACAACTGTGAGTCACAGCTAGAGACTGATTTCATCCCTCCTGCACTGTTGTGGCTGTCGCGGGCATGTCCGATCGTGACGTCATCAGTCTAAGTTTGGATCGGAGGCGGGGGCCCGCAGTGGGAGCCCGAACGTTCGCAGCGCTAGGGGTGATAATAGAAGCAGGCAGAACTGTAAAATTATCGCCCTTGATTTTCTGGGCGCAGTGGTGCGCGTTCCGTGTGTGCTTAGGTTTGTCAGCGAGAGCTGGGTGAAGAGGATATAGTAATACTGCTGTATCCTCTTCGAACTGGGTGAAAAGGATACAGTAATACTATTATATCCTCTCTGAGCTAGGTGAAGAGGATACAGTAATATTATCGTATCCTCTTTAAACTGGATGAAGAGGATACAGTAAATATTATCATATCCACTTTAAACTGGGTGAAGAGGATACAGTAAATATTATCGTATCCTCTTTAAGCTGGGTGAAGAGGATACAGTGATAGTATTGTATCCTCTTTAAGCTGGGTGAAGAGGATACAGTAATATTATTGTATTCTCTTTAAGCTGAGTGAAAAAGGATACAGTAATATTATCGTATCCTCTCTGAGATGGGTGAAGAGGATACAGTAATCTTATTGTATCCTCTTTAAGCTGGGTGAAGAGGATACAGTAATATTATCGTATCCTCTCTGAGATGGGCGAAGAGGACACAGTAATATTATTCTATCCTCTTTAAGCTGGGTGAAGAGGATACACTAATATAATTTTATTCTCTTTAAGCTGGGTGAAGAGGATACAGTAATATTATCATATCCTCTCTATTTATCGCTTAAATTTTTTAATGTTTGCTGTCCTTAATTTTTGCTTATCAAATCAATTTGAAATGTTACTTTTATATGCTTTTTAGCTTTAGAACCCCTAGAATATTTTTGCCAGAGCTGCTTAGGAAGGCAAAGGGAAGATTTCAAATTCAGCGCGTTTATATTTGTTCATCACCTCTTCAAGCTATCCTCATCCCTTTACTATTTAGACTGCACTCTAGCCGGACGGACGTGTGGAGTGTTAAGCCACAATAGCTCATTCCTTCCCTGCGCATCATACAGTATTCACCGTTTGTGTTATTCAGTTTTTGGTTAATTCTGCTTTAATTGAAAACAAACAAACGAGCTAGATTGTGTAGGAACAGGACACATAGTTTCTTTTTTCTTTTTCTTTTTTCTTTCTTTCTACACGCACTTCATGAACAATCAGCTTTGTATCCAGTACTAGAATACACTGCATAAGCTCTGTATTCAGTATTAGAAGGCTCTGTATAAATATAAGCTCTGTATTCAGTATTAGAAAGCTCTGTATAAGCTCTGTATTCGAGTATTAGAATGCTCTGTATAAGCTCTGTATTCAGTACTAGAATACATTGTTTACAAGAACACTCTCATTTCCCCTCCCTGTCTTCGAGGTTTCTTGTCATTACCTGCACTAGACAAACGCAGTACCTGTACATGTACTTCAGCATTTCAGCTGCGACTTGATGGAGTAAACAACTACACTCACAATAATTGCAGATAGATGACGCCCTCTGTCGTCGCTTGCAGAAACAAAAGACACGTTACGTATTATGTCAGCTGTGCGGTTGTGTGTTTACCAGGAGTTCGATCATAAAGTGCGTACTGACGTGAGTTAAAAATAACAGCAGCTAGTCCCGTAATCTTTATTTTTGCGCCTCGATCACCCTGTGCCTGTGATCTTGCCCTGTGCTTAGGTCTTTGTTTAACAGATCTCTTCACGTCTTTCAGTATTCCCGGACCAGCTTCTTCACATCTTGTCTGGAATTCTCTCGATCGCTATCTCTCTCCTGCTTTCGCTTCGTCTGATCCCTGCCAACTACCGCCCTCCTTCTCTCACAGTTTGTCTCTCTCCCTCTCTCTCTCTCACACACACACATGCGCGTAGATACGTATGCACGCACGCACATCCCCTCTCCCACACACGCATATGTGACGTAATTCAACTTTTTTGGCAACATAGATAATACTACTAGAAGTGAGCGATATGTGTTTGACATCACTACTCTAACCAGCAGCAATCTCTAGCCTCCCCCCCCCCTCTTTTAAATACCTCCAACAAACCAGTATAATACCCCAAGATAAACCTTATGTCGAAGGGTCTTGCGAAGGGATGAAAACGAAAATGAAGTTATAACACCAGCTGAATTCAGCACACCCTGTTGTACCTCCATGGTGTGTTCGTTGTTCGCATTCAGCGTAGTGGATCTGCGATTGAAGCCTGATCATGGATCCGGAGGAAAACGTTAAACCCCAGCAAGAACGAAAGACAGCAATGCCTCCAACTCCGAGTGCATTAATGCCCAGAATAAAGAGAAATTTCGTCAGCTTGTCTCTCAAGTACATCTTGTTTTTTGCCTGCTTTGCCTCTTGGGTGAGTCGTCTATACTTCTCGTAGAATGTTCCGTCCTACCCCCATCCCCACCCCCACCCGCCCCCTTGTTTGTCCTGGGTGGAAAACTTGTAAAGTTCGGGTCTAACTTCCAAGAGAGTTTGTGTCGGTATGACGTGCATGCCCATGCAGTCCCCAGGGAAAGTGTGTCACTCGAAGACCTTACATGGGACGAAAATGTGCGTTGACTGACGATATGAGTAGGGTTTTCGTTGCGTAAGTGCGCCATTCGCACAGTGTCAATGCATAGAGAAGGAGATACAAAGGTTTACGGAACCACGTTATGATTCATCGGCACGTGATCTGACTGGAGGTTTGGGAGCAAACTTTTAAGAAGCGCTTGCGGGCGCTTGCGGGCGTACGTTCTAAGTGTTTTCCTCGTACACGCGGTATGTCGTTACTGTCCTGATTGTATTTTCAATAAAAAGGGACAGTAGTTGTCATGACTATTTAGAATGAAGACCTAATAATCTCGGATAGCTGCATCAGAAGTTGACTAGCTTCCTACGTTTCTGTCAGTTGGGCCTTTATTTATTTATTTATTTATTTGGAGCGACAGTCTGACCTTTAAACCTAACTTTTGTGGTTCTAGCTGCTGGGCGTGTTTCTGATGGGGCTAGGTGTGTGGGGGCTGGTGGTGGCCAAGTTCGCGTTCTCCAGCTCCCAGCAGCTTTACAACATCAACACTGTCATCCACTTCCTTAGCGCCGTGGCCATCGCCAGCGGATTCTTCCTGTTTGCCACCAGCTTCGCTGGCTGCCTGGGGGCGCTGAGGGAGAACATCTGCCTCTTGAGACTGGTGAGTCCCGCCCCACGTGATGCGTGGAACTGATTGGTGAGTCCCGCCCCACGTGATGCGTGGAACTGATTGGTGAGTCCCGCCCCACGTGATGCGCGGAACTGATTGGTGAGTCCCGCCCCACGTGATGCGCGGAGCTGAAAACACGGTGCAGAGACGCCAACAAATCCCAGTTACTGTCGAAACTTGAGCATTAAACAATAACAGCAGACAACCAGAAACATCTGATGTCATATTAATAAAAACACAGAAACAAATGTGTACACACACTGAACCTCTCCGTCTCTCTGTCTGTCTCGCTCCCACGCTTTCTCTTTCACACGTACAGACAGACAGAGAAGCTGGGCGGACGCACAGACGGACTCAGCATGTAATGCAATGTAGTCTAAACTTGGCCAAAAGCAGGCTGACAGTTTTAGACCATCAGTTGACATCGGGTAGCACGTGTGCTGGGGTGGGAGATACTGCTAACTGTGATTTTTTAACGCCAGTTCTACCGCACGCTTTTGTGCCTGTTATTGGCGGAGCTAAGCTGTGGGGTGGCGCTGCTGTCGTTGCGGGATCCCTTCGTGCGCTCCCTGGAGTTCACTGTCACCAAGCATCTCATAGTCCACTACGAAGACGACGCCAGCGCTAAGACTCTCATGGACTTGCTGCAGCAACGGGTCAGTCAGTGCGCGTGCGCAGAGACTGCATGCGACCTTGTGTGTAACCGTGTGTGTCCTTGTGTGTGACCGTGCTTAGGTGTGTGAGGCACCGCGTACACAGTGTTTGTGCATGAGAGAAAGTGACAGAGAGGGGGAAGAGATAGATAAAAGAGAGAGTAGAGAGAGGTAGAGAGAACAGAGAGAGACAGAGTATGCGTAAATATTAAATTTAAAAATTAATTAAGAACACAAAATTTATGCACAGCAATAAAAATGACCAGCGCTCCCATAACCGCAAACAGCAACAATTTAGCGCTCAGTACAGCAGCTACGACATCTCACGAAGATCACTGTGATGGGCGGCGTGATCATTGTGTTCGCCAGGTGGGCTGTTGCGGAATAACGTCCAACGGATACACGGACTGGAATTTGAACCCGTACTACAACTGCTCAAAGACGAACCTCAGCCCCTTGGCCTGCAGCGTGCCCTACACCTGCTGTATACGGCAAGATACCTTTAAGGTCAGGGGTCAGCTTCGGTGGTAGAAGTAGTTGTGGTGGTGGAGGTTTGTAATGGTGGTAGGGTAGTGGCTGTGATGAGGAGGAGGAGGAGGAGGAGGAGAAGAAGAAGAAGGGATGGAGGGGGAGCGGGAGGAGGAAAACTGAAATGTACTCGTCTGTACAGCTGCATGTTGAAACCTCAATCTTCAGCTTTTAAAGTCGAACACGCAGTTTGATGTGGGGGATTTTTTAATGGCAGCCATTATGACACTCTTTACTGTGAATTAATGTACTTCTCGCTTTCAGCACGGCGTGGTCAACATTTTATGTGCAAGTGACATCCTGTTCTTGATGGTACGTATAGGAGCTGTTACAGTTCCAGCAACACTCACCCCATGTGATCTAGTCACAGACATAATCCTCCTTTCATGTCGCTCTGCATGTTGGAGGTACGGCTAACTAACCCATGACCGTCCTCCTGAAAAAAAATATCTTAGGCAGCTTACAATAGACATTATTCCATAGATCGATTTTTCACCTCCATCTGGGTCTTTGGGTATTAATGTGGCGTAGAACGATGGAAGGAAAAAATCCGTCAGCAGGAATCATATTGTGAAACTAGTTCTGCGTACGTGATATTCTGTTATACGCGTGGGATAACTTACTTTGCCCCCGAGATATCTGACTCACATTTTTCTTTTGGGGGGCAGGCAGGAAAATTGATGAAATTTCAATTGATAACGATCCAAATTTATTTTATCTCTTCATTTCTCCCCTTCTTTTCACTTTACTGTCGTAAATTATTACGTCAATTCGTTTAAACTATTCGCCCAAGGGTCTCTATCCTAGCCTGCCTGTTAAAGGGACATCAGCCAAGTCAATCACAGAGCTTATTGAGTGACAAGGATTAGAATTACTTCCCATCGATGTGAAACAAAAAACACTTAGATGATGTATACCTCTCGTCGCGTGCACGTTATTTTAATGCCAGCGTTTAAGGGCACAACGAAGGGACAGGACAAGGTACTGAATAAGTCACAGTCAGGTCAAAACGGGAAGTTAGTCGAAGTGAGAACTTGTTGCTATTGTTGTACTGTAGTTATAACGACTTTCGTCACAGCCCGTGTCAGCAGCAGCCCGGATCTACACCGACGGATGTCTGCCTCGTCTAAGGGACCTGACAGAGAAACATCTGCCAGTCATTTGTTCCATCGTCTTCGCAGTTGTTGTCATCCAGGTGGGCACGTGATGCTATTTGGGTACGCTACCAAGCTCCCACTTTCTCCCCCATCCCCCAAACCCGTCCGTCCGTTCTCCTTATCCCACATCTACCCCCCATAACTGTGGTACAGCAGTGAAAGTGTTTGTCCTCCTCTGGCCATCTCCCACTAAACGTCGAGAGTTCATGCGACAGGAGACGCGACAGAAAAGCTCGGATGCTTCGATCTCAACCACACTCGTCGGACACTTTTGTCTCGTCGCCTGAGTATCTCGATTTGTAAGGCTAGTGTGCAATAGCCTTTACGACAGTGGAGATCGCAAGTTCCGATCTCCTTTCCAGCACACGTGCTTGTCCTCTAAAAAAAAAACAAAAAAAAACGACAAAACCTAGCTGGGGAGAGGGGCGGGTAAAGGGAGGATAGAGCCCGGGTTGTCCTGATATTCATCCATTTTGCGACGAGATGTTAAGCAACAAACACCCCGCCCCGAACATTATACATTGCCTGCGCTAACCATCTCACTGCACATTTCACCTGGTAGGTGTATCAGAACACAGTTTACTAATAGGACCTTACTCAGTAACGGAAAAGCGCGGACCAATTTTCCAACAAACCACCCCCTCAGCTTCTGCATCGAGCCTCGGCCCACCCTTCTCTCTTTCCCTTCCTCTTCAATTCCTCTATTAATTCGTTCTTTCTTTCATCCGTCCATCCGGTCGTGTGCCAGGTGCTTGGCGTCCTGATGGCCAGACGCTTGTCACAGCAGGTAACACGGCAGGTCAGACAGTGGACTATTCGCCTCAAGGAGATTCCCTCTGGACCCAGTGGTGTCCCCTGAAGCTGTGACGTAAACTCACTGACGAGTGTTTTGTTCTGCTTGTTATAAAGGGTGTTATGCAACCCAACAAGTCTCCTTGCTTTGCTGTTGTTTTTTTTTTAGAGACCTTCATCTAACGCCGAAGTCTTATATGGTTCTCACGAGAGACTGTTACGGAACGCATGCAACAAAGAGTTCTCTTGTCTCCAAAAGGTTGTTATATAACTCAATGTCAACCCTATCGACTCTAACCCAGACATAATACATGTACTTTTCATTCACTGTTACTTTCACTTTAACTAGTTCTTTTATTTTCATACTTATTTGTATTCTAACGTCACCCTGTAGCATGAACCGAACTCGCCTGTCGGTTTTCTTTTTTAAACTGACATTAATTAAACTTGTGTCAGATAAGAATGGCGTTTGAAACAATGCTGTATCGAGCTGGAATGCAAATGCCTCCATTTTACTTTGTGGCTAAAATATTTTACAACATTCATGTCGTATACCCTTCCACCACCACCACCAGGGACGAAAAGACAAAGATCTTAACACACCTGTCACCCTGCCACACCTGCACGACCCCATCAGTTACTGCAACATGCACACCTGCTCGTCGTTTCAGCGTTTATCGGTAACCTGTCAGGGCTAGCTTTCAATACTGTCCGATTAACAATTGAACCACTCGACGCGTCTTTTGTGTTCGTTTAGGAGTGGGAGAGTGGGAGGGCACAGAAATCATGCTCGCATTGCAGTAAGCAACTCACGGCGAGATAGGTTAACACAACAATATCCTGCAAACGTCCGGTGTCTTCAACGTGGAAAAAACCCAACAGACTTTAAAGGTCAGCAGACCTTACTTGGCGATCGGTCTACATCACGGACTTCTTACATATGGACCGAGCATACTAAGACGCGAGCGCAGCGTCGCGCTGACTCACTCGCGCGGCGGCGTCCGCCATTTTACCATGCCTCGCGAGCTGGGGCGTACAAGGCTTACTGTAGGGCGATAGACGGCCCGGAGTCAGGTTTATCACTTAATTACTGCAAGCCGGCCAATTACATTAAAATTTTATAAACTCTTTTTCTGCAAAAACAAAACTGTATTGACCAAGGTAGTGAATATTGTTAAAATACTTCTTAGTAGAGTGCATTAATGAATAGATGAATAGGTGCCTATGTTTTTGCGTTTGGCTACGCCTGCGTGAGTGATTGAGCGTGTTATTTGTATGTTTATTAATCATTGAGTTTATTTATCAATATATGTATATTCTAATGCCAGGTGAATGACGATTGACGTGTTTTTTGACAATTTTGTTTCTGTTTTTCTGAATACCCCCTGAGGGTAAAAGAATAAAGAAATTAATAAAGAAACTTAAACATACTCGCGCGCGCACGCACACGCACACACAGAGAAAGAGCAAAGAAAAATCTTGTTAGACTGGGGGCAAGGACTACTATAATCAAGGACGTGCACACCTGAATTTCTGACTTTGCTAGCGAAGGCCATTCATTTTCTTCTTAACCGAGACTTTTTTTAAACAAAGGTCATCACACATGTGATCATAGGTGTTGTATTAAATGTCATAAAAGTAAATTTCAAAACAAAATGGGTATTTAACACGTAGACTGGGGAATTTCCAGTGTAAGACAGGAGTTACCTCTCTTCCGTAATTGTTTCATGGTAAGAG
>SMGT01003387.1:75052-95637 GCA_004794575.1 Lanistes nyassanus | reverse complement strand
TGAGGGGAGAGTTGTTGCGGGGGGAGGGAATGGAAGTAGAAGTCGAACGCTTTGTACCTCAAGGGAGACAACCAGGCTGTAGACTTTGCCAAAAGGTTTACTGGCCTCATGCAGGGGAGGAGCCGCGCTGTTTAAAGTAAATGTCGCGGTCACAAGGAAGCGCGCTTAGCGAAGTCTTACTGGCAGCTCCTTTACAAACAAGACAGCAAGCCGATGGCTGTAGCAGTGGGGCCTATCTTGAAAAGTACATAACTTCATACGTTTAGCAGCGTTTGACCTCCAGTCTCTCCCTCCGCCCATCCCCTTTTTGGTCCAAGTCCTTTTGCGTGATCCCAGAAAAGCTCGGGCAGACGAGGTTTCATTCGCGTGGTAAACTATTGCTGTTTGACTAACCCTTAAATAACAGTAAAATAACAATCCACACGAACCATGCCACCAAAGTCCGATCTATGGGAAGATTACATTTTTCCCCCCAACCTACCAGTAGAACAAAACCTGGCCGGACTGACAAGGTGATTTTATAGTATGAACGTTTTGGCGGAAAATCACAACTGCTTAAAAAAAAGGTTGGTTGGCTCCATGATGCCTCAGAACAAGCCTCTATATAGGGACTGTTGTCTGATAAACAGACTCTGGCCAATGAATACAAATGTCTGGAAGGTCAAAGGGCAGACGGAAATCAGGATAGATTGCTTTTGATCTCTGTTCGTGTTATGTACATGTTATGACAAACACCTCATCATGTTAAGTTCCTACAAAATTATTATTGTTACCGCCCCTTAGCCTCAGAGTTATTAACGAATCTTCAGCAAACTTTGCGGCATCGGAAAATTAGACTCCAATAAATCATGAAAAAGAAACCTCGACTGCGAGAAAGATTCCAGCAGCTGCTAAAACTGGACAACCTGTTCGGCCTAGTCCTGCCTTGCTGTGCGCGCACGCAAAAACAACTGTCGCACTGACAGGCGTGGACCACCAGCGGGTGGCGCTGGAGCAGGCCAGGGTCCAAGGTCACTGCGACTGCGCGCAGACCAATATGGCCGACCTTGTTAACACAGGAAACCCCCAGGTCGGCAGAGGTGTGCGATGATGTTTGTCTCGACTGTATAGAAAAGCATTCATCACACGGAAATTATTAGCTGATCTGGAGCAACCAGAAAGAAAGAACAACGACAATACAATTAATACAGGAAATAAGACAGGAAAAATACCCCCAAAAAAGCTGGGATTCACATCTTTTTTCCCCCCTGTGTGCTCTCTGGCCCGAGGAATATGCTCGCAGCTTCGATCGTGTCTCGACTGATTGCTATTAAGCTGTCTCGTACAGTGACGATAAATGAAAAGTTTTGTGCAATCATCTGTTTGTATTCGGTAAAAGTAGATCTATATCATTTATTCTGACATAATACGATGCACAATCTCCGAAAATCAAAAATACGTAATTAAAACCATAAATCAGGACGTAGAAATTGACTATTCTAACAAAATTTAAGTTTCTAAACCTAAAGGGAATTTTGAAATTATTCCTCAATTCCTTTCAAATCCTCAGTCAAGTATCTTGGTGTACACCTTGATCCGACACTTTCCATGCAGCCACACATCCGTTCTGTGTGTCGGGCAACTTTTCTTTGAGCTCCGGAGGATTTCTTCAATCCGACCCTATCTGTCCGCTAAAGGCGCTGCTAGACTCATATCCTCCACTGTTACTTCTCGCCTGGACTACTGTAACTGTGCTTGAAGGTCTCCCTGACACCCATGCTCCAAGAACTACACTGGCTTCCAGTAAAGTTCCGCATTCAGTACAAGATATCTGTGCTCGTGTATCGTCACTTTGATGGTACGCTCCCACCGTATCTGTCGTCTGTTCTTTCCACCTATCGCCCTGCTAGACAACTCAGGTCCTCCTCCGAAAAACTTCTTATAGAACCGAAAACCTATCTGAAAGCGTTCGGTCATCGCTCTCTTAGTTTTGCTGCCCCCAATGTCTGGAACTCGCTGCCGGCTAAACTTGCTTTATTCAAAACGCAGCTCAAAACCATCTTTCATCTCGCTTGTCAGTGACTGTACCGAGCTTGTTGGCGACACTGCTCTAGGGGGAGAGAGACAGTAAGTGTGAGAGAAATAGTGAGAGTGAGAGATATTGCGAGCGTGGTTGGTGGTTATTTTCTTGGTGGGTTTTATGTGATTGCTTGTGGTGTCTGGATATACTGTGTGATACTATGGCTGTCTTCGTTGTTTTTGTAAAGCGCATTGAGCCCTTCGGGGGAATAGCGCTCTAGAAGAATCCTATTTATTATTATTATCTCACTGCAGGTACATCAACTGTATTAAATACATTTGAAAACGTCTGAGAATTACCTTTCTATATTGGCTAGCTATTCCGAAAGAAACCTTTGCGTCCACTGTGTACCTTATCCAGAAGTTGTCTCCCTTCTCCTTCCGCTCCAGAATTCCACAAGCAAAGAGACACAACGGTGCACTGCGAAGCCAACAAGAATCCGAACACACGCTTGACAGAACAGCAGACCGTCGCGTCTCGGGATGGTGAGGGGACTACCGTCCTAGGACCAGGCGGGCCTGTTGTCGTTGGGCAAAAAACAAACAGGCGACGGTTGCACCTGGGCTCGTGGAAACAGGCAGGCCAGAATTACGGTGCCAAAACAGACAGTGGAGTAACCAGTGTCGCAGCACTTCAAAAACAAAGTCGCAGGTTCGACGGTTGTCAGACCACACCTGTTGGTCAACTACGGCTGCTTGGTGTGGCGCGCGGAACTCGAGCGGGACACAACGCCCAGTTCTCCAACACCACAAAACCACTGTGAGTTAAAAGCTAGAAGCACCTTGCCTGTACACCATGAGCAAGCGTGCGTGCGCGCTTGTACGCGTGGGTTCTCGTGTGTGCACGTGTGTGTGTGTGATGGCCTCATTTCGTTGTTTAACCATCCCACCTAGGTTCTGGTTTCAAAGTACGACTAATAATTCGCGACCTCTATAACAGCACGCGACCTCACGCGCGGACACACGTGCACATGTATGCATTAAGTCTCTCTCGGACATGCACACACCCTCTCTCATGCACGCACTCACGCACGCGCACACACAAACACACACATACACGCACACGATCTCTAACTCGCACATACTCCTCCCAGATACACTATCACATACACACATACGCACGCAAACGTATACACACTCACGTACAAACACACGCACACACACACAAGCAAACACGCAAATGAAGTAACAGAAAAGAGAGCGACATAAGGAAAACTAGGCAAACAGAAACTCACTTAAAGTTTTTCATAAAAGAAACCCGCTGCCCTGTTTTTATCCCACAGGGCAACATCAAAGGAGCGCTCCTTTAACACAGTGCAGCCTGTCCGTGATTACCGAAGGGAGGTCATCGACCAGTTAATTGGAAGGTGATGTTCGTGTCGCCAAACTCTCCAGAAACCGCCTTGGGGATTTGATTGACTACAATCTTCCATGGTCTGGGTTTAAACTTTACCGGTAGTTGAAACAAAAGCACTCGTATAATCTTCCTGTTTAAATACACTAGCTGTTCTTCGTGGCACCAGCAGGAGAGACCGTGAAACGTAAGATGGGAGAGGGAGAGACACGGGGAGACAGAGAGAATATCATTTCAAATTGTACTTTGTTGAATCAAAAGTAAGATAACCCTAGAGATTCCTTGCAGGAGTCTTCCAACTATTTTGTCTAACAACACTTCAGTCTGCTCACCTTACCCTACCCTCGCCCCAACACCTGCGCCTTTCTCGCCATCCTCCTCTTTGTTAGTGGCGGCCGCGTGCACTTCTACATTTACTGGTGTTCTCATTATTATTTTTTTTTGGGGGGGGGGAACAACACGAAATTGCATCCTCGGGACTTTGGGGGATTGGATTTGCAGTTGTTGTGTGGTATGCGTTCTTGGCGGTGGGGTGGGACCGAGGCTATATCGTGGCAGAAAAGAAAATCCGAGATGTGGATAGCAACAAGCCGGTAGACGGCCCCAAAGAGACTGGCCAGAGTTCAGTCCCTGCTCGGTGACAGATTGGGTGTCAGGCTAGGTCGCTGGAGGAGTTCAAATAACTCCTCTTTGCACTCATTGTATATGTGTTAGGATTTGTGGTTTTGAAAAAAAATGCAGCAGCGGCACAGTTCTTGCATCTGTTAACGTAAACATTCTATCGGCCTCCGTATAGAGCCTAACCGATCTAACCAAACGTCAGACAGCAGCAACCTATCTTCTGTGACGGCAAGAACCCGTGCAGTAGCTCCCAAGCAGACGGCAAAATGCTGAAGCAGGACTTTGTTCTGACATAATGAGTCCCGAAGGTGATGGAGGAAAGATGCCAAAGTACAGGTCCTTTCTGCCCTGGTACTCTGTGTTCTGACAGCTACACTGCGCTTATCGATTGAGCTTCAAGATCATATTGTCGTAATCTCGGTCCGGGTAAATACGAGATACACGATTTCATTTCCCAGTGCTGCTAGGAATTAAAACGAGGCTGCAGTGGCATCCCAGTGACCTAGTTACTGATCTGCGCTATAGTCGTGCGGGAAGAAAAATGCGATTTTTTGTTTTTGTTTTTGTTTTGGGAGGATTTTTGGCTGTTGTTTGGTG
The DNA here is from genome assembly GCA_004794575.1 of Lanistes nyassanus. Lineage (NCBI taxonomy): Eukaryota > Metazoa > Mollusca > Gastropoda > Architaenioglossa > Ampullariidae > Lanistes > Lanistes nyassanus. The sequence continues at coordinate 91,007 of SMGT01003387.1, read as the reverse complement.
AAAGAAAAGTCTCGAGACGGATTCAATAACATGGGGAGGGGGAGGAAGTGGGAGAAAGAGAGAGACAGACAGAGGCACTAAACAGGGAATTACTAGAGATAATTCTATTCGCTCCGTTTGCAGAACAATAAAGAAGCCATCCCTAAGCGACTGAGGATAGGTTGAAATATTTGCCCCATGTAAAAAGATAACCTTCAAAGGAACCAGTCACTGCACACACACACACACACACTTTAAAAGGTTGTCCATGCCTATAATCTGTGTTATGAAATTCGGCGTCATCGCTAATTCTAAACGGAATTGAGTTGGTGGCTGGTTTTATCATCTGTTTGGCTCACACAGCACACGCGCACTCTATATGCAAAACATCACAAGTTATCTACAACCCAATTTCAAGTAACACATTCAATATTTTTTTCTTTTGCATATCAAAGTGGGGTGTGTTGTCTTTGTTAACCTTATTCAGCGTCGAACATGATGACATTTTGACATCTAGTGTGCGTTAAACGGAATCGTACATCCGTATTAATTAAACGACAACCTGACAGGATGATATATGATAGACTATGTACCATGTCGTAGAGTTCTCTGGTGCGGCAGGCGGGTACTGCAAAAAGTAGTATGTGTCGTGCAGCACTGTCCTAATAAGTGAGCATAGTCACAGCCCGTCTAGACAGAGGTAGCAGGGATCTATTTCCAGAAAACGCCATGCAGTAATGGCCCGACAGATAGAAGCGCTGTTCTAGAAATCCAGATTGGGGTGACACGTGCATTTAGGATACCTCTCCACGTATAAAAAGCAGGACAACACAGCCTAGCAACTGTTCGCACGGCCGTAATGGTAGATAATAAAACTTATGCCTGGAATGGCTTGCATGGGTGTTCGTGTTTCCTGTCCATACGCAAACCTGCACTTAAAACACGTGGGGCAAAACAGCTCACGGGCGCTCTTATGACTAGAAAGGCAGACACAAACAGTCATGCAACCCAACCCTGTCCCAACATCTTTGGATGACGACGTTCCTGGGGACTCGCGGTGGCTCAGTTGTTTGAGTACGACCAAAGGCATTTCAGTTCCGTAAGTTAAAGTCTCTTGCAGTGTCATACCTAAACTTAATAACTTTCGCTTTTACAATCCATTCTCACCAGTTATGTTGATCCATCACATAAAATAGACCACAAAGATGTCTGTCCATTAACCTTCCTGTAATTTAGCCTCCCAAGGCACAAGCATGGTGTACATAAATTCACGCACGCGCTGTACTAAAATAGAGAAAGTCACTTACTTGCCACTACGCTAGTCTGGCGAAAAAACATTTCTGCCTGAACATGGCACACGTCAGGCCTCACGTGACCCATGCGGCCACGTCAATGACGTCATTCCAGTGCACCAAACGACAAGGCATCGTCAGACTTTGTCCAAGTGCGGCCACACCCAGGTCTGTAGTCAACCGAGATCGGTAAGTGGCTGGTCCTGCCAGCCTAGTCTTCAGCGTCCCTTCTCGGTGGGTATCAAACGTAAAGTACACATGCACCAAGTCAGGGCTCAGTTACGACACATCTGAACTGTGGGCCAGCACGACGGAATGATAAACAGATAACTAACAGCAAGATTTCTGAGAGGCGCTTGAAAAACAATTTGCTTTTTTTTCCTTCACTTTTCTCGTGACGAGAAACAAGGAAAAGTTCGGCCTTTCCGCACAACTCTATAAAGATCCGTGTTGGAATAGTAAGGTTATTGTTCAGGCAGCTACTGTTTAGTCGAAGTTACATTATTGTTCCCTCCCTGTGGCGATCCCAGATTAGCTGGCGAACACACTTCAGCAGTAGGCATTACAGGAGCAATGTCACAAAAGGCAAGTCACGAGGGACCTACGCATCCACAACATCTCGGGCTTTCCCACCGTCCGGGTGATGAAGGGAATAAACTGCACGCGCCTGCCTCCTGCGTCCTTCTTTCGTCGATCTGAAATGCGACCTCCAGCTTCAGCAAACAAAGGATAAATGAAGGGAAAACAGCACACCTACCGCACCATCAAGAAAATGTGTTGTTCCTCCATTTTTGACACAGAATTCATTATCAGTAACTTTACGCCAGGTCAATTCTGTATCACGCCATCGCTGTGCACCGATCAGCAACGACATGCTAATCCCTGGTCAGCGGTCTGCATAGATGTATCCTGTTTCTAAAATCCCAGCTAGCACACAGTTTCATATCCTTGGACAGCAGCGCACATGAGCAGTAGCTGCATACAACAACCACTGGGCGCCTTCTCTCTCTCCCCCCGCTGGAGGCATGACAGCCCACACTTGTATCACATAAGCCAGCAGCTACTAGTAGAAATGCAGCCGGAAGTGACGAGGCGGTCTTGTTAGAGCTGAGATCTGACACAAGACCTCAGTCAGCCAAAACCGTACACAGTGGTACCGCTGACGGATCGACCGCAGACATTACTGGTCTTTCGGAAACGAAACGATACGTGTGAAAAGAGCAGCTATTGATCCTGTCCAGTGGAAGATTGCACGACGGCAAGATGAGGCACTTCGGGAAAACATTATGCGAGCTCTACCACCACATTCGATCAAAACTCCACGAATTTTTTTGGGGTCAGTCACAGGTCGTTAACCTCGCTGGATGTTCGTCATCCTAGAACTGAAATAAACTCAAGAATTACGAGGTGAACTTTCCAAACTTTCCTCCAGTCGCCGGCGAGGGGAGGGGCCCACGCAGCGAAATGCAACTTCTTCTCGGCGGAGCACTTCAGAAGAAACCCGAGGCGCGAACAGTGAAGTCATCAGGCTGTGCCGACCCCATGTTTGCACGGGCTGCCAGCACCACACGCTGGTGTAGGCTTCGGTCACTGAGGGTCCACTCGAGTGAAGTGCAACGCCCACGGTCACACGCCCACATTTTCTCGCAGTCTTTTTCTCTCTGTTTAACATCGAATACCTAATATCTAATGACTAATGTCTATAACCTAAATATGTTTATTCAGTCCCAGCGCTGCAGACGAGCTACAGTGTTTGAAAGTACTGGCAGTTTATCGTGACCTATGGGCAGGGAACACTCAAGTATTGGCATAGCCAACATAGAAGAGAAAAGCGAAAAGATCAATAGCAATAATGATTATTATGCGATGAAACGATTGTTGATGTTCAAAATAATTGTCCGTGTTAGCAACCTGTAGCTCCATATTCCCGAACAAACACATGCGCGCGCGCGCACACACACACACACGAAGAGAGAGAGAGAGATGGTTGGTAAACAGTGCATATCAGGACGGTGTTGCTGAGACAAAGTTTACGTGCTGCCACACGTGGGACTGCTGGCGCAACACGGGCCTCAGTCCCACCCAGTCACATTATACTGACACCGGACCAACCAGTCCTAGTACTGTTCCCTGTAGAGCCAGGCGTCTGGCAGGGCAGCTACTAGATTGTCAATTTTTAAGTCTGAGGTATGACTCGGGCGGGGTGCGAACCACTGACCTCCCGCTTTGGAAGTGAACGCCTTAGGCTTAACCACGAGACAGACAGACAGTTTGATTTATTCAGTTTAGAACTCAGCCCGTGACTGACGGAGGGCACACACACACACAAGGTTGGACCTGCTGTATTAGTACTTTACTGATTAAAATGGGCACCCAACAGAATTCACAAGTACAAAATATAGTTGTAACATGCATAGCCATATATGATTAGTTCAAGGTTTTTGTTTTGTAGACACAGGAATGACTTGATGAACAGCCATGTATCCATACCCTTAATATAGCCGTACAATGCATTTCAAGTGTTGCGAATAGCTACTTTCCCACAGCATTCTTATTTCAAATTTCAAGTCTGAGCTAGTATGTAGACTTCTGTAGTATATAGTTCAGATGCGAAAGTTCGTTCTCTACCACACATGAGCATGCATAGGTGAGGGCACACATATACGTGCATAAGCATATATACATATATATGCATATTCCTAAGCGCATACGTCTAGATGTACATATATAATTATATACCCTATATACACATCCATGCGTATACACATACATAACATATACAGATCCACATATATGCACAAAATCATACCGTTACATCAAATATACATATTACAACGAACATCAAATGAAATAATATATCTATTTGTCCGCGTAGAACGTACGAATATATATGTACAGACATGGGTGTGACAGTAACAGTGATCAGAGTTTGGAGCGCATGGCGAGAAAATATAGATACCAGCACTTATTGGGTGCGTTATACTAAGCTTTAAGTTTTCACACTTTTTTCTCTCAGGTTCAAAATTTTCAAAGGTACGAGGTTAATTAAAAGACTAAATATAACAGAGTTGATGTCAGACATTATACGTTGTGTAAGTCTAAATCTAAATTTTGTTAGATGAGGATAGAACTTTTTTTTGGTATACAATGTTCTTATAAAGATAAAGTAGCGCATTATTGACGGATGAACAAAAAGTACATCTCTGTTTATGTTCTCAGAAAGGGAATTTAATAACAACATTCGAGTAACAAGATTTATGACAATTTAAACTGAATGTACACGACATGTGCGTGCTCATCATCCAGAAAGAGACAGAGAGAGGGAGAGAGGAAGAGAGGGTGGATGGAGAAAGAAGGGAGAAGAAAGCAGAGGTACAGTTCGCACACAGAGGCAGTGTTTACTTCAGGATTTCTGTCTGTCAGACATTTGACCGCTCCAGCTACAAAACAATCAGTCAGTTTGATAATACATTTGCCACAGGTCGCGAAACTCAACTGGTCAGCAGAGGTGCTAGATGAGGTTTCAATCAGTCATTCAGCACTGTAGTCAGTAAAATGCAATGCGTACAAAACGTCCATTTGCAATATTTTCTGTTTTTTATCAGTGCTGCATGCAACTCTTTAAATTATTATTAATGATTTTGTGTTGTTTTTGTTGTAAGTGAGCAATTGCGTTTCTTACAGAACTGAGAACAGCGGCAGCGTGGTTGTCTGAAACTGCTTGCGTCAGCGAGAATGATCTGGCGACGCACTGCGCTCACTCGTGTGGAAGCGATAGCGAGTGAAGGGAACTGCCACGTCAAGCTGTGGTGGCATCGAGACATAGAGAGGCATAATGCGGAAGAGGCAGGACTTGTGAGAGGAAGGCAGATGATAACATCACAGTAGTAGCTAGGCATCGCCATAGCAACAGGACCATCACCCATCATCTCCACCCACCCTTCGAACATGTACCCTGTACTGACCACCGGCAGTACTGTACGGCTTTCTTCAGCAAACTTTGCCGGCGATGCTCTCAGAGCGCCAGACTCCTAATTTCGTGCTGTCAGGAAGGGGATGGAAAGGAATCACGTTATTGTCATCAGTGCTCGACACTGAAGTCTTGCAACCAGCGACCCGACTGCGGTAAGTTCTTCATTTGTCTTACTTTCCCAGGGAAAAAACCGTACCTTTTTTCTGTTTTGTCCACTTAAATAAATGCAGAAATGATTTAAGGTGGGTGACAGCAACAAGGAGGTGAGAAGGCCCATGCATTACTCAACAATCTGCGTTTACCAACGAGGAAAGACGCGTAAATAAAAGTAAACATTTTTTTTTCAACAGTGGTCATTGCGTCTAGAATAAACACCAGCAACAAGACGATGGAGTTTACAATGAGAGCGATGGAAGAACGTTGTGATAAAACGGGGCGCATAAAAAACTTAGGCCCTCGTGGCAAAAGATAAAAGAAGAGTGCAAGGAAATTGTTCGGTCATGCAGTGCACATGCAGGTGACAACGGATGAAGGTTTGGGTGGGGGTGGGGGAGAGAAAGGGTGGAAACACCGAGACGCCACACCAAGATCTGTCCACACAAGCTGCACAACGACCAGACGACGGTTACCTGTCAAGAACACCGAGTCGTCCTCATCATCGTCTTCGATAAGGGCGATGATGGCTGGGGCGGAGCGCACCGTCTCCATCTTGCGTGGTCGCGCCAGGGGAGTTGTCGTCGATGCGGTGGCGGTGGTGGAGCTGGTGGCGCTGGTTGGCGCTGGCTGACCAAGCTGAGGCCGAAAGCTGTGGGCGGAGGAAAACATCGGTGGAGGGCCGAGGTGCACCGCCTGTTCTGCACCCTGCAGTTTGTCACGCGACGTGGCGTTTCTCTATCGCAAGCTCCCCCGTGCGCATGCGTACCGAGTCCAGCGGAACCCTCCTGCCACTGCCTCCTTGCCAGTGTGGAACTCCTGCACTCCTGATCGTTTTGTCAGCGATATCCATGGCGGTCCTCTGACAGTAAGATCTCTGAACCATCAAACTCCTGGCTGCTCCAACTGTCACAGCGTCAGTGTCATGCAAGTCTAATTTGACATGTATTGATAAGCTTCTGATTTAGTTTTGCCTCGCACGCGCTCTCTTCACAGTTCAGATCCCCCGAGGAGACTTTAATTCTGCGTACGAGTCTGACTACGAAAGATTTATGTTACGCGGAGACTGCATGTCGAAGTTGAATTGAAAACCCTGGGGAAAAAACACCTTCAAACTTCAGACGTCTGTCAGCACCCAGATCTATGGAAAAGGTCTATTTGTTCTGTCTTACGGGTGCTTTTCACAATTAGATAGTCCACGAAGTTTTTCCATATATGGATATCTACCCAGACCGATCCACTTGTCGCGGCAACTGAGCTAAGGCTTGAGTGATTTTTTAAAAAATGAAAACCTCGTCACAGTCAATAAAACTCCACTGCACTCAGCTCCTGAAGCTTTGAAAATGACGCCAAAGACACATTGGTAGGATATCTGCAGCAAATACCCAGAAAACTAAACTATGCTCTCACAGTACAACCACTGGGGCAACGTTCGTCTGACCCGTAACAAGCCGTCCAGAAACCCCCGTATTGTGTGCGGAAATCCGAAGCAAGTCGCTTTGTGCACAGGCTGGAGGGGTAGCGCCTCGCTCCGTTCTCTTCGTCACATTCCTGTTCCAGGCTGGTGCATGCTACGAATCGAAACAGCGCGTGAGTTTCTGAACATTAAATCACACCTTGGTGCGCAGCTGCAAAGCTCCAGACTTTGTCCGCACACAGGGTCTCAGACAGACGGTCTCAACACTGGGTTTCCTCCACTCTCTTTCCCACCATTCACACATCGTCCTTTCAAATTTTGCCTCCGACGCTCGGTCCCACGTCAGCTGCGCAGCCCTAAGTCTCTCTTCCTCTCTGGCAAGAAGGGACCTGAAATTGGTTGATCGGTAGAATGAAAGGGGGTAAGGGTAATAAAGCGAAAGGGGTGGGGTAAAACCGCACTTCGTAAAACTGGCCCTCCAGCAATAATCCCTGATTTAGCAGTTGCTCAACGTGCACGTGCCTGGACTATTAAAAAACCGCCATCACTGTAGGTTAATAAAGACATTTGTCGTGGTCCTCGGAAGAGCTGCTGAGACACATGGGAAAATGGGATTTGATTAGGCTGTGCAGACGCGCGCACGAACACAAAGACACACACATCTCACACCCACGCACGCAGGCACGCAGCCATGCGGGCACGCACTCACACACATATATACAGAATACAACCACTCATATGTAAAAACATAGTAAATCTATGATGTTCTGCAACTAAGAAGTGGTTGGACATGATGAGGATTTTTAAATAGTATAGTGCTAAAACCCAAATGTACGCAGACGCTCCGTCTCTGGAGGTGGAAAGTGGATGCACATTTGTTCTATAACCAATCGCAGCGTAGATCTCTGTAACTCCCCGGACCCCCACCCCTTACAGCACAACACCCCTCATTACACGATAATTACCTCTCTCGGAACTCATATACATGACACAACTTCAGTCGATCACTTGTAATCAATAATCCTGATGATACTTAGGAATCGAGCTCCAATCAGAAGTCACAGATTATCTCCAAGATCCCGAGAAAAGAGATTCTGTCATCCTTGCATCCGTCACATACAACTTGCAAAAACCTGTGTGTCCGAAAACCCTGTCAGCGATCTGGTGGCCATACTCGCACTGCCATAACCATGTCTACAGCAGCTTCGCGAAGTCTGGACATCGGGACGCGAAAAATGAGACATCGTGAAGTGACTGAAGGGATCCCTGGTCGTGCTGTCTGACGTCCGAGGATGACTTCGCGATGTGTCTGCAGCGCAGCCTGGTTGGCTGGCGATTGGTAGCTCTTTCGTGCGGAGGTGCGGAACTCTGAGGAATACAGCTCGCTGACGTTTACATCGCCGAGATCTATCTGCGGCATATTCGAATCCTATAGCCCAAAGTCAGCATCGCGACGCAGTGAGCTGCGCACTGGGTACTTCTGCAGATTAAAACACGGCTGTAGCCACCGGAAAACCGCTGGCAAAGACAGTCTGCGGTGCTCGCGGAAGCCGAAGGTGAAATGTAGCTCGCTCGACGGTACCATAGTTCCTTAGGACCTGATGTGATTTACTACTCTAGAAGCGAGAAGCACAGTTCGCCACTAGAGGCCATCAGCCCATCTATCCATCTGCCAGTCCATCCATCTATAGATGATGATGATTGATGATTGATGATTGATGATGAAGAAGAAGAAGCAAATGTGCATCAACCCCTCCTAATTCCAGCTAGAGGTATTTAAAGAGAAAACAGCTCAGTTAGCTCGGTAGCACCAGAACCTTCCGCTGAAGGGAAGAGTTATCCCTCGATTTATTGCCCTTAGCGGCGGGGGGGGGGGGGTGCCTCTGGCTGTTGGACGTTCCAGCGGTCGTCGACACCGCCTTCTGGCGGTTACTCTCCCAAAATGGCGCCTGCCTCGTCCTTCCCTGACTCCTGTTACGAGCCGAGAGTCTCTGTAATCGATGAAGGCTTGCATAGACTAGGGGTGGGGAAGGGAGGCGGGTTATGAAAGAAAGGTGGTAACGGGGGTGGGGGTGGGGCGTGGCTTAGGATGGCCCTGACGCATGAGGATCAGTGTCCCGAGCTTGAACAAGATCAGCCCCAGCTGATATGACGACCTAGTACGCTTTTTGTAAATAAGCCTGTCCGAAAACGCAGTTTCTTAAAGACGAAAGTCTCTCATATCACACGCAAATGCTCCATTTTGCGCCAACGCACAGTTTCCAGCCTGCAAGTAGCGGTTGCCTGCCTTCTACCCGACACTGAAGGCGATGTCGGCCGAGTGTCTGCAACTGTCCAGTAAAGTCTCGGAAGTCTAGAAACGCTTGGAGGTTATTAGTATTAGCTATACATCTCGCAATCTTTCCGCACTTTCTTTTGTGATGTCTTTAAACAAGGAAGCGCAAGCACGAAAACAATTTCGAAAAACAAATCTTGCAAAACATGCACAACGTAACTTCATGAAATAGTTTCCTCAAATCAAGAAATTAATTAAAAAAATCAAATGATCTGAGAACCAGAAGTCGTTCATTCTTGCGCAAACGATTTTTTTCTTAAGGCTGACTAAAACACCTGAGCAAGACTGACATGAATAAATGACCGTATGTGGTATGGACTTGGAGTCAGGGCTTGGACGTGCGGTTGCAAATTACATTTAATCCGCGAATGTCTTCACATCTTCGCCAGAATATGACCACCGATAGTGGGTAGCTGTCTCGGAGTACGAAAACTTGAAGACGTTATCAATCTGGGGCGGTTTGGGTAGGGTTTTTTTTTGGGGGGGGGGGGTAGGGGGGGTAGAAAGAAGCTGGAAATGATACCTCGACATTTGGTAGTCGTGAGAACTAGGGTCGATTTCAGTTACCTGAAGCCGTGCCCATAGTGCTGTGACACATCACAGCTGCACCTTGTCGTACGCCTGGCGCCGACTTCTATTAAGTAATTGCTGGGAGCCTAAGAGAAAGTATGAATGTCGCAATCTACTGCTGGTCGACTCTTTGATAGATTAGTCTATGATCTGTATTCCCTTTCTTTGCTTCTTTGGTGAGTGTTTGTGTGTGAGAGAGAGAGTTAGTTTCCACGTCTCGGCCACAAAAAGGATTTACTCAAGGTTAGACTTCAGAAAAATGTCCAAGCCACTGCGTTATCTGTAGACACAAGTTAAGACTTGACCAGGATAGTCAGCCGAACTGAATACTAACACAGACAACTGAATCGTTGTGTGCGGATTACATAGACCCCAAGAATGCCGCAAGCACGTAAAACTTGACAGTGGCCTCAGCGACTGCCTGTCAGATCTTGCGTCAGGCTACATGGAGTGCAGAAAGAGGATAGTCGCCATTGACTCGAGGTTCAACAGTCTCCAGTTCAACAGAACGAATGTTTGTACTAATAGTTACTAAGGACAAAGGGTCACAACCCTAGATACAGACTGACAGAGGGATGGAAGGTGCCCTTCTAACAGAAAGGCAGGGGAAAATGAAGAATTTTGTTTTTTTTTAATTTTTTCTTTTCGTTTGTTTCTATGTTGTGTGACGTGGCGGGCGGTAGCTTAACTTATTGGACTCGACTTCTCCAGAATTACTGGACAAACTTTTATGGTGATCTCGAAAATGTAGATTTAATTGAGCAATCGTCACCAAAACCTTTAGTGCTTCAGGTCAATGGTTTCTACACCAGAGGGTGACGACGCTATGAAATAATGTGAATAACTAGAGAAATCTACCGAGGGAAAAGATTCTCATACTCTGACACGTTCGCTCAGTCTCACACAGGCAAAACACTTCTTGCTCAAGAGCCCCCACCCTCGTAAAAGTCACAACTGCAGCGAACCGTTATTCAACATATATTTCAAACACTAACTGGCTCGACAACATCAAATATATCTACAGATTATTTACAAAGAAACACCGTGCTCGTGTCTAGGGTAAGACGCTGCCTGATTACGTCATACCACGTGGTATCAGACAATGAAGATAATCAAACTAAAGCTAGAGGGAAATCAAACTGCAAAACGGCCTGTGATCCCGCTCTCTATGCTGAGTCAATAAGTGACCGACAACAGAACACCTACTCTTGTCACTACGAAAACAACAACTTCTGCGATACACATCTCTAAAGCTATTAATAAGTGACCAACAACAGAACACCTACTCTTGTCACTACAGAGCCAACGGCTTTACTGCAATACACAGCTCTAAAGCTATTCAACGACCGACAATGAGGTTATGACACTGTACAACCAGCACTACACTCTATACCACCTCTTGGCGTTATTGCCCGGCCATTAGCTTATGACGCCTCCTGTCTCCGGCAGGATAAAACTACCTATCTTAAATCAACCCGAGTCCCAGACTCTAAGATAAGTTTATGGCAAGAGCTTACTTAGAAGGCACAGTCAACAGTCACTTACTACTTGGTCTCGTAGTCGGCGAAATACAGCCCAGTGTAATCGCTTGATTGCTAGCTGAAGCTCTTTCGTCCTGGCTAAGATGGCGAGGGGTATAGGTCCGTGGGTCTACACGTGTCCGCTTCACTAGGTCTCCCTACATTAACTCTCTCTCCATGTCCTGTCCGAGTGTCTATCTGTGTATATCACCCATCCAATGTTCAAAGCTTAAGTACCCTTTCCTTTCCCATACTGCGTTTCCAGGAACCACCTATTCTAGTTCAAACCAGTTCCGGCAGCCTAGGTCGGGGCGGAGCTATCAGCCTGTCATGGCTAATGACGTAGCGTTCTCTACCAAGGTGTCGGGAGGGGGAGGAGCTAACAGGCTAAACTAAGAGTGACAGGTGATAACCTAAGAGTGACATCTGACATGTTGTTGTTTTGTTTTGGCAGAAAACAAGTTTTAGTTCGCGACGCCGTAGGCAGACATCTTACTGCACCTCTACCACTCAGTTTGACGTCAGTGAATTCCACGACGTTCATCTTGCACGAAACACAAGTAAACTGAAGCGACTTCAGACGAGATATCACCGTGACAGTTGCAGGTAGGCCTCGGCGCTGACTCTCATCTGGGGGCAGGGCAGGTCTTCTAAAGACGTTCCCGACTAGATTTTTGCTTTATTTTCGCCGGCAAATCGTGTCGCGAACAGATTATAAGTCTACTGCGACGAAGAAAGAGACGAAATGTGTCCCTGTGTACCTCCCGCCAGTGACTAAACTACAATCCCTTTGGAAACAGCGCATTCGCTGTCTCAAACCACAAGACTCTGTTCTCGAAAATCTGAGGGGAAAGGTCAATTCCATTAACTAGATATAAGCTTCATGCACTGGTGTTTTTGCGTGGGAGGAAAAATCTCAGAAACGTAACGTTCCACTGCGTCGTGGGAAAGTTTCATTAGCATATTTTCCGAGCTCTGATCCATTTGCTGTGGCTTTGATGACATAAACAAATCCTTGTATTCCCATATTCCCATGTGGTGTAACGGTTTTGCTCTCCTTTCAGCCTACGCAAATGCTTGAATGAAAGGAAAATATTTGCCCAAATGTTGGCCATTAAGTTCCTGTAATACTGTAATAAACAAAACCAGTTCATTTGAAAACCGTTCTCGTAGATCTTGAATCAGTATACACTGCTCCACTAAAAGGCAAACACCCACCTCCGCAAAAAAAAAGAAAAAAAAAGAACATTCCAAACAATAATTTATTGTCGGCACACCAGCGGTTTCGTCAATCTACCGTGGATGTTCTTTTTTCTTCTTTTTTGGCCATAAAACAAGTGAAACGACATTAGACTGCCCACAACCAGGAACGAGAAAAGACCGGGCTGATTTGATGGGTCGACATTCAGCAAGGAAGTCGTGGACTGATTTTCATCTGCAGTTCTAATAAGCTGACAAGGTGCCAACCTAATTACCGCCCAGATCTTTACAGTGCTGATCAAACATTCGCGTTGCTCAGCTTTTGATATCGTCGTTTCAAAGTTGTTTCTGTACACTGGCAATGCTGGCAAGATATTCCCTTACATCAGGAATGGCCCGGTGTTTCATTACTTTAGGAGAAATACGAAGTGCGTAATAGAATTTCGGATGTTTTGTTACATCACGAATGCTGGAATGATTTTTCTGTACATCAGAATGCTGGTAAAATATGCACCACGGTTGCCGAGAATATCTTTCCCAAGTACACCATGGTTACTGTGGAGATCTTTTCGTACCCCAGGCGCTCTGTGGAGTGCACCAATCCGAAGCACGGCAGCCTCGATATCTTATGTACTCAGTCCGCTCAAGCAGTGCGTTACCGAGAGTGGCACGACTTCTGTCTAAAGTATACACGGCTGAACAAAATCAGGTAAATACAACTGTGTTTAAAAACGAAATCTGCAGGTGTCTAACGTCTTCTCATTTTAAATTTAAGTCGCCGTCTTTGAACAGAGTCGCAAACTAGGCTGGGTGCTATGGTTCTCCCATACGGTAATCGGGTAGAGGAGTTGGGGGTGGGGGAGAGGAGGAAATCGCGTTTGCATGGGCAGTCATAGTCAGCAGTCAAGATTATTGCGTGGGCAGTCATATTCAGCAGTCAAGATTATTGCGTGGGCAGTCATAGCCAGCAGTCAAGATTATTGCGTGGGCAGTCATAGTCAGCAGTCAAGATTATTGCGTGGGTAGTCATAGCCAGCAGTCAAGATTATTGCGTGGGCAGTAATAGTCAGCAGTCAAGATTATGCGTGGGCAGTCACGTTCAACAGTCAAAAGGGATGAACATCTCTAAGACCAAACAGTGCCCACCATAATCGCATCGACTGATTGTAATCCTTGCATCTGTTCTATGCTTATAAATATATATAGAGAGAGAGAAAGAGAGAGAAGACTGGGGCCGAAAAAAGTAAACGCATAATTCCAGTTACAGTGAAGAATTTTAATCATGCTTCTAAAAGGTGTTTGCTGGTATCTGAAATAACCACACAGCAAAATCCTCTTTACAGGTGGTCTCTCTTCTCCCGTCTACGCATTGGCTTCTCCATCCATCCCTCTCTTCCTTTTTCACCTATTCTTACCATCCCCTCCCCAAGCCACCTCCTTCCTTCTCACTCATCATCAAGACACACACACACACACCCGAACACCCACATAAACCGCAAAAACAAACGCACAAAACGCGAATACAAAAACACAAATAGACCTCGTCCTATGTGGCGTTTCCAAACCGCGCTGGTTAAAAACGTAATAAGATAAGTAAGTTTAAAAAGTAAGTTGATATCGTGGTTCGCGAAACAGCACTTGGTGTGGGCGTTGCCATAGACAACCAAGTTTGCTCAGCCGAGCTTTGTCTGTTTCTGTAATCCCCGCTGAAAACTTGTATCGCTCTCTGCAGCCACTTAACGGCACTTCGTGGAGTGGGGATGTGTGTCTAAGGCAGAGGAAGTGAAAGTAGATCGAATTTCACTGCATGGTGAAATACTTATCAGACCACTTTTTGAGAGGTTGCTACAATGCATGACATAATGTCCTTAAACTAGTAACCGTCGCCATAACGACTCACTGACCGAGTGCCTGTCCGTGATGAAAGGGGAGTCGGAGTCGATACGAACATCCGGCTGTCAAGGACGCGGCTGGTCGATTCCCCAAATTTTGCAAGTGACGCTCGCACTGGAAAAACCTCTGATATTTCGTTTTATTTCTGATCTGTGTTTTTGCCCCTCAATTCCAGGTAGAGTTACAGAACCGCGCCTACGCGAAAAGAGCCGACCGAGAGAAATATTTTCTGTTATACCGGCGCACGGTGATGGGGCTGGCAGCAGCTTCTATTTTGTCGCCTGCAGTGTTCACGAATCCAAGCTGTCTCCATGCAGACGTGGTTGTAAAGGGAAGTGGTGAATAAACGCCTTTTAGCGTTCATTCTTTACAGCAGAAAGGGGAAAAGTAGCAGGGGCGGAATGAGACAGGAGGTGGCTGAGAAACAGCAAGGCATTTCTTTCTCAGGCATACACGCAAGCACGCGCGCGCCCGCACACACACACAAGCACATATATTCCTATGCATCGTCCACCCGCCCACCCACTCACTCACCCACCTACCCACTCACTTGCTCACACTCACTCACCGCACGCACGGTCGTACTCAAACACAATGTCATGTCCACAACACTGCGTCTACCAATTCTTCTCGATAAGAGCCCCATCCTATTAATAGAGCATCTGCAAAAACCTGAGTGGCTTCTGAAAACTTACTTCGCGCTTACCTGTCTCCTGTGAGTTGGCAAACTTAAACTGATTTCCAGTGGCTGTATTTTCCAGTCCCACTTTTGACGTTCGGTGGAGCTGTCGTGGTGTCTAGCTAGCACAGCTATCTTGCCTGATACAGCGATCTGCAGCAACTGAACCAGTATAAAGAAACGCAACTATCTTGCAGCGTACAGCGATCTGCAGCAACTGACCGGCATGGTCACTTGCAGCGGACCCCACTTTCTGCTCCAGGTCTGCACTCCACGTGAATGTCGCCAACTTGCGAAAAGATCAAACCAGTGTTCACCGCGCGCACCTTTTCGTATGGGGTTTGCACGTCCTGCAGAAGTCCCCCGTTGTTTGTCCACTGTCTTGGGCTGCTGCGGGCTATCTACCGCTGGCCTCAGACAGCGCTCAGGTAGGTACTGCACGACCCCAGCTGTTCAAGATCACGCCAAAGCCTCAGAGATAATTCTTAGAAATAAGCAGGTGTCTCTTCTAGTCCCTCACTTCACTTCGTTAGCATTTCGGAACAACATAAGCAGCAGTTCCTGCAGGATCGCAGACAGGCGTGTCTCTGGAGCTGTAGGTACTTTCAGGCAAACACGGTCATGTAACCGGATCCGCGCTTCCTTACGCCAGAACCCAAAGGCTCCTCCTGGCGTTTGGCCGACGACAGGCGCAACTGGCGCATCCGCCGACGTCGTGGTCGTCGCTATCCTCACCACCAGCACCCGCCCTACGCCGCCGCAGCACATGGGTGCATTGATCCGATCTAAGTTTTTGCGCTCGCACAAAACTTACGCCGACCGCGCGCGATGCAGGTCTGCCTTCTTTGGGAATTGCTGTGCATGTTGCGCACAGCTTTTCTTTCGCGGTCCTTTTTCGAGGACTGGCTTTCATCTCTTTGTAACTTTCTCTCTCTCTCTCTCTC
>SMGT01003387.1:37468-49785 GCA_004794575.1 Lanistes nyassanus | reverse complement strand
CCCCCAAAAAAAAAAACGGTGGGAGGGAGGGGGGCGGAGATATCGTCTGTCATTCGAAGGCAGATAAAACTCCAGTTAGTAAATGTTCTTTATGTGTTTCGTTCACTTTTGAAAAAACAGAAGGGGTGTTCACACACGTCGATGGGGCCGGAAGTCCTAAAGAGCGGGTGATGCTGGGAAATTAATCAGCAGCGAGAAGGCAGACAGGACCAGACACTGTCCAGACATTGGTGATTACGTCTCCAGTCGGCAGGGACTTCCCAGACTCCCCTGTCGGTCGTTGGTTTGCCAAATGGCGGAGGGGATGGAGGAGGCGGAGGGGGATGGAGGGAGGGGGCGGAGGAGAAGCAACTTCATGCCCAGCACCGTTTTTAAATGAACGCTGCGCTATGCTGGCTCCCTAGAGGGTCTACATGACAGTCGAGCTATCTGCCAGACAATATCACATGCCCTCATAAATCTCGGTCAGAAAAAATACCCTTTTTAGAACGAGTAACCCAAGTCGTGATTTCTTTTTGTGCCTGGTGCTACGATGAAATTACAGCCAATACACCATAACACCATAATGGAAGACCAAAACATGCAAAATCATAGACGACAAGAATACTTTCATAACGTTTCCCAGGAAACTAATCCTCTAGGCGAAAGGTGCCATTCAAAACATAGATGACGACAATAAACAATGTATCTGTTGCAGATGACAACGGCTACTAAACCAAAAAGGATCCATCTGTGAACAATGACTGCTAAGTGACGTGTTTAACTACAGCACCATACCCGACAGGTTTGCGGACGAACATGTTTACTCCACACAAAAAAATCAACATCGATGTAAACGAATATTGGTGGCGACAACCTTAAGCTGTCCACTTCTATCCCGTAATTAATCACAGTGAGATTCGGGTAACCTAGTTAGTCGTCTGGATCGATACACACTCAGTGCAAAATAGCTAGGTCTGTTGATCCATCAACGATCTGTTAGCAGTGATTCAGCCTTTAAAAAAAATGAACCACTTGTGCCAACACAGCGATTAGCACTATCACTACACGAAGTCAACCACCTGTGTCTCTTGCCGACACAGCGATTGGCATGAAGTCAACCACCTGTGTCTTGGGCCGACACAGTGATTGGCACTATGCACTATGCGAAGTCAACCACCAGTGTCTTGCGCCGACACAGCGATTGGCACTATGCACTACACGACGTCAACCACATGTGTCTTGCACCGACACAGCGATTAATACTATTCGCTGGATCAAACCAACCACCTGTGTCTCGCCCCGGCACAGAGATACGCACTATGCACTGCACAGTCAACCACCTGTGTGTCTTGACGACACAGTGATTGACACTTTGCCCTGCACGAACACAACCACCTGTGAAGAAACTGCCAGTGACTGGCAGCGCATGCAACCAATTAAACGTTGATTACCTACCTGAATCTATTCCCATATTGGCTTTCTGTCCTTGCCGCATGGTTATCAAATCCCTATGACATCAAAGGGGTAGGCAGTTCTATTTTATTCAGCGATATGTGCACGCACAAGGTAATTCGCTCGCTGCTTACCAGTGCGCGACACCGTAGCCTTGCAGGGGTTCTGGTCTGTATATGCGCACACCATGGGCGTCTATCGTGAGCTACATACCTGTCTGGCAACAGGTGCAAAGACATTGACGGCTTTGCCAACATGTGCAGTCACGGCCACACTAACGATTGTGTGCACCTTCATGTGCATGTGCAAGCTGCATGTATATTTGGGTGGGGATGAGTGTGGGGGGAGGAGGGTTGCAAAGACGAGGCTCGCGTTTTGTGGCACCGTTCAAAGGCTATGTCTTGTCGGTGTACAGTCCACAACAGCTTGAGTATAAACTGAATCATGAATCTTCTGCACTAAAATCTGCGTTTTCGCAAAAGAGAAAGAAGAGAAATCGCTAGCAGTGCTGAATTTTGGCATGCAAATAAGATGCATGTGTGTGTTTTCTCTTTGCATAAACAGGAAGTCGTTGGCAGTGTCTGTCGCAGTTAAGTGAAGTCTAAATAAAGAAAGTCGTGCATTTAATATTCAGGCTTTATTGCAACCTTTATAATTCGAAGTCGATTCTAAAGAAGAAATCAGTCGGATGAAAGATACCTTCTTAAATTAAGGTCGTTCTATAAATTAGAGAGTAGATACAGCCCTTGTTCTTTAAGTATATTTCAAGTGAAAAAAAATGTGTGGCCGTTCTGTGAATGAAAGTAGACGGTCTTTACGACCTTTGACCTTTCTTCGTTCTGCATATGTTCTGTAAAAGATATTGTGTGGCACTGATCCGTGTAGTACACGTGGAGACATAACCTTGAGGCGTACAGTTTGTCAGGTCAACAGACCGACCTAGCTATCGTGTAAAGCTCTTAAGATTTATGATTTATGCTTATCGATAACTACGAACAGTCCTAAACACAAACACACCGAAGAATAGTTTCACCTGCTCTTCCAAATACCGGCGTCTTTATAAATCACAAATGTCTACTCAGCAACATTAACTGTACAGATCGCAGTGACACTCGCTTGACTATCTTCAAGCCCTTGTCGAAAATTAGCAAAACAGCTCAACGACGTTGGAGCCTGCTGCGCCCATTCATCAACCCCGTAAGCAACAAGGCGCGTGAAAAGAAATCGTAAAAATAAAGCCAGAACAGACAGCCAACTTTCGTTGGACAGCCAACTTACCCGAGCTGCAGGCTCTCTAAACTTGCAGTTAGGGTTCTGGCACTGCCGGGCTGCCTCCTCTTCTGAAAGAGAAAAATAAGTATGTTAATTTTAGTGTATGCTAAATTTAGTGTATCCCAATTTTAGTGTAGACTATTTTTTCTGTATGTTAAATTTAGTGTATGCTAAACTTAGTGTTTATCGAAATCCTGTGATTGAAGCACTTCTGTTCGTAGTGTTTGCTCCTAGGACAATCTTTTCATACTAACAACAACCTGAAGCCAGCTCTAAGTCCATCAACAGATTTCAGGCTTTACAAGAATGCGACGTCGCTGCGGCCCTATCAGATTAGTGTATGTGCGTGTGCATGCACACGTGAGATAGAGACACAGACAAAGACAGAGACAAAGAGAGAGAGAGAGATTTGAGTAAAATCAGATGTAACACGTTTGCGTCGCTGTATCTAAAATCTGCTCAATTAGAAAACCATCGATTTCGACATGTGGTTGGTTTGCGACAGCTGTTTCAATTAACGTTTGATAAGGTTGTCAAGGAATTTTGTTCCCGCAAACCATTTGCCATTGAAAGTGGAGAATTTATATGATCACAGCCTTAAACTGCAAATACAGACCGTGTTGTACCCGATTGAAAAACCACTTACAATTTTCATCCGTTTGCTTTCACAAAAAATGTTTTTGTTTGTTTTGTTTTTTGTTGTTTTTGACACGATAGTCTACACCAGACGTGAAGATTAAGGTTAGGACTCGCAGTTACTGCCGTCTGCAGGACAGTCTACTTATGTGAGGACACGCTTTGTGGAGACCAGGAAGTTTTCAGACAGTTGAACCTGAACAATCTGTAACAGGGTCGTCGTAAAGACAAATATGTCGCCAGGGAAGGTGGCGGTGATGATGGTGGAGTGGGGTATAAGTAAGGGTAACAGACGAGAGAGTGGGGAAAGATTAAATTAAAAAAAACTCAATCTGTAATTGTCAAGAACAATAACATTTGACGTGTCATGCGGGGATAAGGCACCAGACCACAGTGATTCTTGAGCAAACAGACCGCATTGTGCACTTTTTTTTTAGCGCTCCGTGTGAGTGGCCGTGAACGGAACGACCAGTTCACACAGCCATCAAACACAGTCCGACTGTCGCCTGATCAATCATTGCGACACGGCACACTCCAGTCCACGTTGGGGTCGCATGGATCGTAACATCAAGGTGGGTTTTGTAGGTCAAACCTTTTGGGGACTGCGCGATACTGGACTGAATACGACTGCGAATAATTTAAAAGCGTGCCAGGCACCCATGTCACGAGGGGTTACAGAGCGGCACAGTGACGAATAAACAAATAATGGCTTTTCTCTTTAACCAGATAAACGTGTGTCCTATTTCGCTGAAAGTGCCCTGGGCTCTAAATGGCAGTTCTTCGACACCCCCCATCTGCAACTGCGGACCGCACACAGTTGTGTGTGTGTGTGAGAGAGAGAGAGAGAGGCTGTGCGTGAGCTTTTGCTAAATACGCACGTGCGCGATTGTGTCTTGTGCGTTCGTGAATGCACACGCACCTACAATAGTATATCAAATATCGCTATTTTTCTTGTCGAAAGGATTGTCGTTATTCTGCACCAAGATGATGTTACACCATGAAATTCTGTTAAGAAGACAGGTCAGAATCACAGTTCATGGCAAAGCGATTATTCACAGCTGTGCAGTAAATATTCATCAACTCTTTTTTTCATTTACACCTATTGGGGTTTGCGCGGCTATTAATGCCGAGTAGGAAAGATCCTAGATCCCATGTAATCGCCTATTGATCTCTGTTGGTACAAGACTTTGCAAGCAATAATTCTTCTTCGGTGTTAATAAGCAGAGCGTTCCCGGAGACACGTATTTACCAGCTGCTTTCGTCTGGATGGCTCACAGCTGATGCTCAGATCAGTTTCAGGTGTCGTCAGCAGTTCTTGAGTGCATTTCACAGCGCTTGAGAAAATTCCAACGCACAACATTTTACAAGATCGACATCGTTATCCCCGCACGCACTTGCAACACGCACTCACGCATGGCGGGGGAGGCGGGGGGGGGGAACTGATGTAACAAAAGCGCGTGCAGGCAACATGAAGGAGACCTGCAAGCAAGTCCCAGGAAAGCGATCGTTTTGCATTTAAATCCCTCGACAACCAGGGCTGCTCCACGTACGGTGGCTGTATGAATGCGGCACGTCCACGCGGGTGCTGATGGCGGGATCAGAACTTGGAATTTCCTGATAACGCATGCAAGCGCTTTGCCATTTATGCCACCGCGCGACTGAGAAGAAAACAGACAACAAATGCAGGACATGAAGCTGATACAGAAACAGCTGCCATGGTTCCCGTGTCCGAAAACTCGATCTTTACCGCCGTCACCCACTCCTCTCCCCGAACCAATCACAAACACAGAAGGTGGGCACGACCCTTCGTTATCTCCAGTTATTAATTGGGAGACAGCCAGCAAATTGAAAGCGACGGTTCCCGGAAGGTCTGGCTGACAACACCACGGCGTCTCGTGATTCGTCGCATCACCTCTGCCATCCTGTCTCCTCTTTCTTGAAGGTTGAGGACAAAAGGTCAGTTCCTGCCGGCTTCGCTAAAATGTGGTCTGCTGGTTATGTCCTTGCGGCCTCGAGGTTCGTCATACCGTGCAAACCTGGGGGAGGTGGGAGGGTGGTGGTGGTGGTGGGAAGAAACCAGCTTTAAAAAAACAAAACCAAACCTCACAGCAAAGCGGGGACCTACTCACCGTTCCCGCTGATCTCACTTCCGGCACTCGATAAGCTCCGCGATCTAGTGGGATCAAACCACAGGGCCACAGGGTCCGCAAAAAACATGGCAGACACGTCCTTTGCCACGATCTCCTGCAGGTCTTCTGCATCGCAAAATGCTGTTTCAGCAATATTTCGGATGGCTAAATTTGTTCTGCACAAACAGTCCATCAGCCTTGCTACAGGGACGACATCTTGCAACCGCTGTTTCTTACGAGCAATATTCTGCTGAACGTACTCTGCTAGGGGGAAGGAGACTCCCCCCCCCCGCCCCACCACCACCAGAACGATCTCAGGTAACTACTAAAGTTGACATAAGGAAAGCTGCGGTCGTAAAGAGCGATCCCCGAGGGCTTAACTTCATAGGCGGCGACCCACAATGTTTCCTGACGCCTGACTGCAAAAGTAAAATCCGCCCAGTGAACAAGTGTGATGTGACACTGTGGGAGACCTGTATAAACAGCGGCTATGCCATCATCTTCCTATTTCTTTCACGCCAAAGCCTTTATTTCATGACAGAAAATATCTGATAGACGATACCGTCGTTAGCACGTTGTACTGACTTCCGTCTGGGCGTCGTCAAGCTAAGCACATAGCGGTTACTTCCTAGATATGGGTTGCTATAGTTCAGTGGAGATCGTACCCCAACGAACATGCGTAAAGTGAAGCTGGAACAGTAGGACTAAACATTGCTAACAACTACTCAAGACGCGTGGGCATAACCCCCAAACTGGCCTTCTGAGTGTCTAGCCACGACTGTCCCAGTCCCTCGTGAGAATTGAACAACATGCACTTTTAGGCTTCCAACGCTTCCAACAAGTCTGCCGCCGCTCAACATCCCTTCATTCGAAAATCTTCGTGCATACCATCTGTCTTTTCGACGACAGGTGTAGGCAGCAGGCAGGTGGCAGACCTCATCATGAGAAGCAGACGGCTGACACTGTTCGTCATGTCAGATTTTCCCTTTCCATCCCTCTGGCTAGCGAGTAACGTAACCTGCCTTCATACCTTGGTTAATAACCTGGCAGGTTTTCTCAGGCGAGACAAATTTGTTGACAGTTTCAAAGCGCAGAATGCTGTCGACATTCCTGCTATGCGTTCTCCACAAGGTGAAATTTGTAAAGAATGTGGCTCACCGCAGCTGTAAACTAGGATTTTTTTTAAATAAAAAGGATATTGTTATACATCGCGGTATTGAATAACCGCACTGATGCTACATCCGTAAAAGAATGTGTTAAAAAATAAAAATAATTTCATACTGCTTTAAATTTATTACATTTTATTGTAAAATATCATTCTACTCCAAATTGTAAACTTTGTTTTAGAAAACAATGTATTAATACTTTAAGTACTTCCTGTGGCTTTCGAAATCTAAAGGTACGACGAAGTTAGAAGTAAAATAGAAAACCAAATGTTTTGTTCAACTTAAATATCAGGGAGTGCAACAGCTTTGTCATCTTCAGATCTCACAAAGAACGCTGAAAACAGCTGCTGTCATTTTCGCAGGTCATAGAAATAACAGCGGAAGTAAAAGCTCTGTCTTCAGGTCACAGAAGTGAAAAATAGCAGTTTTGTTGTGCAGACCTGACCACGCGCGAACATTGCCTGAAATTACCCAAATGAATGTCACTTCTAAACCGCGAGTCGTACGCCTAACAGCAAATTTCTCTCCGAGATCAGAGACCTTGGCCACTCTACTCTTTCCGATTTAACGAATGGAAAATTTTGCTTTTTCCCAACCTCTAAGGTTTGAGATCCATCGCCTCATTATCTTCGAGTTCAGCTTCGAGTCTCACCTGTCCAGTAATGGGTCTGCATGTCCGAGAATAAGAACGGCACTTTGAATCAGTGTGTTCTAGTAGAATGTTCGTAGAAAAGTATACGACACACGAGGAAGAAAACGGATTTTGACCATAATTCGTCTACAAACTAGATCAGGATTCAGCTGCAGCGAAGCTCATAAGGACATCTGTTAGGTCGCTTGGGTTTAAAGTGTTTCGTAAGCAAACTGGGTGTTCTCTCGGACCGAACACACTTATGTCAATAACCATAATGGGCAGGAACAAGTTCGAAGGGTCTGCCTCAGTTATGACGACAGCTATACTGTGCTCTGGAGACTATGATTTGACTGACGAGAAAGTAGAGTGGGTTTTTTTTCTTTCTCTCTGTGTGTGTGTGAAAAAACAAAAGACATTTGAAAAGAGGTTTACATGAACTTTGCAGTTCCATAGAAATGGTTGTTAACCAGTAAGCAAACGCAGAAATGGTAGTGGGTTAATTTTGAGGGAACAGGTTCAGCAATACTTAAAGCAGAAGAAGATTCTTGATAACTCGAAACGCACCGACAGACAAACAAGCCAGTCGGACACCTGCTTGTGCTGGGCTGAACATTAAACCTAAGGATTACTTCAATCCTGGGTGTGGGGAGGGGTGGTGGATATTTCTACTGACAAATTTGCCGCCTAAGTTCCTGTTGGATACACGACTGATCCCGATTTACGATGCGAAATACTACCTACCTACCTATAAAGCTCACTAATGGCACACAGCAATGACACGTCTTCCTGCAAAAAAAAAAGCCATAAAGCGATGTCGGTCTCTGAAGGGTTTAGTTTGTTTTCTACTCACAGCTTTCGGTTTCATTTTCTAACCATAGCTTGCAAACCTGAAATATTCTCTCTGTGATTTCTACACTACGGGGTACGTTCAAGGAATTTTTTTAAAATTTCAGATGGTTGAAGCGATTAGGGTGAGGTTGAAGGACAGTGTGAAATGATCAGATGAATAGAAAAGGAAGCTCGCTTTATTGAATGTGAGCTCTGAATTGTAACCAAACTGTTGGCAAGTACACAGAAAAACCTATCCAGCAGCAAGTAATCTAGGGGTGACTGTTAAAAAGGGGGCGCTGCACGAGTCAGCAATGTCATCTTTTACAACTTCCTTTCACATGATTTAATGCGACGTGACTTGCAGTGTAACAAGCAATAACGACCGGAGCTGACCCAGTTTATTTCATAGAACTGTCAGTGCCAAGAACTGCTTCGAACTACTTAAAAGAACAGACAGAAGACTGTGCAGGACTGGTTAAGACAGTTAAATATTTAAAGTCAAATAACACAGCCCGGCAACTTTCCTACCGACAATGGAGCTGCTGTTGAGAGAGAAGCTAATTAAAAATTAATAAAAACGCAACAGCCTGTCTGCCGATATGTCATGGGGTTTGAGCGTGCATGCGTGTAGAAGGTGATATCGTAGAGGGTTTTTTGTGTTGTTGTTGTTGTTTAAATTTTGCTTCCTCTGAGCACGGCGAAATGCCATGAAATGCAGACTTACTTCGATAGATGCTAAAACCGTCAGCCATAAAGTTCAAAGCGGCGTCACGTCCTAAACCAGAGTATAGCTGACGAACTACTTCTGACCATAGGCCAGTATTGTTCCGACTGACCGACTGATCCACTGGCGTCCCACATCACTGTCCAAACCTTTTTATTCTCTTTGGCTGAGGATAACCCAACGCGATGGCCGACTGAAGTTCGCAGAAGGAATAACTCCAGTAAATAATCCTTAGCAGCTCCTGGACTCCTGGACTCCAACCAGCAGTGAGTCTTGCAAACGCTGGTCCGCTGCTCTATCCAGGACTTGAGATTTCTTGGCCTTTTGTTATTAAGGTATCTATTTAAAAAAAACAACTTTCCGTGGGCTGTCAGCTTAAAATATATGCACGTATGCACGCGCTCATGTCCACGCGCATTTCTCTGATCGTCGTCGTTTTAATTCTACAACCTGTAGATGTATGTATGGAAAAGACGGAAGGAAAAGTACAAATGTAAAAGGAAAATTAAGCTTACTCGAAGATTGGCTGGTCACGTGACGGAAGTTGTGCACAGCAGAATCCGGTCTTGTGATAAGCACTTCACAGTCCGTTCTACATTTCCTCTAATCTTAATCACAAAAGGTTACACCACTGTAGAAAATCCTAATTTCCAGTTCAAATACGACCGACGTCGTGCCTACAAACAACACATTCTGCCAGTCAGCACTAAACACTTTCGGCTCTGCTGCACGTATGGACGCACACGAGTGGCGATTGTTTCTTTGCCTTGAGGACGCACCCCTCTCGTCTGCACTTCTTTTTGATTCATCTGCACCTTCGTAGAGTTCCACGGGAATGTCTTCCAGGCTAAATAATGCTGATTAATGTTCTGCCTTTGAACTCGTAGTCCTAGCGAAGAGCTCTTAAAAACGACGAAACGTTTTGTGACGTCAGTCACAGAGCTGATAAGTGATCTTTCCTCTACTTCGTGCAGACCTTCCAAACAAAAATTCCATGTAATTCCGAAAGTTTAGGACACATATTTTTATGTCCTGTACAGAACCATTATGACGATGCAGCCACCCAGCAATCCTCGCTTGGTTATCTAACGGAATGTCTACATTTAAAACGGGGATATGACATCCGGCATGTGGAGAGCAAAAGCTGCGTGATTTACGAGGATAAAATGACAAGCGGATGGCAATCAACAATAGTCATGGTTGCCTAGTCACCACTGCACATCGCTTGCCCCATTCTCCATTCTAATTTTTCTTATCCCATGTTAAGCATTGTTACCGCAAGGGTGCTCCAGGCTAACAATTAATATGACCGCCACTTCAAAACCAACAGTCATGAAATGGAAATAAAAAAGGGGGTTTCAAAATTTTTCAAGCCAGGCGTAACAGTTGGAGTTCCCGTCGATATTCGCTGTCTCGGTCCTCCTGCCTTCGAGCCGATAGGGAGGAATCGGGCGCGAGACATGCGGTCGAGAGGGTTGGGGAGGTGTGTGGGTGGGGGAGGGAGATACGACGTCGCTTGAGGGTTGTTTGACGAGATTGATGGCCGATTGGCTGAAGGGAATGAGGACCCAGCATGCATGTCGATCTCGGCCGATGATCTAAAAGTGTCGGCCAGCCGAATAAACTGCCTGCCATCATGTTATTGCATGCTGAAGGCTACTCAGTCTAGGGAACTGCGGGCACATATCTAGTGCGCAATTCATCTAAATACTTATTTCGGAGATTTTCAAAACTACATGACACAAATAGTGTCAACTAGTTCATGTGTCCTTGTCTTCATGCGTGACCGTGTCCGTGTGTGTGTGTGAAAAAAAAAGAGAATATGTGTGAGTGCGGTCCCCCAATTCCCTCCAGCATACGGTATTATTGCGTTTCTGTATTTCTTTTGTATTACACAAAACTATTATTCTTTGGCCATTTGTTTCACAGTCTGTATTTCTGCAAAACATATTCACGTGCGCAAAAAGAAAACGCGAGAACAGTTTTCGTAAATGCATACCTTACCTCTTAGCGCGCACATGCTTATTGGGAAGCACAGATGCCAGCCGTGCTTGGTATGGTTGCGGACCCGGGAGGCAGAGGATTAGGGAGGCTACTCTAAATAACCAGGGCGCACAATCG
Organism: Lanistes nyassanus; assembly: GCA_004794575.1. Taxonomy (NCBI): domain Eukaryota; kingdom Metazoa; phylum Mollusca; class Gastropoda; order Architaenioglossa; family Ampullariidae; genus Lanistes; species Lanistes nyassanus. Next base: position 38,838 of record SMGT01003387.1, on the reverse strand, counting down.
CTAGTTTTGATGTCAGCTGAAAAATGTGTAGGCGAGCATACTTTGGCTCCACCTGCTGCTATTCTAACAAGACCTCCCTCATTTATATTAATACTATTCACGGTTATGAAAATACTCCCCTACTCACATCCACTCATGTATATCTGAATGTGGGCTTGTCTTATACAAAAGAGAATATAAAATGACTGATGGCAAGGTAAATACAAGTGTCATACGTAAAAATTCTGGAGGTGATGGTTTACATAATTTCTTGTAGTTTGCAATGTGTGTATCCGTTAGTGCGTGAATAAAATGACTATTTCATAATATTAAATTAATTTGATTCGTCTAATTAATTGTGTGTCTTGATTGGTTTGTAGTAAAAAAAAAAGCGTTGGGTAATGTCTGTATTAACCCCTCCCCTGTCCTTTTCATTTAAGAACTAGAGATCAGACAAACTGAATAAAGACCGAAGTTTGAGGTCGAGGCCTCTCTCTAAACCATTGCACCCGCCCCTACCTTTCTGGGGTTGGACTGGATAAAAAAATCGGGTATCCGATGCCCCGTTCATAAAAGGGGTCCTAAGGGCTGTTCACTCTGCGTCTTTAAGTCCGCGTTTATATGTGGAGAGGAGATATTAACGCCTATGCATCCCAGCCTTGGTGAAGCCAGCAACTGGGTAAAAACGCTATTACTGACATTTGGAAGGAGTGAGCAGTGTGGTGCATCTATCAGCACTTTTTTGTCTAGCAAGCACGCTAGCAAACCCATCAACCGTAAACACTTGCTCCTAGAAGGAGGTGGCTGGGGCCCACCGTGATGGAAACAGCCGATCAGGCAGGGCAAGACTGTAAAGGTTTTCCTCCCATCCAGAACACTGAAGTCATGCAGTCTGCGACTTTCTGGGCCACCCATGACCTGCCTGGGTCGTGCTGAGAATGCGGATTCCGAGAACTCGATCAGGATGAGTCGCAATCCCTCCCACCCATCCCCCCAGCCCTCCACGAACGCATAGGCAAGATATATTATCCTTGACCCATGCGCTGCTTATCTAGACCTGACAGTTGCCAAACACCACCTACTCCCCATCACTGAGGGGTAAAACCTGAGACTTCTGACCGAAAACAAACAAGCAAACGAAAGCAAACAACAACAAGCAAACAGGCAAGCAAACAAACGTGTTTATAAAGTTTCAGCCATAATAACTCTGTCTGGATATCGTGTTTGATGTTGGAAGACTCGGCCACGTCCTGACATTGTCGCTTCAGTTAATATTTTGTCGGTGTTTGTGTTTAGAAATCTCCCTTCGCAGTAGCGCAGCGTAATAAAAAAAACATTTTAAGCTTCTCTCACCACACAACTGTATGTACAAAACAGGTTGTGCTTCTGAC
>SMGT01003387.1:0-26262 GCA_004794575.1 Lanistes nyassanus | reverse complement strand
CTCGAGAAAGTGACAACAAATCTTGCCTGATGAAGCTAAAATTCCTCCAACAGCAAGGACTAAGCGGAAACAGTAAACTCTCGACTGTTTTCTCCCAGTAACTAAACAAAGTCCGTTAACAGTGGCCGTTAGCGTTCCTTCAACACGAAGCACGTCCTCGCCCGTTCATAACCTCTGCTCGAATCCAGAGTAATCGTTGGAAACCCCCAAAATGTCTTCCGTCTCCCCTCGCAACACATAACCTATCTTTTCATTGGTGGGAAGGGTCTGAAGTTAACTCTTTGACAATCGCCCTGACGTCTTTTGTTCCTAAACCTACGTATGATTATTGCGTCACTTTCTCTTGAATGAAAGATTCCGCAGTTATGTGAAAGACAAAAATGGAAACAACACATAGTTGAACCATAGCGCTGTAGAAAAACCTTCCGTAACGTGACAGACAGAGAGGGGTAAAATGAGGAAAAAGTTGTTCTTCAAAAGTCCAACGCATGCAACACTTGCTATAAACGATGGCGCGTTTGGTGGGACTTCGTAATCGAATACAAGCATGGGTATATTATATTCATGTATATACCCCCCCCCCACACACACACACACACGCACGCACTCACACCTGCAGACACATACGCGCGCACACACAACCCCAAACCCTGACAGCGAAAATTCGATTGAACACAGATCTGACAACCGCTTTTACTTGCATTTCAATGCCTGTCCTTAACTTCGTTGTGGAGACGCATACGTCTACACGGAGCGACGGCAAGTTGCAGAGGATGTGAAATCACGTGCATTATGTGGATTCTCTCCCCTTTTGTTTCCCTCCCTCCCTCTCAATACCTTTGTTGTCATCACCTCCTACAACTTCTCTCTCTCTCTCTCTCTCTCGTGCTTGTTCTCCACCCAGGCACCCCTACTGAAAGTAGCAGGTCGCCAAGCAAGATATAAAAAAATGCTTCCTAAGGAGGACCTGCCATTAAAATGGGTTGTAATCCTTATCAGTGTATTCTAAGCAGATCTCAGCTTTGTCGCGACGGGCCTTGGAAATATTCTTCTTGAACCTACAGTGTTGTCGTGACGACCGCAGACGAACGTTTCTACTATTAAAGCTTGTGGGCGTGCGTTCGTCCATAGGAACGAGCGAGCAGGAGAATGCCTGTTTGCGCATCTGTATTAGAGTGCGTGCTCCATCATCATCATCATCATCAACTACAACAACAACAACAACAACAACAACAACAAGAGTTTACCTTCGAAGGACGTGACCACTATTGAGCACACCGTCGACAGGCCAGTACCGGTCCACTCAACGACACCTGTGCAAGGTAGTTCCAAACCGTCCATGTGGGACAGAGAATCCGTGGACTCCATCTACCTGAATGTCGTACTCATACCGCGTAAATGCTGAGACAGCGAGCGTCGTGTACACATCCCACTTTATCTCTCCGAACACTCAGCGCCTTCTGTGACCGATAACAAGCGACGTGTTCGGCCAATGTGAGGGCCACTGCAACCCGCCGCGAGTCTGTGACCTGTCTGTCGTTGTGACCCGTCTCTCTCTTTCTTCCTTGTATTGTGACCTTTGACACCAGCGTGCTCAAAGCATCTGGAAGTGCCGGCTCCTTGAACGGCACACGATCGTTCGCTCCTTTCTGCGACAACCCCGCGGTGTCACCGTATCCAAGACAGCGACCAAGACAACGCGTTGAAACTTCAGAACTCAGCTACTCGCTAAACCAGGTGGAGCTGCAGGTCGTGTGGGTTCCCCTTCCTCGCTCTGACTTTTAACTCCGTCACGTCGATATCTCCAGAGTGGCACCAATCGAAGACGCAGTTTAAAACGTTTAAAATCGAAGTTTTTCGTTTACCGTCAGGGAGCATCCCTTACTTAAAGTGTTACCACAGGGAGAGAAATACACTTGGGGTTGATAGGATCACTTCACGGACACTTTCTAACCAGTCCGTGGAGGTGTAAACACTGAAACGCAGTCCAGGTGTGGGCCAGTCACTCAGCGAGCCAGGTGACTCCTGCTCCTTGCTGAAGGAACCTGACGAATGTAATAACCGGTCCGCGCCACCACGCATATTCGATTTTTATGGCTGAGCGCCGTCTGTACTGGTGAGCCGAGGTCACAGAGGAATTATTCAGATAAATAAACAGCCCTTCAACCATTTCTCATCCTTGTCTAACGAAATGTCTAGTCCCCCGAGCTTTCTTTTGGGGCACCAAATGAGTTTTCCTGTCCCACAACAAAAGATTCATTCATGCGACCTCTGTGTACAAGTGAATGGCGCTACCCAATGGGGCTGAGTTGGTGAGACGACACAGCTTTTTCAACTTGTCCAGTATGGGGGGAGGGGTAAAGGTAAGGCAGGGGGAGGGAGCGATGAAACAGATGTTCGCGGGTGGGGTAGCGTGGAGGCCTTACTGGAGTTTAAAATTTACGCGGTTTTCAGCTGCCGAGGAGGGATGTAAAAATCTGGCCCACAGAGTTCGCATGAAATGGTACAACTGTCACTTTCAAACCTGCCCTACCTATCAGGCTTGTACAACGTGGAATGTTCCTTTGTTGGTCTCTCTCATATGATTCCATGCACGAGTTGTGTGGTGTAAACAAACCGACGTCTTGCATTTTTGTTATAGCAAAACACTGCCGGCTTATTGTGGGCACCCGAAACGAACGTCATTATACAACGCTTCTGTCCCTCTGCCAGTTTCCCCTTTTTTAACCTGACAAACACGAATGCAGAACGCTCAAGGCCAACAAGCCATAGAGATTACACTGTTACCTTTCAGAAAACGGCACTCGTGACAAGATAATCGAAGAAAAGTCTTTGAAAAGCACGAAAACCATGGTACTTTTTTCCTAGAGAACCCAAACCTTTGCCGGCAAACGGATAATAAATAATTCCCTTACAACTTCCGAAAGGTTAGGGCTGAAGCCTTCGATCATAAATGCTGCAGTTGTTCGCGTGCATCGAAAACCTTGACGATTTGTGTCTCAGCTGCACTTCGGCAGGTCTAGAAGTCGATCTTATGCGACAGCGATGATTTAGTTCATCAAGCGATGCCAGCGCTGGACATTTTGTTGTTAGCGCACAATCAACAAAGTGCACCAGATGCTGACAATCTGACCATGAATACACGCCCATAATTATAGGGAATTCCGTAAATACGGATGTGCACAGTCACTGGATGACTGATATTTTACAGGAAGAGTAAGGATACAGATGGCGGAGTGGTTAGAGAGTGGGTCTCCGAACCCAAAGGCCGTGTCAAAGGCTGGTTCGATTCCCGTGCGCCGCAGCACAAGAGTATTTGCATAAAATTCCGAGCGTAGCCTGTACTTACCAGGCAAACAATTTAATTTTGAAAATAAAAAAAAGAAAATGTTCACTCGGTCGGTCTAGAAAATGGTCAGAAAAGCTCTTTGTCTGAAATCTAACTGTACCTGGCAACGGGGCGATCGAGCCAACGATAATCTCATATCCTGCATTATGTATCTAAAGGTTTCCGTAACGAAAGCCGGGACAAGTAGCTGTTACTGCATGTGGTTCGATGTTAAAACGTTAGCTGCGCTGGCTCCCTGGCGCTGGGTGTGAGAAAGCATGCGAGCGATGTGAAGATGTTCCCGTCAGTGGCAACCATTTTAAACTGCGTTGTGCGCACATAGCTACGTTGGTTATGATTTTCTTTCTGTCCATACTTCTCTCACACAACCTCACTGTCTTACACCCCAGAAATTGCACTTAATCTCAGTTTTCAGCTCCCTGAGCTCATGTAAATAAAGGTGCTATATAAATGTTTATTATTATTTTCAGGCTCAGACACTCTGCTGTTTTGACAATAAACACAAGTTAGGGACAGGCCTAAGTATATCAAACTGATATCAGGTCTAAAACTTTCACACAGGGGAGAGGGAAAAAAACATGAGAGGAGATCGCGCATCGTGCAAGTGCATGAACCTTTGCAGTTTCTTTCACAGGGTCCACGCAGTGACCCAGCACTGTAAGTTTAAGACTATTGTGTCCGGTGTACTAACCACAAACCGGACGCTTCAGGAAGTTACACGAAGTGGAAGGACAACTTATCCGTGCGGGTCGGTCAAAGAAGTCATTGTTCTAGAACTGGGACGAGCCGTCAACATCCGGTTGGCAAAGATAGCAAAGCCAGGGCTTTTACGGCATATTAATCATTCTTTATTAGACGTTCACGATAAATATGGCCACAGTTAGCCTTTGAATCAGGACTGTACCGAACTGATGAAATGCAAAATCTTTCACGTTCAGCTGGTTTAGCTGGCTGACTGTCTAAAACATGCTCCTTAAATCCAAGTTCATGACGAATTCATTAAATGTTTATCTTGAGATGTTTTTACTCGTATCTCTAAGTCTCTGTTTGTCTGTCTTTTTTCTTTCTTTCTTGATGACAAAAGTAATAATCTCCGCTAGCTCTCAAGACAGCGTCCCCTGTTGCTAAATTGCAGTGACACGACTCCACAACAGGACCTCGCCTTCAGCTCACAGTAGAGGTTTGTTCTGTAGCAGATGCCCGACGCACAAAACTCAACAACTGAGAGGGGAGCGGGCGGGTTTTTTTCTGAGCTATATTATTAACGCTTGACAGAGACGCGCGCCGTTTAGCGCGCGCTTACGGTGACCGACCCGGCAAGCGAGTGAGCAAGAGAGAGAGAGATTGAGAGCTTACCTGAAGAAAGCAACAGGTGGGTAGAAAAAAGAATGCGAAGAGATGACGCGACATTCCAGGAGAAGGCGGTGCCCAGTGCTCGCGGAACTAAACCAAAATACAAAGCGAGGCATGTGCGTAGGAGGGCAGGAACGTAACGTTCTGTCTGAACAATGCGTGAACGCTGTCTCTCTACAACCTGCTGTCTCAGACAAAATGTCTCTCTACACCCTGCTATCTAAGGCAAAGTCGTCTTTCTAGAACCTTCGGACGCAGGCAAACTCTTTTGTATAACCAGCTAACTCCCTCTACAACATGCTATCGCAGACGGACTCTCTCTGAATACAGCTGCTATCGCATGCACACTCCGCCTATCTACAACAACAACAACATAACACTGATGTTCCTTTAGAACAAAACATTTGCAGTACGTTCACTCACTGGTCTCCCGGCGAAGGGGACAAGACTGGAGAGGGGAAGAGATACTTTATTTCGTCCGCACTCTCGCCTCCTTTGCTCTTCCTGATATTAAAATCCAGCTGCGGACCGGAAGACTTATTGTGAGGTGCATTTCGCAAATGCAGAAGAACCAGTTACCTAGTCTCCCTCGCGTTTCTCTGACAACGGGTCACTGGCGGTCAGCCTGTTGTCCGCCATCCAACCTGCACGTGCAGATAACACCCAGTCCTCACCCAGTCCGCGCAAGCAGCTGAAGCAGCCTATACAGATACCCGCTGTCCGTTATGGCGAGAGGTCAGGCTAGAGGTCAGGCGAGTTTTGAGGACATCGACTTGAGGACATCTGACATCCGTATCTGGTGTAGCTGGCCTTTCAATTCTCGTGTCTATAAAACTTGCCCAGGCTCACTCAAGGAGCTGGGACTTGACGTCACTGCTGGTGCTCCCTGTACGAGGTTAAGCACCGTGAGGCGATCCTGTGTAACCACCTATAGGATTTTTTGATTGGGCCCTATCCTTCTTCCGTAGACATGCACAGGGGCACTCGCTCGTCTTATCTCAAGGAACGGTTTCAAAAAGTAATAATAAGGAAGCTGTCGTTATGGTTGGAGGATGGGTAGGGCATAGGTTCAGGGCTTAGGACCAAGAAGTTAAAGGAAGTGGAATACACATGCGTATGCACGCGTTCTCGAGTAACAAAACGTAGGGTGGTGAGGTGGGCTTGTCAGAAGGGGCGTGAATGAAGGAGTCGGGTTTACAATAGAGATCGTCCCGCGCTTGGATACCGGGTGGGTCTCTGTCCATGCAGTGAATGCTCAGTCCTGACGGAGTGACCATGAACAGACCCAGAGCCCACGCCAAGCCATACGCATCGCGTGGGCAGGACTGTCTAGCTGAAAACAGCCGCATATAATAGAACCCTGTATTCTCCGCATCACATTCATAGATAGGTAGCCAGTCACTTAGACCGGTGTCCAACTCGACACAGCGAGACAAATTGACAATAGCACGAGACAACTCATCCCCGAGACGAGACAACTCGACCACTGATCGTGTGCCGTTAACTGTCAATTCTAGCCATCATTTTAGAAAAAAAAAACTGCGGAATTTTGAATAATTTCATTTTAAGAAACGATTAAAAGGTCGAATTATAGTAATCTTCAAAACTAACGTAAACTTTGGAACTCAGTTTGTATCATAATTCACAGGCAATTCTCGAGTCGGTTCTAAGTGGCGAACGCTGTCGAGTTGTCTCGTTTTACTGTCGAGTTGCAATTGTCAAAGGCGGATGGTCGAGTTGGTGACTGGCTGAAGTGGCGCGATCTGACAGTTAACACAACGCTGCAGGACCAGATGTAATATAATCCGTCTCATTCATTATTAACACAGCCGCTCGGATTAACTGTAAGCACAGCTCTCAGTTTGCTCCTAAGCAACTTGCACTGTCCTATGAACCCAGCCTAGTCGGGTGTGCTTCCCAGCTTCCAGTGCAGCACTTTGATCTCCTAGCTCTCTTGTGATGCTGGAGCCTGGATCCAAAGATCAAAAACGGGAGCCTGTGCTTCCAGACAATAACACACCTTGATTAATCACCTAGCCAATCGACCTAGAGAAAAGGAAGGATTGAACACTTTATTGAGTGGGCTAAGGTAGAAGAAAGGGACTAACATTTTGGGAGAAAGATCTTTGAAATTCTCCATTCTAGGTGGGGGTCAGTTTGGAGGGAAGGAGAGGGGAGGGAGAGACAGTCTCCACCTCCCGCCCTCTCATACATAACGGCCTTCGATCTGAACGCGAACGCGAACGCGAAGATAGGAGAATAGCGCGCTTTTTAAAGTCGCACTTGAAGGACAGTCAGAATATATTCTGCATACGGACTAAATAACGAGCGATCAGGTGACTACTCACCGTCTGACTTCATGGTGCAGCCGATGCTGTAGGCGTAAAATGGGTTTTCGTCCCCCGCTGCCGTCACCCGTGTTGACCCCGCAAACTCTGCGTCCTCCGACGGGTGGGTATTGTAACCGCTGGCGTGAACTGCAGAAGACAAGGGACACGTCAAAACACAGGTAGATAGTCAGTCACCTCGTTGGTACGGGTTGCCCGCAGGACACGAAGCCTCGCTTTCAAATTTCAGGGGCGGATGGGGCGGGAAATTACGCGGCAGACTTCACTGGGCTTCGCCGTTAGAATAATCTCTAAAGATACTCCTGTCCTTCACCTATCTCTTTCTCCTGCTCCTCCCCTGTTCAACTAAATGAATGCGTGGCCCCCCGCTGAAAGGGGGGGGGTAACAGTCTGAATGCTCAGCTCTTCAGTGACAATATCAACCAGCAGATAGTATCAGACAGACGTTGTAAGGAACTGACCATCCGTGAAGCTGGAAATGTCAGTGACGTACGCAAGACAGATGAAAGTACCGGGTGCAGAGTTAGCTGTGTGAAAGGTCGCTATGAAATTATTCTTGAGAAGGGCATCCATTTCTTATGTAATACTAACATTTGATGCAATAGGCATATGCAAGCACACACGACAATCGTTTATATAAAAGCTGATGTAAGTTTATATACAATTGAACATCATAACAACAGCTAATGTGGTTACAAATTTTGCATAACATACAGTTATAAGTAAATACAGTGTGTGCATTCTTACACTCAGCTACAGAGCTTAACTAGTCTGTAATATATATTTATGTATATTTTTTGGGTCTAAGCCGCTCTAAATACTAATTATTTATTTATTTATTTAGTTTGTTGTGTCCAAATGAAGGACCAATGTTCAAATGTCCCGAAACGCTAACGTTTCAGTATTCAGCTTGTCTCAGTTCCCGTATTGCAATAGTCACCATATGTTTTACTGTAAATTCCTATCACTTGTCTTTAGGTGTTAAAAATGTAAGACAAATACGATAAAGGCTGTACATCTCCAGCCCAAAAACATGTCATAGCTGAGAGGTCCTAGTGTTTAAATCTTCTGTTCTTGTCAACATTTTCAAGAGATCCCGCTTGAGGCTGTAGGTCCCGTGCTGTCTGTAGCCCAGGTATAGAAGATTCGTACGGATTGCAAGTTGTATTTAGAGGATCTTGGCGTGCTAAACCCTCCTGCGGAACGATGAGATGGGTTCAATACTTCGAACAGAAAGACTGTAGTTTCCATGCTGTAACCTAATTACAGCACGCACACCGCCGCCCCATTATCGGCGAAGCGTCACACAAACTACGTGTTCTTCTCTGCCCCAGGAAACGAACTTCGTTTCACTCTGTCGCCATACATGAATAAGCAGCAGTGTACAGTCACGGCCCCACGCCTTTTTCTCTTCAGGCTTAAACTTCGTCATACAGAAATGTGCTTGATTAATAAGATGTACGAAACATTGACATCTAGCTGCAGCGGCCTACTGCGTTGAGCAGCTGAATATGTTGAAAATCCCTACAAACTGTTTTTCTTTAAATTGGCTAATTGTTCTGGATGTTTCAAATAATCGAAGGCAGACTTTCGAAGATCGCATACACAGGTGATGAGTGTAACTGCTGTTTGCATGTACAACACTGAACCATCTTAGAAAGGGTGAGCAGGTGTTCTAGAGACTTGATAGGCGTCTGTCAGCTTGAACCATAATTTATTGCAATCGCGGAATGCGTGTCCACACACAATCTGTCTTGTCTTACTTCGTGGTGCTTATTACAGCATTTCATATAACATTTCATATAACAGTTTTGAATGATACCATGTCTTATACTTTTTTAAGATAACTCGCACCGATCAATATTCATATAGAGTCAAGTGGACCTTCCTTCTTTATTCTGTGAACATGGAAACATCCTGAAGGGCCACGAAGTTCGTCGTGTGAGCGCGTCTTTCTCCTCTAATGACGACAGGTGATGGCGGCCAGCGCCATTGTGCCCAGTGCCGCCGTCTTTAGCTGTTGTCTCAATCTCCAGATCACATCTCCTCCAGGGCAGTAACCTTCTTGTTAGTGTCATCACGTCATCTTCCTACTGATTGCAGGTAAAGAACCCAACAAGGTGGCACTGGGCTAGCATTGCCTTTTTGCACTGACCCCCTCCAGCAGTTACCCAGCAAATCCCCAGGCCCATTCACACACACATAAAAATACTCCTAATACTGGGTCTCTTCTCCTCCCCCCACCCCACCAGCTATTTTTACCAGGTGTCGGAGTTTGTCTGGATAGCGTGATTTAGAACAAAAGCTTCATGCTAATCACAGACACGTGTTACTGGACTGGCTCGAGCTGACGTTGATTTGAATGGTGTTTATAACAGCTTTATGCTCGTTCAACTCTCTGTTAGCTCATAATCTGAACTAATAATGAACGAGCGCACACGATCTTCTGCTATGCTCTAGTGAGTTCGAATGACATGTTTACAAGCTACACACTCAAAGAATTAATATGGAAAGGCGAGTGTTTCCACATTGGGTATGCGAAAGATTCATAGCAAAATCTCGTTCTCCATGAAGCAATGGAACGGTTCTCTCGAGCGTCATTTTAATGATTTTTTTAACAGTCGGGGCGTCCGCCTGTGGTTACATTTTCAGAGTGGGAGACGGGTATGCAAACGCCTGGAGCAGCGCAATGGGGTCACTGCAAAAATAGGTTAACGCACACAGGGGTGACGTGTGTACAGCCTCTTGCAGCGAATTGCTCACAAAAGTCCCCAGCAGAAATTATCGTCCTTGTCAACCAAACCACTGTTAGCAGCGTTACCACAGGCAACAACCTACACACAATAATAACAATACAATGTATATATAGAGCGCTATATCTCCCAACTGGGCTCACAGCGCTTTACGGTACACACAACACACACTCTCACACACACACACACACTCACACACACACAACACACACAGTACACTGGAATCTATCATTCATATGCACATATTGATTACACACAGTGTAACTGATAGGCAAGACGAAAGAGATGAGTTTTTATGGCACTACGGAAGGAATTTGTGTCAGAGTTATTGCGGATAGTGGCGGGAAGAGAATTCCAAACCGCTGGAGTAAAGAGAGAGAGAGAGAGAGAAAGAATTTCTATAAATATTTCCTTACCACAATCTTTATAATCAGTTACTGTTTCATCTGACGCTGTACCACGCTGTATGACATCACTCGGCTAAGTGCCTTTTTTTTGTCTTTCCCTGTTCTTGTCTCTGTCTGTGTTTTGTGTTGTCCTGACGGAGGGGTAATGCCCCGAAACTGTTGACTGTGTGGTTCAATGTAGCTTGGCACAGTACCATTTTGTTAACTTACTATACTGTTTCAGTTAAACTGGGTGGTTGTGGGGGCGGGGGTTGTCTCGAGAGTAAAGAAAGGAAAAAAATTACCTTAAGAGGCAAAGTGGACGTGTAATATCTCAATCCTTCAAGAATACTTTTGATTAGGTAGATGATCTGTATGTAGGCCAATAGCTTTGGGGTTTCCACACTGCACACCACACTCCACAGGCTGACTGAACCTAGACTGGCGGCTGTCAAGTTACGAGGATCCTGCTCCGATGACGTCAAGCCGAAGTAGTTGGTCACAAGAGTAAACTGAATCCTGTAGCGTTATTTTTTCCCCAAGTCAGAAGAGAGAGTCAGGGCACAGAAAGAAAGATGTAACATTGTCACGGTACCAGCAATACGATGTAGCATGACCGTCTCAGTCACCATTGCATACGTGGCGTAGAGAAGACAACAAGTACTTCTTTGCAGTTCAGTTCTTTTATTTGACATGGTCTGTGTGACCGGCGTTAGGCCTCCCTTCTCATTATACAACAAACAACATCTGAGCCCTGCAGTTCAATAGACGCCATCTTCAACAAGTCACGAAATACCAAGACGACTTCGAATAAATTCAGCTTTTCTTCATTCTATCTCGCCGTTCGTCGACCTAGCTACCTTCATCAGTCGGAACCTCTATATCGTGTCTACCCCCCCCCCCCCCAGGGTTTCTATACCTAGCCTAAGTGTCGAGTGTCGGATACTCACGAACTGCACGTGTGATTGTGATTGGCATATGCGCACTCTGTGGGCCTCGTGGACAGTGCATGTTTGGAGCTATAGCTTCTGTGGGTATGGTTGAGTGCTGGGCGGCTAAAAACGGTGTGTCTGGCCTTCCTAGTGTCTGTCTTGCTCTATGTTTAGTTCCCAGACCTGTCATATGTGCAATGTCCTCTCCCAAACTGTACTCTAACAATACGCCTATCATCTCTGTTACCTACAGATGGCACGCATATTGTTATAAGCCTTTCGGAGCAAGACGCACACACTGACATTACAGACTATGACACACGAGGCGCTTGACCTGCACGCTGGACACAGATGTTCGAGTCAGATCGAAACATATGAGGGTCAAAGGTGACCCTTCGGTCTCTGGGGCGTGGACGGCTTTAGTTTCTTTCGAATATAGCAGGCTGTATGTACCACGGGCCGTGCGGTATTTTGGCGTAACAGCTATGAGACGCCAAGGACCTACGGAGCGGGTCCGGTCTGAATTTCCCCAGTGACAGTGGACCCATTCTTCTTCTGTTCAAAGCACACAGGCAGTCGGCGAGAACGGCGCAAAGTATCCGTCTCCAGTGTCGGCGGTATGTCCCGGCTGTGCACCGATTGAGTTTCCGACTTGTGCGGGATTTTCCTCACGTTGCTGGTCCCACTTCCTCCAACGCTTTAAAAAAAAACAAACTTGGTACTGCCGTTCTCCTGTTTAAATCAGTACTGACACTCAGAATGTGCTGAAAGGGTATGCGTGCACCCGTATAAATTGAGTTTAGGGAACTTGCGTTGGGACACCTTGTTTTGTACGTCGTAACCTGTCTTTCAGGTTGCTTCTCCTTTAACAATTCTTCATTTACATTACATCTAGTATTAGGAGAAATAGAAAGATACCCGCCCCATCCACCTTCACGAAAGAGAAATACAGAAAAGAAAGGAAAGAAAGAAGGAAGAAAAAAAAGAAAGAATACTTCGTAATTTTTTCATGGGAGTTTTAGCAGTCTTGTTGATAACCCCAACAATGTACTGGCAGCGCTAGACACAACCGTATGCTGACGTATGCAATCAAGGGAGCCTATCGTACCCATACACGTAGCAAAGAGAGAGTCGAAAGTAAGGAACGTGGCAGATCTTCAAAAAAGATCTGCCATCCCTTTCTTTTAAACGACCCTAGTCTTCACACGGCTAGCCCCTGGTGTACCACGTGTGCATACAGCGAATCCCTAATTTATATCGTCAGCTCGCTCACTAAGCGTAAACTAACAATTGGGATTCGACACAAACACAACATAGGACAATTACATGGAATCCTCAGGGTGCACAATATAATCAAACAAGAACAAATGAGGACAGAGCGCTATAAAATGTACATTGTTGGGGTTGTCGTTTGACGATTTTATAGCGCTCTGTCCTCATTTGTTCTTGTTTGAGTCTTGTTGATACTTATGCAATCGGTAAAATATATAGAGAGATACCTTTTTATTTGTTATTCAAAAGTTCTCAACAGTTTCCCTGTTTCCACTGCAAAATGAGTCACGTGCAGTTTCCTCTGTTTTCCTGATAATGAATGCGTTTGTGGAAGTCACGTGAGACATGATTACTAGTGTGTAAGTGTAGGTAGTGTATACACAGTGTTATTTGCCATTGTCTGCATTCTTGTACTCTTAAACGCACCCCTTAGCCTTTTAAACATTTTATGTTCCTTCATTTTCTGTCCTCTCATTCCTTCATTCCCCCCCCCCCTCCGACTCTTCCTTTCATTCTTTCTTATCGAAGCGGTTGTCAGAAATGCAGTCATTATCCCGAACTAAAAGAAGGAAATCAGTTGAGTATTATCATACAGCACGATCGGTTTTGTGTAGATCAAACCGCTGATCAAGAACCGTATATTATTCTGGGATAAATAAATGGATGGAGGAAGTTATTAGAAAGTTTATATTATGTAAGGATTACTTAAATACCGCAAAGAATGTATGAACTCCAGTGAGAAAAAGACGATTTTTCGTATTGTATACTCTTCCACCCTTCGTTAGCTACCCATACGTGCGCACGTCTTGCTAATTTGATTGAGATGGCAGAGCGGAGGTGGAGTGTATATTCACATTTGTTTGTTCGCGTGTTCTCGTTTCTGCTGTGTTAATGTGGATGGACGAGATGTGGACTTTCAAGCGTTTAACTGCAAAGACAACGACCTATTTTCAGCGTTCCATTTTCCCTACAGCTGAGTAGAAACTCGCACTTTACTGGAAACTCTTGCTGACATACTGTACTTCAATGGTTATTAATGGTACGCTGTACGAGAAAAATCTGCTTATGTAAAATATGATTTACACATTTTTGGTGTCAGATTGTTTCCCGAACTGTTGTGGCTATTTAACGTGATGTATACCCTGTTGTATCTGCTGCCCACTGGAGGAAAACTTTCTAAGGTAGAGAACTCTTCATAGTGCTTAGATACTACACAATTAGCTTCCCCTGCTACAAATTTTCTCTCGCACCCCACTCGATCTCTCACTTTTTCATTCTCTCTTTTAAGAAAAAATCTTTGGAAAAAAGCTCAAAACACAAAACATAAAATAATACCAATACACTTACGAATAAAACTTTTATGTTGTCCAACAAAATTCTCTTGTCTTGAAGAATACATTGAAACGCTTGACACATCCACGATAAGGGAATGTTTGCTTTCAATCACGACTTTGATGTCAAGCAGCAAAGTAGCAAATCCCAAAATGTGAACATACCCACATGTGTAAAATAGCCTAGTATAAAACCAGTCATAAAACGAGTCAAGCAACAACAGGAATAACTACTCTGATAACAGACCTGTACTATAATAAATCCATACACGGCAAGAGTAGTGACCCCTAAAGCTTCCTCACACGATTAGTCGACCATTTTCCACTGTAACACACACACACACACACACACACACACACACACACACACACACACACACACACACACACACACACACACACACACAAAGACACACACAGGCCAAAACGCACGCGTGCACGCATACGAACGCACAAAATCAAGCTCTCGCCGCACCCGCACACTAACACACGCTGGAACGGGTACCGAGCCACCTCGCAGCTGATCCCTCCTAAAGTTTAACTGTCAGCATTCGCGAAGAAGACTGAACGTCCGTGTCATCATAGTTCTTCTGTACCTGAAATTTATTCTGATGTTCGATGTCACTGGCAGTAGCCCGCCTCAGTCCTGTATTTGTAACCGTAACCTTTCGATATAAAGAATTCTAGGGATCCTAGATTCTGAGGCTGTAAGGATCCCTACTCTGTTGCCCCTCCCTTCCCTCAATTTATTTACTAAGACGACATCCCTCCTCCCTCCACCAGCTCCAAGACTCACGTGACTCTGAAGCAGGACATCACTGATTCAACGACTTATTGCGTGAGACGACAAAAGAAGCCAGCAGGGCCACGACTGATATGTTGCCTCCCGTGGCCAGGAGCTTTTGAAAAAAACTGTTTGCCTGACCGCTTTCTCTTTTTCCATATCGACAGAACTTTGCAAAATGCTCGCAGTTGTGTAGGAGTAAATGGTACAGCCTTTTGCCCAGCGATTCGCGGGCAGTTTTCACAATCTCACTCGGTGGACTGCGTGGTCTGTAGACATATTTACAAATGGAATACATTAAAAATATGGATTGTACACACGCATACTAGAGGCGTTCAAAGATATCTGTTGGGACTTACAAGTGAAGTATTAAGATCTTTACTAAAAGAAATACGCCTCAAACAAAGTCTCAACTATTTCCTTTACATAGTGATAAAAAAAAGAAAAGGTAGAACACTGTCTTGCAGATAGCAACGTAAACATCTTATAAGACAGCTGAGAGTAGGTTTTTTTCTACATCAGGCTTTACAAGGGTTCTTACAGAGCAGAAAGAAGTGGAAGGAAATCTTTAATCGTGCTCAGGAATATTTACGGCCGCACGACTTTCTGTTTGTAACCCCTTATCGGCCCAGCTCAAGCGACTTCGCCAAAGCGATCGAACTGTACTCTCGCCAGCTAGGGCAGCCAGGGACATGTTTACACTTAAAGGTAGGCCCTTAGATACACGTACGTCTGGTGGCAGTCTGTTGCAACTGATGCCCAGCGACCAACAATTCAAACAATGAACGAAAACTAATGTGAAAAAAATGTCAAATACAAATTAAAATATTTGGGACACGAGTTTGCTAAATGCCGATTCAGATTCTTGAGTATTACAGAGTGTTAAAGAAATGTGATTGCATACACTCGGACCTTAGAAAATGTCATTTTCCTTCTCACCTTTTTTCTGGCGCTGTCTTCTCGATCCTTGGTTGGACTGCGCTGTAGGTCCTCCCCTCAACACACTCACCCACCCACCACGCCCACACACACACACACCCACGCACCCACGCACGCACTCACCCACGCCCCTCCCCTCCCTTCCCCCCCCCCCACACACAAGAAAACTCAAGATGAGCGCTGCTACCCTGCACCCCGGTCTTATTAGTGTCAATATTCAAACCGTGTCGGGGAAAGACAGTTCAGACTGTAAAGCTACCTACTCCCACTCGTCGTCCATGTCGTTGTTTATCCTGGCCAAACTGCTGCCCGCCACGTCCATGAACTTGGCCTCTTGTACGACCCCCTCTCCAGTTCCCCCGGAAACCGACTTTGGGGACCCAAGATGTGCGGGCGTCGTTAACTCTATGACCATTCCCCTGCCTGCGATAAATAAGGGCTAAACGCTTTAATTATTTCGTAATATTGACACATGCAAGTAAAAGTACTGTGCCATTCTTGCGGGTGTGGGGACTGTGATAAACACAATCACACAAATAAACACAGATAAACACAATCGCACAAATTCTGCTGACAAATAAAGTGGAACAAAACGAAAGTTTCAATCTCCTCCCTGAGGCCAACATGAACATCAGCATCTGAGCAGAGCAGACAAACACAAGACAAACAAACAAAACAAAACAATTCAAAACAAAACAAACTACTAGAACAGCCAACGGACTAGACAATGAAAGAATGGGAAAGACGAAGGAAAGAACACTGTGATGCAATAACAGATTTTAAATGTGTGACAGAGCCTCACCGATGTAAACAGTCCAGTGTGAGTAAGCCCCCCTTGGAAATTCGATGAGGTCCCCTTCGCGTGCACTGCGCATGACACTTTTGTTGTGCTCTGCAATCTCTGCGGGGGATTTACCCATCGTGGATTTCGACATTGCCATAGCTGTACCTGGCAAGTGCCAAATTTAACTTCATGATAGTAATTACAACACTCTGCCTCATGACAAGATTAAACCCATTCTTTAGTATAGCTTACTTCCGAATGTATAAATTTACCGGGAAACGTTTCTGCTAACTTATCCAACACAAATTAAGCACTTCGCAGTGTCCTATAGAAAAAAGTCTAGCCAAAATTACACACTATTATGCAACGCTGAGGGAGGGATGGGGAAATAAGGTGGTCCAGTGGCCTCAGCCACCAGAAATCTTGCTGGGTCACAATGTAGATCACAAGTCCACCTTGCTCTCTCTCTCTCTCTTTCTTGCCCCACCTCTCCTCCGCACTCTGCACTAACTCCCCATTCAGGCTCGCATCGAGTACAAGTTGTCTATTCTCTGTTTTAATTTCTTCACCGTGCATGCCCCATCTACTTTTCAGAACTTCTTACAATCTACACTCCAGCGAGACAGGTCCGCTGCTCTTCAGACCCACTCTTCCGTAGTTTCTGAACCCAGCGACGTTTATTTCTGGGGAACGATGTATTTCAGGACCAGTGAATTTTTATTTCCTAGAAATAAAACCATTGATCGGGGCGTTAGAAAGATTGAAAGATTTTTTGCAATAGACTGCAGTAAACGTACATTGGCAGAGACGCTTGCTAGGACAAGAGCGAATGAACTGGCTTTAAGAAGAATAACATAAGAAATATTATTTCTGTAGGATTCTACTCATATATAAGTCAGATTTAAGTTCTGTAGCGATCATGTCAAGTCTAGGGTTCTACTCACTGGGTTCTACTCACCTATTAGTGGGCTTTAAGAATTGTCTGTTCTATTGATCATGAATCGGCTTTAGGAATATTCCTATATGGTTGTACAGATCTATGACAAGAGCTGCAGTGTGCTCGTGTAGACGCCTATTGATTCCCCGGCCCCTCCCCCAAACAAGACCTTATTTTTTTCATTTGGGAGAGCAGTAGTCATACAGAACTGTACACAACAAGGGCCGCTGGAAATTTCAGTTGGCTAGGGAATTTTAAAACCTGTTTAACCGTCGGGCTAGAGAACATTTTGGAACTTTTGAATCTTCACCCCACTGCGCTACCAGACATGTGATAAGCACGGGTGGGGCGGGAAGGGGGTGGGGGTGAAGATTAAGCGAGAGAATCTGTTAAAAGAAATTCTGGAAAATGATTTCCGTCAAGGTACTTGGATAACAAAAATATGCTTTGACCACCACACCTTTAGTGATTCGGTTTCACAGTCGTGTTTAGCATGGGTGGGTGTTTGTGCGTGCTTGCGATACGTGCGTATGGGATATGTCTGAGATGGGATGCGTCTGTGTGTATGTGTGTGGCGCCCGTGAGAGTGCTTGTGTGCATGCGTGTATGCTATGTGTGTAAAAAAAACTGTGCACGTGAGCCCGTACAATATATATATATATATATCGTCACAAAGCACGCAAATGAACCAAAAATAAACTTACCTTTTGTCCTCTCTCTGTAAACAGCTTTCCCGTCAGACGAGCACTTCCCTACTGCCCACAGCTAGAGAACCCAGCGACGTTCATTTCTGGGGAAGGATGTATTTCAGGACCAGTGGATCGGGATTTTTATTTCCGAGAAACTATACCATTGATCGCTGCGGCAGGCATTCACACGTTTGTGACTGTATTTATGTAAAGAACGAAAATATTATACAACTAAAAAGAAAGCTTCAGCTTGAAAAAAATGTTGTTGCTGTAGAAAGTTGTGGTAATGTGAACTGTAAACAGTACAGAGAGGGAGGGGGGAAGAAAGAGAAAGAGATTTCTTTGTCATAAGACCACTGTCCTTTAACAAAGGGGAGATAACTAAAAGAAATTTACATAAATACATTGCATAAGCATCCATTCAAATTCATATTTAAAGCAATATTTATATGTGGCCAGTAGATTGGCCGAGCAAGTTCTGCGTTTCGTAAACCAATGCCTTAAAAATAGTTATAGTAATAACCTGTATGTATACTGGCTGTACGGCTGGCTGTTTGGGATCAGCTTTCGTCCTCACAGCGAGCTCGTCTTCTGTCTAGTGCTGTGTGGATAAGTCTAGCTAGACCGACCATTTCTCTAGTCTTCTCAGATTGTAGAAGTAGGGATAGCTGGCTCCATGTTGGGTTGTTATTATGACGTTGTTGTGGGAATTTAATCCTGATGTCATGAAATGCCTGACACTCCAAAATAAAGTAACATTCCCTCTCCTACTCAAGTCCAGACGCACCACACACTACATCCTCTCCCTCTTCCATAGGGTACCATGCTGCTTGATTTTTAAATTAGGAGACACGTAACCGAGATCTTAGACAATTTCTGAGTCTTGGGTTTAAAATACAGGAAAGTTCTTCTCTGCTCTAAATTCAGAACTGAACCGAGAGAGAGAGAGAGAAAGAACCGGCAGCAGACGCACCGAAGTGCATATACATGTGTATAGAGGTGGGTAGTTTTAACAGCGTGTCAGGAACGCCTAGTACGGGAGCTTGAAAAAGCGCAGAAAAACTTGAGCCAATCAAAAAACAGTCTTACGTAAAATATGCTAAACTCTTAGGGTCACCGCTGAAAACGTTGCAGTTTCCTGGAAGATCTTTACTGCCTATACCCCACCCCACCCCTCCCCTAACCCCCACCTAACCTCTACCTCTAGCGCGCACCCTAACCCCACCCCTTACCCTTCCCCTAACCTCCTTCCTCCCGAAACATCCCCCTCTCCCTCCCTCCCCCCGCCCCCGGAAAGACATGCGAAATAGAGCTCGTCATTTGATTGGCTCCAGTGAATTAGAGCTTTTACGTGCTGACGGCACAGATGTAAAAAGAAAAGAAGCGAAGTGGGGAGTTCAGAGGTCAGCCTCGGTTTAACCTGTCAAAAGGGAGGAGTGTTTTCCGGTGTTTCCCTTCGATTTTAAGAACAAAAGGTACTGCGTAGTTACACAACTGCTGAATCAGTGGAGACAATCGATCTAGAATGTTGTCCAATTACAAAATATTTTGGGATTTAGACATCACGTGACCAAAGAGTATATTAGGACATGCAGTACCTCCAACTTTGCTTATTCATTTTTACACCCTGTAAGAAACATCAAAAACCGTTGACGTTAGTAAGCCCGTGGTCAGCTACCAAAGGTGACTGAGCCTTATAGCAATAAACTCGACAGGATTCAAGTCCGAGAACATGAATCCTAATTAAAAGAATTGGAGTTAGTGTTTAATGTACTTCCCCGAGAGGAGATACATTCTTAGTAATTGCCGCACATATTCGCACAGACATCACACGTTTCATTAAATTTAAAGGGACGGGTTTTTGACACAGCGGATAGTTCTATGTCCGTGCTCTATGCATCATGTCGACACATTTTCTGAAAATGAACTTGATGGCTAAAACGTTTAAAAGACGAGTTCTTATATGTGAGCTCTCGAACGCTTATGTGTATAGTTTTACCAACACCTAATAAATTATGTACGCAGTCCTCAATAGGAATGCATACTGTTTCAAAGTCTCGAGGGTATTTTTTGTAATCTAACCGGTCTGTGGCATGGACATTTTACATGTACATAGTGACTGGAAATATCTTACACTTTTGTATTTTCTGTATTTACTTACTGAGTTATAAATGCTTTAAATGAAAATACTTTAAAATTATCCATATGTCGTTTTCCTTTTTGCGAATTGTTCACTAGACAAAAAGGTCTGAAGCATGTGCTTTACAAATACTGGATGTGCAGGACACTTGCCAGCTTATTTCTTTCCTGCGATCTTCTCAGTTAATACTGATAATTCAAAATTATTTCCTGAAAACAACAGCCAAATGAAAGGTTCTTCGCAGTGGACTGCAAGCACACAAATGCACCCACACACACTCACACGTGGGCAAAGGGACTCACGCATGTACACACACACACACACACACATGTTCACGCATTACATTATCCTACATTGGGTTTAGCAGTCGTGACCAGACGGAATGGAACAGTTTGTCAAGATACTTCTTGAAGTGCAATTTGACAGCTCATTTGAATGACAGCTTTTTTATGTCTCGAGTGATAGGCCAGTTAGTTCCACTGAGTCTCTACGAGGAAAGAGAAAGTGCGTTCACTATAGGTTTCTGTTTATATGCTGGGTGCAGCTAACATATGTGATGGTCTGAAGCTGAGCAGGAATAGTCTGGATAGAGGGTAGAATGAAAGCAAATCGTGATTGTCTAAGGGCCTGTCGGAAGTAAGTATAAACCCCAGGTCCCGAAGGCAAGACCCGAAAACAATGGTGGCAGTTCGATTCATACTTGCATAGTCAGGAGTAACTTGTCAGAAACGCAGTCTGTTTTCTTATAAACCTAGAATTCCTCTGTTTTATCGTCGTTTTAAGCTTCAGTCTCTTTTATGAAAGTTTCTGCACTCACTCTGGTGCATAAGTGCTACAGTTGCAGCCAGCATCTCGAGACTACTGATGTTGCCTCAGCTGTGAAACACATTTAATAATGGTACAGGGACAGTTCTTTTCCGTCAGAAACCATTATTTTTTGTAATACATCGTAAAAATCAATCGACGTCGGCGTCAGTGTGCAAGAAAAGCATAAACATATATACTCAGTTCAATACCCAAGTAAATAATGACTTTGACCTGACACCTAAGACTAGGAGCATGATAGAACAAACGTAAAGTATGCTCAAGACTAAGCTCACCCTCATCTTTTGTGTTCCCGCCGGAACACAAAATCAACGAAACATGTAATTATTTGGTGTTTGTCAGGTGTTAGCGCTGCTCCAGCTGTTTTATTGCTCCCACGGCTTCTTCCAAAATGTTGTGAATAGAGTTTTGAGAGATCAATCAAGCTGAAAATAAATATTGAAATATTGAATATTTCTTTTTCATTAAAAATATTAAATCACAAAGTCTCAGTAAATTTCTTTAGGATGAAGAGATGTAAGTCTAGAAAACCAGCGTTTTCACTTATCCACGTACGTGTAGAGCGTTCGCACACGCATACAAACTAACAACCTGACATCACATTTGGAAATGGATGAAATGGTTTATTGATGGTAAAACGACAACCCCAACAATGTACTGGCAGCGCTAGACACAACCGTATGCTGACGTATGCAATCAAGGGAGCCTATCGTACCCATACACGTAGCAAAGAGAGAGTCGAAAGTAAGGAACGTGGCAGATCTTCAAAAAAGACCTCATTTGTTCTTGTTTGATTATATTGTGCACCCTGAGGATTCCATGTAATTGTCCTATGTTGTGTTTGTGTCGAATCCCAATTGTTAGTTTACGCTTAGTGAGCGAGCTGACGATATAAATTAGGGATTCGCTGTATGCACACGTGGTACACCAGGGGCTAGCCGTGTGAAGACTAGGGTCGTTTAAAAGAAAGGGATGGCAGATCTTTTTTGAAGATCTGCCACGTTCCTTACTTTCGACTCTCTCTTTGCTACGTGTATGGGTACGATAGGCTCCCTTGATTGCATACGTCAGCATACGGTTGTGTCTAGCGCTGCCAGTACATTGTTGGGGTTGTCGTTTGACGATTTTATAGCGCTCTGTCCTCATTTGTTCTTGTTTGATATTATTGATGGTAACTTTAAAAAAATTAACTTGTCACATGTCACTCCTAGGTTATCACCTGTCACTCCTAGGTAAGCCTGTTTCCCTTCCCTCTCTTCACACCTGCCAGGTGGGCAGTACATCATAACCAAGCAAATAGCTCCGCCCCAACCTAGGCTGGCCACAATTGGTTTGAACTAGAATAAGGTGGTTCCTGTGAATGCAGGGCGAGAGAGTACATAGTACTTAAGGAGGGGAAAACGTGAAGGTAGGATTCGAGGAGCTACAGACACAGAGTAGGACATACAGAGAGATGAAGTAGGAAGACCAAGAGAAGCGAACACGTGTAGACCCACGGACCTCTGCCCCTCGCCATCTTAGCCAGGACGTCATCGGAGCAGCAGCTAGCAATCACGCTGAATACACCGGGCTGTATTTCGCCGACAAGTCTACGAAATAGACCTGTGAGTGACTGTTGACTGTGCCTTATAAGTTAAGGACTGCTCTTGCCATAAACTTATCTTAGAGTCTGGGACTCGGGTTGATTTAAGACAGGTGGTTTTATCCTGCCCGAGACAGGAGACGTCATAAGCTAGTGGCCGGGCGTATGCCAAGAGTAGGTAGAGGAAGTGCTGGTCATGGCGGTGACATAGCTTCAGTGTTGGTCGCTGAATAGCTTTAGAATTGTGTATCGCAGAAGTAGTTATTAATGACAAGAGTAGGAGCTCTGTTGTCGGTCACGTACTGTATTTGTCTATAGAGCGGGATCATAGGCCGTTTTACAGTTTGATTTCCCCTCTGGCTTTAGTTTGATTATCTTCTTTGTCTGATTCCTCGTAGTATGACGTAATCAGGCAGCGTCTTACCCTAGACACGAGCACGGTGATTCTCTGTAAATAATTTGTAGATATATTTGATGTTGTCGCGTCAGTTAGTGTTTGAAATATATGTTCAATAACGGTTCGCTGCAGTTGTGCCTTTTACGAGGGTGGGGGCTCTTGAGCTAGTAGTGTTTTGCCTGTGTGAGACTGAGCGAACGTGTCAGAGTATGAGAATCTTTTCCCTCGGTAGATTTCTCTAGTTGTTCACATTATTTCATAGCGTCGCCACCCTTTGGTGTAGAAACCATTGACCTGATGCAGTAAAGGTTTTGGTGACGATTGCTCAGTTAAGTCTACATTTACGAGATCACCGTAAAAGTTTGTTCAGTAATTCTAGAGAAGTCGAGTCCAGTAGTTAAGGTACGGCGCGCCACGTCACATAACTGTTAATATTCTCATTCTCCTTATTTGTTACCCCCTCCCCTTTCTCTCTTTTGCTCCCCGCTCTTTCTCCCCTTCTCGATCTCTTCCTTTCGCACCCTCTCTTGTTGATTACGCGATGAAAATAGAAAACACAAAATAAAACCACCTGATACACTTAGAAGTAAAACTTTTATGATGTCCAACAAATATTTTCTTGAAGAATACATAGAGACGACACATTCACGATAAGTCATAGTATGATCGACATGGTTATAGTATCAATGCAACACAGTATTCAAATGCAAAAATGTGTACATTTGGACATTTGTATAATTTCCTAGCATAAAACCAACGATAAAAACAGTCGGGCAACAAAAGGATTAACTATTAATAATGTGCAGAATTAAAATTTCAGAAAACGACAAGTCAATTAAATTGGTTTACCTTTAAAGAAAAGGAATGATAATTGAAATGGTTGCATATGAACTAAATCTTCTTCCACCTTTTGCCTCCTAATTGAATCCTTGTCACTGTAAATGGCCAAAGACAAATATATGCAAAAACAGAGCTGTACAATTATGGAGGTCCTTCCCACAAGACCTCAAGTTATGCTTTCAATTTAACAGTTTAAAAGACAAATCACTTCATCTGACACCTTTGTTACACCTTTTTAGTACTTTTTTTACATTAAACATTATGTGCATTTACGATAAACATATACTAATCTCCATAAACAAAACACCAGTACTTAAGGTTTTAAGTGCTCACAGATTCTAAAAGTTTAAGTACTGAAAGAGACAATATGCAAACGTCACTGACACTGCCTGATAAGATTTGTTTACACAAAAGTAAAATAAGCAAGAAATACGTGTATCGTTAAGGCACATGTACAGCAGTGCTATCTGATTTCTTCATAGCCCATACAGCAGTGAAGAACTGCGCTTCAGTCCATTTATTCCATTTTTATTCTTCGCTGTCTTGTGCTCTGCTTTCTTAAATTGTCTGCTGTCTCTCAGTTGCTGCGTGGTTCCACTGCAGTCTCACACGTCTCAAGCCTCTGAATCGCTTTCGTGGTGCGTGACAGTATAAAATTAGTGGCAACGAGACAAAAATCTCAAGAACAAAGCACTTTGATGAGATGAGGAGACAAGCAGAGAGTAAAGGAAGTGATGCAATGGCGATGACGTAAAATCAGACAGGAAGCTGACAAGCCGCCCCCCCCCCCATGTGCCCTCTTCCTCCCTGCCCTCTCGCGGGTCCTCTCCCAGTTCTTCCTAAATTTTAGCTTTGATTCCCGGAGAAGACTGAACGCCCCTTTGTCATCAGAGTGTCTTTCTACCTTAAATTCATTCTGATGTTTCAAATCGCTGACATTATTCCCGTCCCCTCCAATGTTCTAACTGTAAGCATTCCCACTTCTATTCCCACTTCCCCCAGTTCGCCCTTATTTCCAATGCAGTACGGAATCAGTGGCAGTTCTCCCTCCTGGATTTATTCTCCAGAGTGATGTTACTATGCTCCTGACTTTCTTCTCTCTCGAGAATCACGACATTCTGCCTCGCCAGATTTAGTCTGGGGTCTTATGCATGAACTAGTACTACCGCCGTTGTCTCCAACTATGCTGAAAAACTAGGTTTGCATTGATCTCAAAGTCATTTATTTAGGTTTGGGACTTTGATAGTACCAGTTCATGCATGGGCTGCATTAAGCGCGACAAAATAAATGATTCTTCCTTTTAACTGTGCAGTATAAAGTCACCCTAAAGCCCCCACCGTCCCTGGATTTGTGCACTTTAGAGGCCTCCCCATAACACCCGATCGTGCTTCTGTTAAGCGTAGAAATCTGAAGGGAAGCAGATGAATGTTTAGCCCTGGACGCACACTTTTTTGGTTTCAATCAAAGACATAATTATTGAGATCTTAATTTCTTGAAAATAAACCCTCACATTTTTAAGGCAGAGAATTCAATTGACCGTCAGTTTTTTAGGCCTTAGGGAACTCTGCTCTGCTGCCCCTCCCCTTCGCTGAAGTTATTTTTACAAGACCTAATTTATCTCTTCATGAGGACAGTACCGGTAATGGGCATAGGCAGGGGCTTGAGGCGTCGGACGGCAAACTGATCCAGCACCACGCTGACTGCAATATCGAGGTTCTTCTCCAGCATTCTGAAAAACCTTTGAACCTGACCGCTTTCTTTTCTTGCATATCGGCAGAACTTTGCAAAATGCTCGCAGTTATGTAGGAGAAAATGGTACATCCTGGTGCCCACAGATTCGCAGGCAATTTTCACAATCTCACTTGGAGGACTGCGTGGTCTGTAGACATATTTACAAAACGAATCAATTATAAACACATGGGCTGTACAAACACTAAAGGCTTTTAAATATATATATATATAGATAGGGGACTTACATGTGTAGTAAAGTACTGATCCACCGAGGTGGTCTAGAGCAGTCTGTTACCATAAAGGTGGCCCTTAGACACATTCAGTCTAATGGTGGTCTATCAGTTAATGCCAAGTGATCGACAATTAAAGTAATGTAAGTTTTTTTTTAGATATCACAAACGTTATAAAATATTTGGGATGTGAGTGCGCTAAATACCTAATACGCAGTAATAAAGAAGTGTGATTGCATATACACCGCCACCTCAGTCCTTAGAAAATGTAACTTCCCTTCTCATGTTCACCTCATTCCGCTGCAATCTGCTCATTCCTCGAATACAGGTTACACAGCGCTTTATTTGCTTCCGTCTTCCTGCCCCCTCATCTAATGCACCCGGTTCTCGCACGGCCCAGCTGTTTGTATTTCTCGGCATAGGCCAGGGCCGTCGTGAGGCTCTCGGGGACCCCGGAAAAATGTTATGACGGGGGCCCTTTTTAGGTCAGCGTCCTTGCCAACCGCGGTATATCGTCTTTCCTGAACTCGAGTTACGAGGTTAGGCAAGAACACTGACCATATGCAACTTCGGGAAATTCTAAAACATCGAGTTCTGTTGAGTGTTATTAGTGGTCAAAAATATCTTCGAAAAAATAAATGCAAAGTGTACGCTGAAAAA
>SMGT01003386.1:261874-285696 GCA_004794575.1 Lanistes nyassanus | reverse complement strand
TTCCAGACGTTTGAAGAAACTGCTTCGAAATTTCACTCAGCCCTGGCGCTGGCTTCCAGCCCGTTTCGTTGGCCTTGTTCTGTTCTGCGAGTGACGGGCTCGATGACCAAACGTCAGTTGTTGGTGGCTTGCCGGCTCGGGTTTGTTGATCTCCGTGCGTGGGATCCAGCAGGAGGGAAGAGCTGTCACAAATATTCCAGCAGCGTGAGGAGGCATTAATCACTGAGAAAATACTTTCTGGTTCCAATGTCAGTTGATTCTGGACAGGCAAACCCTTGCATTTAAACGGTTGTTTATGTAGGGTGCGGCTTGTTACGGGAAAGAGAAGTTGGGAGGAGAATAAAGACGGTTTTTTTTCCAAAAGAAGAGAATAATTTGAAAATAGAAAGGTGGTGGAGCTGAAACAGACTCAAGTTCTAAACGTTTAACTAGCCCCGATTGGCTAGTAATTTTGAATTTCACTAACCCACTGTAGGTTTTACTAGCTCGAGGGAAGTGGGTTATGGAATGTTGATTTTTTTTTTGGGCTCTCTTGGTTTATTTGTTGTTGTTGTTGCTGTTTCTTTGTTTTGTTTTGTTTTGTTTTTTCTCTTTCTCCCTCCATAATCCCTAGTCACAGATTTTTAGACTCCAGACAAAATAAAGTAAATGCAATAGGACCGCTTAATTACGACCTTATATTAAAATAATGAATAATTGCGTCTTGTTTGAGATGGGACCTGATTAGGAACCGACTTTTCCCAGTGATACATGCGGCTTTACTGGGGTACTTTGCAGTCGGTAAAATAATCGATCTCTCTACTGTTTATCGATTGAATGCTTTTAATGCCCCGGCAAGATTTCTAACGGCCATGGGCCACTGGAACATCGTATTCCCGCATCTCTGCGAGAAGATGGACAAAAAAATGTGTACAAGTACTTCTAGATAAAGTCGTGCACCTAATCCTCAGCTCGGAAATACTTTTTAAAAAAAAAGACTGGAAGCCAAACCAAAAACTGCAGGAGATATCGTAATCAGTCTCTGAAGGGCCACTTGTTTGTGTCTGTTCACTCAATGATTGCAAACTTCTCGTTCTTACTGCCACATAAGCAATGAAGGAAGGTAGAAAGGAAGGAAAGAATGAAAGCAAAGGACAGAGATTTGTGGTAGGCGTTTATGACACAGGCAGCGTGCTGTTTGCTCTGCTCTTACGTCAACAGTATGGTCATGTCGGACAGCTCGGGTCTCTGCTCCCAGAATAAATAAGCAATAAAATTCTTGAGCATTTCATAAACAGACCCGGTGTCTGACAATTCTTTGACATTTATGTTATATGTTTTGCATGATATGGGGGCTTTTCCTTTCTCTCCTCTCTTCGCACCGTCCTGATATGCACATAGTTTGCGACTGGACGTTAAGCAACAAATACCCCCCCCCCTCCTCTCTTCGCTTCTCATCGCCTACACATACCTTGGCCCACTGACATGCACGCACGGGCATAAACGCATGCACGCACACATCCTCACAGGCACACTCATGTGTATGTAAATGCAAACATAAATCAACACACATACACACACACGCGCGCGCGCGCGCACTCACACGAACAGAAATGCACAGTATGTGCTGTTGCAAGCTGCCAAATACATTGTTTTGTCCACCCCACCCCCACTCCCCATCAGCCACATAAGTAAGTGTACTCGGCTTCTCCGGATTGTAGCCACTAGAGCGCGACATAAACAGCCACAAGTAATTGCAGCTTGGCTAGAGACAGGAGCGCCACCTCCTTATCACCTCGCATCACGGGAGATAACACGAGGCGCGTGTTTACGGCTACTTCATCCCTCTGCTTCGGAGAGAGAAGTGACGGTATTGGGAATAAAGCTGGGTTGATATCTGACAGCGAATCGCAAACAGCAAGACGTCGGTCATGGGCGGGGTGGGCGTCATGTAGTTCTTGCCTTCAGACGTGCACTTCCTGCGGTGCTGCAGTGATGCGGGGGCAGCCTTGTCAGCATCTCACGTTGATAGCTGTCCTGCCGTCTTTGTACCTGGACGGTTGAACGTGTGCTGTGTTTGTATGCACGCTCTGACGGGAACTTGGTATGTGCGTTTGCAGATGGTTTTCGCCTGGAACTGGGGGAACGTCTCAGAAAACGATACCACGCGGCTTTGAGTAGCCAAGTGACATAAATTGTGTGAGCCTCAAACTTTGACGCTAATTCAAATGCTGCGAAAATAAACCAGAAAGTTGTTTTAATGAGACAGTAGCGCATGCGTCAGTGACGCTTCGCAGCACTGCACGTGCGTGAACACGTCACAGCATGTCGGAAGAGCTTGCGGCGAGAGGTTGGATGCCGTGAGCTGACGTTAAGCCTCAGCAGTTACCGCTACCTGTCGCCTTGGTGATGCCTTTTCGCAGGTGACCTGCCCGTGTGTGGCGTCAGCCTTACTTCAGCACGCCAGGTTAGCGGTAGATCACGTGCTACAAGGCACGTCAGAGGTGATGCCATGAAGAGAAGCTCCCGTTTTGGGTTTCAGTCATCTTCTATATGCGTTCCTCGATGGCCTTTCCAAATCTAAAATTATCGCCTTTAATCCATCCGGAAACGTTTACGCCCTAAAACCTATCTCGCTAAAGTGGTGCAACGTTATGAGTTTGTTCTACCTTGGGGGGGAAAAATCATGTTTGTTGAGGAAACGCCTGCGTTGAGCCTCTGATACATAATACTCTCTTCCTAGCAAGTACGAAGCTACAAAGTGCTTGCTACCCACATTCCCCCAAAAAGTATATTTCGCGAGATAAACGTTTCTTTTGCAGCAAAGGATAGTCTTTGGATCTGTAGAAGCTGCGACACTTTTATGATATATTTGACCTGATACCCGAAATCTTGCCTGATAATGGATAATACGTTTTCTCGGATTCAGTTTCTACGGCAGCAAACAAAAAATAAATAAATAAAAAGAGATGCTTGTAACATTTCCACGTTTGATGGACAGTACACCAGCGGGTGATCAGTAATCACTGGCAAGCATTTGCAAGTAATAAATATTGTTTTCGAGAGGCTGGAAATAGAAATTACTGACAATGAGCTTGTGCACTGAACTTTGATTGAAACACTATATCTAGCAGTTAGGGCTCGTTATTTTAGATAGGCATCAGGTATCCGTCCCCCACCAACAATAAAACGCTTACAATCCTTTCACATAGATTTTGTTAATGTGGCTTATTAAAGTAATAGTAGTACAGACAAATAAAACTATTTTGTTGTCGATAAATGGATATTACGCCTGCGAGTCTGATTTTTTTAAGTGGCCTTTCTTTCTGTCGTTCTTTATTTCGTTCATCCGGTCAGTCGTTTTGGGTTGTTTGTTTGAGGTTTCTTGTTTGTGTGTTGTTTGTTTATTCAGTGGGGTGAAAACATTTTATTGTGTCACCTTGCTTGTTTTGTTTTAAATTATTACAAAACAAGGCAGAAACATTACAATATTGATTTTGTTTTGTTTTCCAAAATTAAGCGGCTGTCACATCTCCGTTAAACCTTCGCTCAAACAGATGTCCAGAAGTTTTTGGAGAGATTTCTCTCAACACTGGTCTAACGAATATGCTATGCTGACACACTTGTAACTCGAAGTACGACAATCGTAATTCGGAGACCCGCATGAGGCAGCAGTAGTACAGCTGCACCCTAGCCTGCAGTGGAGACGCCCTCCGTATTGCTGCAGACAAAAGAGGAAGAAGGTCGTCTGGTGAAAACAAAGTGTCGAGCTTAAACAAGCATCGATTACAGGGCTTTTGAATGAGGAGGAGTATTGATTGCAGCGTTCGTCGAATCTTTAAGAGTTTGACAGCAAGCTCGTTTTTTTTCAAGATTTCGTTTCCCAAATTTCAGGAAGAACTGGCAGTCCTGTTTACCGCTTCTGGCTTATGCCTGACTGCGGTCTTACAAGATGTTAAGGATGTTTTACAGTTACTCTTGTCGCGTTTTCGATGTGCTCTTTGAAACTAACAGCAATTGCAACAAACTTTTAAACTACTTAGTGTAAATAACAAATTTTTTCTTTGATATAAATATTCTAGTTTATCTTAGCAATGATGTATACCCACACGCTATGCGCGCCAGCGCTCGAGCACACACATTTGCACTCACACATGAGAGAGAGAGAGTTCCCTTTTTTTCCCTGCTCCATTCCTTTCCCTGCTTCTGTGGCGTCTCCTCCGCTTTCCATCTTTTTTCTTTGATCAGGAGAGTGCACCAGAGTTTGTTGCTTGAACCTTCGTGCCTGTCCTTCAGGTTGTAAGAATAATCGGAGGGCCTTTGTGGCCTGTGCATTTTTCCTGCACTTTTCCTGATTACTTATATGAACAGGAGATACAAGCGCTCATGCCGTCCGGCCCTGAACATTTTAGGACTGGTCGTTGGCAGATTTTCTGCAAGTACTCCGGCATCATCCTAACCTCCCCACCTCCATTTTGCCATGAGACAGCCGTCGTTTCTAGCGCAGTGTTAACTAACCAACCAATCAGCCAAGCAGCCAAGTAGCTTTCACATGAATTATGGACTGAAACTGAATGGGATGTAACATCTAAGCAATAGTTTATGTCGCATTGTTTCTTGCAGAATTTGCAGGAAAGAGAAAAGACCAGTAGACAGACAGAAGAGAGAAAGTGAAGCGGAGTGAAGATTTTAAGAGAAATTTTAAAAAAAGCTGCATATCCCAAGAACACAGCTTTTCGTTCTTGATGGTAGAC
The DNA here is from genome assembly GCA_004794575.1 of Lanistes nyassanus. Lineage (NCBI taxonomy): Eukaryota > Metazoa > Mollusca > Gastropoda > Architaenioglossa > Ampullariidae > Lanistes > Lanistes nyassanus. Next base: position 280,963 of record SMGT01003386.1, on the reverse strand, counting down.
GCACGCGCAGGACAGCACGCACGCACGCACAGCCCCTCACGCGCATGCTTTCACACACACACACACGCCGCATTTGTCGCCGCTCGCTGTCTTCCTGTCCCCGGATATCGTCTTTCTTTCCGTCTCTCCCTTTCGCTCCTCGTGTGTAACACAGAAAGACAAAAGACCTTATCCATATCAAAACGTGATCGCAGGAGTCGATGTACAACGTGAGCGAAACATTTGATTTTCTGAAAAGCACTGATCGCCGTCCAAGCAACCAAGGGACTTGGAAACGGCGCTTGGCGGGCAGGAAACAAGACTTGGCTAGCGGAGACGTGCGTCTTTGTATTTCGGAAGTGCTGTCTTATTTCCTGCGTGGTACTGTTCTTTTTTTGCTTGGCGGGTCAGGCACCAGGAGAAGTCTTCAAGATTGTGAGTGCGACTGTCGAACTGCCTTTTGCTTTAGTAGTTTGTCCGCTGCCGGGTCGTTCTCCCCTGATGCCAGGATTCTACCACTCGAACGATGCTTTCAGTTCGCTGTAGTTTTTGTGGAAATTTCTTTTATTTCCAGCGCTACGTGTGTTACTGTCCTTTCCACGAACTTTAATCTTTTTTGCAGAACTTAGCGTTGTTCTGGTTAATTTAACATTCAACGAAATGGTTCACTCAGTCCCCTCCGATCGTCAATTGTAGCGGCTGCCTTGCGAAAATGTTACTTTTTCTCCAGCACTGATGGCTTGTTTGAGCTCAATCAATTATTACGTTGTTTAAAAGCTTTGCTCTACAAACTTTGTAGACCTTTCCGAAGAAAACCAGGGATACAAAAATCTCATTATCAACCCGTTTCGCGATGTAGTGCTTTCCTTGATCCAGCTTTTCCGCTGGTGAGCACCCAGATAATGTTAGCTTCCACTGATTCCTTGGGATTCCTTGGGAAGGTTGGAGGAGGGGGGGGGGGTCAGGAAGATTTTCGCATTTACCTCTTTTATTCTCACTGACCTTATTTGATTCTCCAAGTCGCTTTTCCGGTGTGAGCACCGCGGGACAGTCTTTTCTCTCTGTTGCATAGTTACCGTGTGTTTATCCTCCTGCTCTTCCCTGGTTCCTTTACCTTTCCCGCCTTCTTCCCGCCCCCCGCCCCCCACCATCCTCGTTTTGAATGTTTCCCATGGCTCACGGCGTCCTTGCCCACCGCGCTGTATGTTCTGAGTGGGAGACAGATTGACTCGGCTTCTTCAGCTGGGCTTCATACTTTAAAAATAGCGCTAACAACTCTGTTTTATCTCCGAGAAAGAGTCTGGTAGCCGGCTGTAGCGACCTTCAGTGCAGCTTGCTGTGCAGAAGCGATCGAAGCTTGAATTGTTTGATTTGCTGAAGGGTGGTTCCTCCTGCTCCCCTACCCCAAACCTGCCCCCCCCCCCACTTCTGAAGATACGCACACTCTACACACGCTTGCATGCGCACTCTCTCTCCCTCTCTCCCTCTCCTTCGCTCTTTCTTTCGTGTAACAAAAAAGGCAGTTGGTGATTCTGCGAATTTATTTTTCTCGCAACATTCACTGGGCTGTACTCATTTCTGTGGCACGTAGACCCGCTAGACGGGTCAAAGGCAGGGACGCCAGTTGATTGGCGATAATCTCATTGAAGAAAATTGTGTTTTTTCTTGCCCTAAATAATGTATTTATGTACTTCGCAATCGCTTGTCTTTCCACGAGGTAATGACATAGGAAAAGCTTTTGAAATGATGAAATCAAATCTTAGGTGCTCGCCGAAAAGGAGAACCATTCTGCAAACACACAGAACGAACTGTACTTGGCTGGAATTATTAAGGCCAATAACACAAGCAAATTCCGGTTGTCACAGGAAAGAAAAACATGGCAACATTTCGATTTTGTTTGCTCTCTTCAGCCAGCCCTGATAACACTGCATCGAGGTTTCCTGTAGTCTCTCTGTCTTTTTCCCAATGCCGACCCTATCGACTTTTTTTCTGCTGGCAGTTTGCTGTGAATCAATACAGTATGAATAGCGTGATTTTTTTCTCTGTATTAAGCTTGTTAGGAGTCCGTGTCTTTCCAAACCGTTTGGGTGTTTACAGGCTTCTTTTATTAGAGCTGCGAGACGCGCTGCTTCCTGTGTTTCAGCCTGATGATCCCTGGGTCAGTCTAGCTGTAGGCACGTGTGTTCGCACGCGCGCGTTGTGCAGACGCGCATTAATACCAACACGCATGAAGGTACGTGCGCGCGCTCTCATTCTGAAACCTGAACGCGGATATACTTCGAAGTTTGTGATGATTGAAGAACCTGAATACGTCGTCGTCGTCATTGTCATCGTCATCATCATCGTCGTCGTCGTCCCCATCATCATCCATCTATCCGTCGTCCGTCCATCCATCCATCGTTCTTCGTCGGTCCGTCCGTCCGTCCGTCCCTCCATCCATCCCTTCATCCATCTATCTTCCATGCATCATCCATCCACCCACCGTTCATCGTCCGTCCGTCCGTCCATCCATCCATCATCATCTTCTTCATGATCATCAATCATCTTTCATCTATCATCCACTATCACCATCCATCATCCACTATCATCAATCATCCATCATCCACCGTCATCAATCAACCATCCATCATCAGTCGTCCATCATCCCCCATCACCAATCATCACCATTCATTGCAAGAGGCAGCAATAAAGAAAAGGAGGAGTACAAGAAAAAGAAAATGGCGCCGTATCCCGTAACAGCAGGGGCTGACGGCGCCTTAACCACCGCTTCAGTTTGGTAGCGAGTGCGCCGCTTACCACTTTGTATCGTCATCGCCACCACCGCCGCCACTAACACCACCAACATCGCAATCATCATCGTCGCCGTCATCTGCTTCCAGACGACCCGCTGCCCAGCCATTCCCGTCCCCACACTTATCCACGTAATGGGGCCCGCGTGTGGGACAGAACGAGCAACAAGTAGGAAACGTCGATGTTAACTTGTCTGCAAATGCTGAAACTAACTACAGCACCTGGCGTTTCCATCTCCCCTCCCTGCTGCCAGCAACCCTGATGCCACGGACATTTCGTGTGGAGCCCTTGAACCTGCCGGACCCGACATGTAACCGACTGATATTTATTGCAGCGTCGTCATTACCTGGTGATGACCTCAACAATTCGCCCCCCCCCCTCCCCGCCCAACACCCTGACCCCTTCCCCAGGTCGCTGTTCCTGCCTGGATCGCAGCCATGAAGAACTTGTGTTCTCGATCCTTTGCTTCGCGCGCAGCAGGTTTTCACGCTCCCAGCGGTCACGGATGAAACGAAACATTATTTTCTGGCTTTGGAAATGTCTGGTGAAGCTGAAACCACGCACTGAGTGCCTCGCTGCAGAATCCGTTTCCATGGGTATCTAGCTCTGTGGTCTTCAGTCCAGAACGTCGATTAAGTTTGGGTTGGAAGTAGTGGTGGTGGTGGGGGGGGGTATCTCCCCTCCTCCCTCTCCAAACTTCAAAGACCATTTTGATCCCCAGAATATAATTCGAACGGGAATCTGCGGATTGTGTATCAGCATACAAAGCGCAAGTTTTACTTCATTGAATGCTCTGCACAGTTACAAGAACTCGGGCTTCAGCCAGTGAACATGGGTCTGTCGGACTATTGTTAACAGGGCTGATGTATCGTCCTGTGTATGTGATGAAATCTAACACTGCTGGATTATCCTAGGATACTCTCTGAACTGGCACCCTACAATATTTACCCCGTTAGGTCTGACGTATTCCTTAAACTTTTTCATGGATAGCTGAAGTGAATTATTTTTCGGAAAGATGGAGTGTTTTCAGGCACAAAATAACAGTTTAATTTTCCGCTTTACCGCGCACGTGCGCGCCATTAAAAGTGTTTGGTTCTTGTACATCGATCCGACGTACGAAAAGACGGGCGTCAGGAGAAACTAACTGTCCACTGACTTCGTCTGAGCAAAAGCTAGCGACACACCGGCCCGAGGTCAGCTGGGAAAGAGAGCCACGTTTCATCAATCGCAGGGTTAGGGTTATTTTTCCGGTTGCAGCCCACTCCCCCAGCTCCACACCACCTTGCGATCCTTCGCTTCATTTCGTCTCGGAAGCACGGTTCGAAAGGAATAGTCAGACGCCATGCTAGATTTCCTACCAATCTATACAGACGGCTCTGCTGCAGAAACACGTCATCGTCGGTGGCAGCCAGGCGAAGACAACCCCGGCTTTGATGACTCCCTTTCCTGTTCAACTCCCCCCTCCCCTCCCCAACGAAACAGTCGATCGTTACTTGTTGAGTCGCACACAGATATCGAACGTTCTTGATGAGCGGCGGTGCTTGGACCGTCAGAGGATACAGTGGTGCACCGACGCCCTGAAGCGCGCGCGTGTGACTCTTGACGTAAGACACCTAACGAGCGCGGAAAAAGCTCAGTCTACCTTTTGCCCTCGAGCTAAAGGTGACTGCTAAATCAGCCTAATGTTTTCTATCTTGCCTGCTAAATGTTTATTGGTGAATCTAGGCAAATAAACAACATGCCTCCGTAGCCATTCGAAGATTCTATCACCGTGGATACCGGATATTCATGAATGGAACCGCTCCCTGCTAAGCCAGGATCCAGTAATATATGGAAAACTCTTGATCTTCATCTAGTATCGATTTCAAAATTAGACCTACTCAACTTTTCACCATGGACTGCATTGTAATTGATTTAATTAAATAATTTAATTACTTACGTGGTTTAAAATAGGAGTACAATTCGGGGACGTCCATTAATTCATCGAGATTGTCTGATCAGTGAGACAAACCCAGCTCCCCTTCCTGCTTAGTTCCTCGGTGTCCAAGATAATGAAGACATTCTAGTCGGCTCTGGATTGCACTGACACAAATTTGGACCGTTACTGCCGTGTTTTGTGTTTTAGCATTTCCTTCTTTCCACGTAGCCCCGCCCCCTCCTCCACCTCGGGGTTGTCAGGTTCGCTGTTGGAGTTTATTGACAGCTTCGTAATCAAAGACTGCACTAAGGGCACCTTAACGTCATGATTCGCTGCATGGATTTTTCATATTTAGGAAATTTTAAAAAAACCAGCATCCAATATTTGAAAGTGGAAACGAAGTTGGCAATGATGATAGAAGATCCTCTTGTTCGAGACCAAAACTTACACAGAAAGGAAAAAAAGAAAGAATTTTTTTTTTAAAAAAGACGAAAGGAAAGAGAAAAAAGGAAAGAAAGAAAATAAAGAAACCACGAAAGTTCCAACTTTTGAAGAGTGGTGACATAAACAATTTCTTGTCTTCACCGCTCTACATTTATATCTTTCTTTTAGCAACAAAAGCAAAAGAGGCCTTGAAAATGGAAATTAAATTAGCAGTAATGATGCGCCGTCACATTATTCGAGATTAAGAATAGGAAAATAAAACAACAATCAAAAACATCTGCTCAAAAATTCGGTTGTGTCAGAACGCATACTGCACAGTAAGAACATGGCTGATTTTAACCTGAAGTACCAATATTGACAAGTGCAGTTGCAACCCCTGCTTGTTGACTAACGGCCGTCAGTGCGACCCCGAGGTGTCTTGCATGAGAGTTTGTGCCTTCACTCTCGATCATAACAGCATTCGTCAAGCCCGTTTGTCCTGCGTATTTTAGGTGCCCCGATACGTATGAACAGTACATACGAACGCCTCTGTAGCATAGCCCTAGAAGATTAGTGTGTGGGTGTTTGTGTGTGTGTGTGTGTGGGGGGGGGGTGATTTATGTTGTTGTTTCAGATTTTTTTAACTTTGTGTGTGCATTTGTTTGCTGCGTTTTGATCTAAGTACGGGTTACATGGATAGTAGTGACGTCTTTCCACGCAGAAAAAGTGCAGTAAAACCGTCAGTGCCAGTTTGCTCTTACGAAGGGCTGTATCACTGCGCGAAATGCGCGTTGATGTGAAGAAGAATTGTTGCGGGAGAGGGGGGTTCTAACCAGTCAGTTATTTCCCCCAAGCACGCACGTTTCCACTTTGACTAAAAGGCCATTTTCGCTCACCAAAATCCAGACACACGACTCCTCGTGCACCGCGCCCCAGGACTTACAGCCAGCGCCTCGCGTGCTGCAGCTTTCACCGCTCTAGGCGAAAACTCGACTTGGGCAAAGGGCCTCTCCGTTGCAGGATATTTGGGGACTTTCGCGCCTGCCCAACAAAGGCTGGAGGAAGTTCCGACACGTGTCGGACCAGCCGGAGCTGCTGAAGCAGTGTGGACATGTCGGAAGCCTCCGTGGCCCGCAATCGATGGTCGCAGCCCGTGCGGTGAAAGGACTGGCGCTGGCGGTCACTTTGCCGCCGCATTAAGTTCCCTGCCGACGAAATGCCGATCAAGTCAGACCAAACACGGCCCAGTCATTTGCGCGTGGACTGATTGAAGAATTGTCAGGATAAGCGGTTGGCGATGGGGTTTCTGGCACTATTGATCCCCCCTCCCCCCTCGCTAGCTCTGCAGGAACATGTCTGTACGGAACACTTTTCCTTCTCTGTCTCAAGCACTCCGCCTCTGCCCCAACATCATCATTCTGCATCCGCACTTGTGTTTTCTTTTAACCAGACAGTTATTTTCCCCAGCCAAAAAACAAAAAAAAAAGTGATTGACTTCTTTATGGGAGCAGTGTTTGCTCTGGGGACAGATCCGCTGTGAATGGACCCGGCAGCCTTGTTTTAATGTCTCCTTTATTCGCATTGTGGACGCTGTGCCATTCCTGTGAGGCGCTGCACTAGCGATCTTCCTTGGTGCAGAGCGGCAGCGTTTTATTGTGATCACCGAGGAATACAAAACTGAAACATTTCGACGGATCTTTTATCAATGTTCCAGATTTTTAAAAAAGTTTTCCGCATTCTTCTGCTTCTATTTGTTTAAAGAAGTCAGAAAGAGTACATTTTAAAAAAAATCTGTTCGACGAAGCTTTCCTCCACTCAAAGCACTCTCTGCCCCGGAATTTTTATTTTTTATTTTTTTTTTGCTGGGGAGGGGGCAAGGTGAGGTGGGGGAGCGAGGGAACAAACGAAGAGAGAGAAGAGAGAGAGAAATGCCGGTCTTCCGTTTTAAGAGAATCTAAAAAAAATTGGCGTTTCTTCCCATATATTAAAAAATGTCTATTTAATCTTTTATGCTTTATTTAAAAGGGCGCGTTTCAAAATGCAGCAGAGTGCAGCTTTTATGTCTAGCAGCATTTGTTTTCCTTATCAAGTTTGCTCATTTGTTTGCTCTCCTGCTTTTAGACTGTGGGTTCGATACCCGATACGCTGCGCGGAGCTAGAGACGATGCCCTGATACGCTGCGCGGAGCTAGAGAACCAAGCTATTTCCCCCAAAGTTATTTGTTCTCGATGCGAGATTGAGCATGGGACCCAGAGGGCAGGGACTAATCTTCACAGCTTGAGCGCGCTGTACATGGGACAACAAGAGTGCGTTCCATCAGGATTATCCGGCGCAGAAAAGGAAACAAACTGTTTTGTAGACACAGTCATGGCAGCAGTTCAGCCATTCTGCTGTCGGTTCCTCGGGCGATGAGATTAGAATTCTTCTTTATTCGGTCGAGTGTCTTTGACATCAAGGGCTAAAAGTTTGCCTGGTGTTGATCTCAGCACGTTGGGTTTAGGGGGTTCTTGCGGGGGGGGGGGGGGCGAGAACTAGGCTTTCTTCTTTATCTGTCTGTTCTGTCTTCTCGGGGCATTTCTTTTCTCTGCTTTCTTCTTTCTCCGTTCTTTTCGGGCCATTTCTTTTCTCTGCTTTCTTCTTTTTCTGTCTGTTCTGTGTTTTCAAACTATTTCTTTTCTCTGCAATTAAATCTTAATGACCCGTGCATTGTGCAGGCTGCGATTCGGCGAGCTTTTGCTGTCATTAACATTATAATATATACGACACGCAAATCTTCAAAAGTTCAAGCTATACACTTGATGGCAAAAGGGGTGCCTCACAGCGGAGGTGGAGGGAGTGTGTGGGTCAAAAGGGTGTCGAAGGGCATTTGTTGGTAGCCGGAAGGCGAAGGGGGGTTTTTTTTTGGATGGGGGAGGGGGAAGATGGATATGAGACCTACAGATCCCTATATGTCCATCCTAATAAAGGTCAGAGAACCACCTTACCTTTTTTACAATAGAAAACAATGTATGCCTAAAACGAGACCCGAACCCATGGATCTTGTTTGGTAGGATCTGCACATTATCGCTCCACAATGGGCGGTTAAAAGGAAAGTGAAATAGTGTATAAATATTGCTGAAATGAAGGGATGAGATTGTATAAAGAGGTCTACTGATAAACCTGATGAACATTCTTTACCAGTTGGTGTATTTTAATCAATACTATCAAGAACTTCAAAGGCATCTTCGACACACCTGAGCCCCCGCTTTCAGGATGTCGTCCGAAGAGTGTTCTTGTCATGGCGAAAACTGGGGCAATTTTTCCAATTATAGCCCTTTCATTTCGCAGGATTTAACCAGTTTGCAGCCAGGCATAGTCTGGCAGGACAAGCCGAGCAACTAATAGGGTTACACGTTATTGGTCCATTAGAAGGCACAGAGAAGGGGGGGGAGATTGCATGGCAAGACAGACTTCATCTTGTCAAAGAGGGCTCTACCAGCCGTCAAAGCCGCTTGCGACAGGTTTTGCATAGTTCGGCGATTATCATCGTTTCCTGTGCCACAGACGCAGAGGGCAGCGCGCAAACCTCGTGATCGACAGAAGAGGTCGGAGAACAGATGCACACGCCACGGATGTCTCTATACATGTAGGACTATGTCTCGTCCCAAACAACCAATTTGCAATCTCCGCATAATGAAGTGTCTGTGTCTGAAACCAAACCGTGGAAGTATGTTTAGAGGGACAAAGCTTTCGCCTCGGAGTGATTTGGGGCTATGGGGATGGGAGTATGACTATAGTTTCGTACCACCAGGCTGGGCACAGAAACAATCACCAGACTGATTGCTGCAGTACCATTTCCAGTGTGGACAGGGAGTCTATTGTTGGGGGGGGGGGGCTCATAGCCATAGATTTTTCATCTTTAACATCAATACATAATCCTTGACCACTCGTGGACTCGAAACCGCAACCCATCCAATGCTCTGACCACGAGTTATTCACGTTCCCAAAACCTTTTAACAATGAGATGCCTTTATATATCACTGTCACACAGTCCTACACGTGTAACAATGAGATGCCTTTATATATCACTGTCACAGTCCTACACGTGTAACAATGAGATGCCTTTATATATCACTGTAACACAGTCCTACACGTGTAACAATGAGATGCCTTTATATATCACTGTCACACAGTCCTACACTTGTAAAAATGAGATGCCTTTATATATCATTTCCACACACTTTTAACAATGAGATCCTTTTATATATATTTTCCACACACTTTTAACAATGAGATCCCTTTATGTATATTTTCCACACAGTTGTAACAATGAGATGCCTTTATATATCGTTTCCACACGCTTTTAACAATGAGATCCCTTTATATATATTTTCCACACACTTGTAACAATGAGATGCTTTATATATTGCTGCCACACGCTCGTAACAATGAGATGTCTTTATATATCACTGCCACACTCTTAGACTGAGTTGTAAAATTGTGCTAAAAAAATTAACTTTTCTCCTTTGTTTTTCTCCTCTCTTCTTTCGCGTAACCTCTTCGGTAGTGTCGTTTATTTCCCGGCAGAGTCATACATAAGATCCCGCCATCCATTCCCCCTACATCTCCCACGCCCCCACATACACTCAGCTTACACAGACACTATAGTTTTCCGTAAAATACAGGCAGTCTGTAGAAAAGATTTTGGTCAGTATCGATGTTGGTCACTTTCTGCTATTCTGCACACTTACTTGCTTCCATGCCTTTATGAAAGAGTTTGTTTCTAGCAGGCAAGAGATTCTGATTGATTGATTGATTGATTGATTGATTGATTGATTGATTGATCGATCGATCGATCGATCGATCGACCGACCGACCGACCGACCGACCGACCGACCGACCGACCGACCGACCGACCGACCGACCGACCGACCGAGAGAGAGACGAGGCTAACACAAAGGCCAAAAGTCGATCTTTGGGGCAGGTGATGGTAATTTGGCGCTGCCTGGACGAAAGCGGTTGTTATCAGCACCTGCTGATCGATCTCTTTGAAATCACGATCAAGCCGCGCTGTCAAGTGTCTTTTAAACACTCGCCCACTCCCGTGCGAGGGACTCGCGCGCCACGATCCACTGCTGAGTGGTTCGTCAGGTGTTCGAGTCCGAGCGCGCACACATCCCGCGCATAAAGTGGAAACGAGGCTTGTCGCCAGGAGAGACCAGAGAACACACAGCAGCCATGATGGAACGGAATTCGTTCCCGGCAGCCGTCTCGTTGCCAGGCACACATGCTAGACGACGACTTGGGCGTTTTGGTCCAAGGCGATAAGAGTGTGGCTGACGTATTTTTCACGGCAGGGGGGCGCGTGTCTGGGTATAGACTAGTCGATGACGAAGGAACACGACTTGACTTGCACAGCTGTTGAAATGAAGCCGAGGAGTTTCGTGCCGAATTGAACAGAGCGTTCGCGGCTGTTTGCTCGAGGCAGAGTTTATCGCTGAGGCTGTTTGCATCTTCCAAACATGGCGATAAAAGATTGCGTGGGGTGGAGGTGGGGCCGGGCACGCGTGCCTACATGCATCCAACCTCTTGGTGGTCATACTTCGGGTACCCGGATTTTAAGCCGCAGAAATTGCGCATCTGGGATAATTACCCACCTCTGGGGTCTGGCTGTTCTTAGAGGTCATCATTTTGCCTCCGATCACAACAGCCTCTGATGTATCTAGAAGTTTAATTTTTCCCATCTACCTCTAGGGTATCGAGAAATCTGATTCATGACGACATCCGAGGTCTGTAAACTACTAGGGCAGTACACCCATGACCGACGAATTCACCAATGATGACAGGCTACTATAACCTTACGTGTGCGAGTGATGGTGTGTGTGAATGTGTGAGTGTGCGCTCACGCATGTGTGTCCCACATACTAAAGAGAGCTTCACAGTATAAAGTACGTTTACCCTTCATAAACTTTTATTGATCCCGGTGCGAGACTAATCATTGGTCTTCGTCACGCTCACTTCAACGCTAAACGTGAAAGAAACTGGATCATTTCTTTCTACGAATGTTTGCCGATCACTCAGAACAAACCAGGGGACTTGACTATCTTAACACTTTTTTACTGCCGCGATAAAAATGACCTGATCATTATCGCTGTTGTTTGCTATCCTGACAAAAGAATTGAACTGATTGTTTTCGCTGATGCTTCTTATCGGAACAAAAGCAGTAGGTTGATGAAGAATTTACCTGTGAAATGTACTGAAATCGTCGAGGATCAGTAATCTGACTGTATACACTACTTGAAAATCTATCAAATCTAGGTAGTAAAAGTAAATCCGTGTAAACATCCGAATGTGGACATACCCGGGAAAGACAGCCAGGGTGCTCATATGGTTTCTTTGTGCGTAAAAGTGCCCCTAAATTACAAAAAGATAGATGAATCACGGGGTATTTTGTGGTGTACAGGCACCGAACCTCAAAAATATCATTTTTGGGAAGATCAATAGACGGGACTAAGCGACAAGAATACACACGAGGCAAAGTATACATTAACAGCAAGAATAATGTGAGAACAAAAACCGGGAGATTAACCTGTATTTGTTTTGGAGCAGCGCTTTGCATTCTGGAAGACATTGGCAAGGCGTGAGATGACGTCAGAATACAAAAATAACTTGCACGCGCGCTTGTTCGGAAGGCCGGGACGTCATTGGTATGAAGCAGGGGTGTGGAGAGCGGGCTGGGAGGTTGTCGCTGCAAAAAAGGGCAGAGAAGTTTCCTTTATTAGTGCTCTGCGAGATTCCAGGCAGGATCGTGAAAGTCAGACCACCGTGACCGAATTAAAAAAGAGAATGAATTATCTTCCAGGAATTCAGTTTCATGAGACCAATTTCTTTTTCCAATAAAAGCTAGGTTCTTACGTAACACAAAAGTGGCGGTACGTGGATGTGAAGTGTGAATGAGTGCATGGGCAAGCAATTTTGCCGTCGTACTCATCTCTCTCTCTCTCTCTGGGTTTTTCTGTCAATCTCTGTCAACTTCTTCGTCTCTCCCCCCCTCCCCTCTGTCTCTCTCTCCCTCTCTACTTTCTCTCTCTCTCTCTCTCTCTCTGATATATCTAAACTGTCAGGAGGAACGCTTTAGCAAGGCCAGAAATAAGACAATAAGATATTGAAAGGCTCATTGTGTATATGCATCAGAAAGTTATTTTCTATTTCTGTGTACTAACTAGTCTGATACAAAAGAATGACAAATCCCCAAATCTTTTGGAGTATAGCATCAGACAGGTGGATAATTTTAGAGAGATGGAGCTTCAACCTCTCGCTGATTTCGCACTGAGGGGATCCCGGAGGTTCATTTTACTAAGCTATGCACTGAACGAGGCACTAGACTGAAAGCAGATTCGAACAAGCATCAGAGGTCAGGTTTGCGCTTAGAATATGACTGACTGTAAGAACAGTTTAAGAACTAGTTATTACATACATGTCAAATTCCGAAACTTTGAATATTACAAATTCTTGAAGACGTAAAACTGTAGTAGACTATGTGTGGGATTCTGCACCGAATGACTTTGACTCGGGGATAATGCGTATGTTGGAATTTTGTCTTCTATACAAAGGAAAATAAAATGACTGTTATTGTAAGTGCGCGTGTTATAGGCATTTAATACGAATGTTACAGGTAAGAAATTCTATAGACGGACTTGATTTACACTTTATCCGCGATTACATAATAAGGTCATCAGGACATTATTTTGATTAAGTTGTAAAACGATCGGGCAATAAATTGTTTATATCATGACAGTTTTTTGTACAAAGATGGATTGTTTAATTTTTTTATTGAAAGACCCCCGAACACACAATTACAGCCTAGTTCAAGCTTAACTGAAAGAAAAAAGTCTGAAATCTCTGTCTGTCTACTTCTGTGAGAGTCACTTTGTCACAAGGATCAGAAAACGAAGTTATTTTGATAAAGACATTTTTGTAAGTAATAAGACTAACAGGAATGGAATGTAAGACCTTGAATCGAAATCAGCAAAGTCAGTTCTAAGCATAAAAACTCCACAAACCTTCACTTGAAAAAAAATTAAGATACTGATTGTCGCAAACGTGACATTTTGACAAATTGGCCAGTCGACTGATGGCGGAAAGAGGCGTGTTAACTTTCTCTCGGCAAACATTTCTCCTTTGATCAGTTTCTGCGGCCAGGGGAACTCGGCTGTTCCGTCTGCACAAAATGTAGGGATCCTTTGGGTTTACGCACCTTTTGGCGCAGTGCTAAAACAGTGTAAAAACTTCCAGAAAAAAAGAGGAGAGAGATTTATCTGGGTGGTGGGGAAAAACAAAAAGAAAAGACGGACAGAAGTATTACAAATGAGCAGACGACAAATCGCTAATCAGGGTTTCGATGAGTAACATCCCCTTCGTTCGAAGGTGCAGCTCTTCTGCATTCCTATTGCACACACTACTTTCCCTTGCCTCTTAATTAGAACGTTGTCTAATAAAACCTAGAAGTTTCCGTGTCTTCAGTTTCCCACTAGAACTGCAGCGTTGGCATTTTCTGAACACTTGCCTCCTTGAACTTTCCGACGCAATATTTCTTTGCCACACTTTGGCATTTAAAAAGTGGAACAACTCCATGCTGTGTCGTTCTTATGGGAATATTGACTGCAACACATCCACTTTCGACAACGGCTAAAGAAAGCCCTACCATCGAGTCCCAGAACTGTAGAGAAAACTTTTTTTCCAACAAGCATCCGTAGATTAACATAAAAAATACCGAAATATAGAAGCAGACGATAGAGGTTGTGAGAGTGCTAATCAGGAGCGAAACACCTGCTGTTTTCCATTCCTTCCCTACCACCTACCCGCTGTCTCAATATTTTCTATCATGGATTTTTTTCCTGTGACCAGCACTCGACTCCTTCGGATAAATGCATTTAATGTTTCATGTCTGTGTTAGTGTCTCAAAAAATCGTGATACTTTTTAAAGGAATTGTGTACAAGAGCAGTTCAAGAGCGAAGCGTATGTAAAAACCTTTTCATTTTATATCATTTATCGGCACATGTTGGAAACATTACGTATATGGCACAATAACAAAACACCCGGTAGCCTTTTCACCCTACCTTTTCCCCCTCTTTAAAAAAAAAACTATTTATACCTATCGTTCATTTCCAGGTTCTTTGTTTCTCCTTTGTTTAACCGGTGAATATTGGTGTTGTGCGAAAACTTACGAGACTAGCATTTACTTCAAAGTTTGCAGTACTATTATCGCGGTTTCATTGTGCCTTCGGCAAAGTCTAACCAGTAACTTATCTGGATGCAGCTGTTACCAAACCTTGGCAGCAGGAACAGGAGAAAAAGTGCCGAAGTCAAATGGCACATGTGGAATCCCGCAAGAAAAGATATTGTTTGACATCTCATAACAGTGAAAGAGATGATGCCTGCAGCGCCATGTGTTAACCACACGGTCTGTGGCGAGAACGCCGTGTTTGCACAAAAGACCTCTCGCTGGGACCAGAGGTGTTCGACGCACTGTGCAATCTTGCCGTCGGCAGGTGCAGGATCAGTAAATGAAGGGCAGGAAGATGCAGGGATGTACAGACTGCAGGATATTGTGAAACTGAATCATGAGTACTTCTACCTGTACTTTACAGCTACTGAACACGGCGAACGTCAAATCTCGTAACATCTCGCGGTTATTGCTTGTTTTGTTTTGGGGTGCGAGGGGGGGGGGAGTTGAGACATACAACTTGCATGTGACCTTCTTTTGCTTTTCCGTGAACTGTATCAGATTGTTATTATTTGTATGACTTTAGTTACCTTGCCAAATACCAGATAGGCGAACATTAGCTAGATATGGGCACCCACAGTAAGTTCGCAAAGACAGCAGATTACGAATTTATTCTCTTTGTCTTTGAAATACGAAGTTTTCTGTAAAAATCATTTTTGAAAGCCTGCACTGAAGTGAACGAGATGACTTGATTTTGCAGGCGTTCCTTCGTTTCTTTCCGTTTCAGCAGTTCCTCCGACATTCTTCACTGCTGCAAAAAGTGGGCGTACTGGGCTTATCCTTGGCTCAGGTCTGGGTTGAGTTCGCATCTGAGCTTCCGGTCACGAAAGCCGTCTAAGGCCCATTCACACTATTTTTTCGGTGTCCCTTTTATGTGCGGACAAGAGGTAACAACGACCAAGCAGCTCGGTCCAGCAATTTTTCGCTGCAGTCTTTCAGCCGGCTTAACACCCTGCATGCTATCGATCCTCCGGCCTCCCCCGCTAACCCACATTCCCCCCACAACCCCCAGTTTCATCTAATAGCCCGCCGTGTCGCCATTTAACGCAACATTAAAGGCAGTGATCGGCGAGTGTGTCCCTGGGCTGCCTACGTTTCATACCTCATTCACAGCCTGCCCATGCCGGAGACTCGGGTCCGATAACTCTTTCAGCACCCGTCACAGTCTGACGGCTGTGAGGAGTGCACCGGAAGTGGAGGTTTCTACGCGTCGACAAAAAGTCCGCGCAGTATTAAAAGAGGGACTAGGAGGTTTTCTATCACGAGCGCATAGAAGTCGAGAGAGGATGTGTATATGTGGAGAGAGAGAGAGAAGGAAGAAAGTGGAGCAAGAGAAAAAGAGGGACAAAGAGAGGAAGAAATTAAATGTCGAGGTAGGAAACAAGAGGATCAGGGGGCAATAAAGCAAGAAAAAAATCGCCTTCGTCGAAAGGAAACAAAAAAGGTATGGTGTCCGTACGATTTTTAATTACTGGCACGGATCTCACACGGTGCATGCACGCACTTCGTGAGGTCGCGAGCTGAAGATTCCAGCTGCGAAAGACTGGATGAAGGGCACGTTTGGGCCCCCAGCAAGTAGATGCCCACACCCACATTCCGGCCAATATTGGCCCACATGCAGGCAAGCACGTATCAGATCTCCGCCCGATGCATCAAAGGGCTTCCAGGTGTCTTTTGCTTTCGAAAAAAGTACTTTGTCGAAAAGCTTTTAAACGGGAAATGCATGATATGGGACACGAGTAGCGTGTAGTTCAACTCTCCCTGCGCGTGTCGGCTATATTAATGGCAAGATACTGGAAGGTTTCACAGAACTAGACAGCAAACCTGAAGCTGGTCGACCTCCCCCCCCCCCCCAAAAAANCCCCCCCCCCCCCCAAAAAAAAAAATGGAAGAAAGGTAAAAGGAATAAATGCCAGGAATGGTAAAAGGAATAAATGCCAGGAATGCACAAGCCATAATTCTCGATCACTCTAAGATTCGTCTAACCATTTTAGAGATAAGTACGGTGTGTTTTGTAGTGATGTATACTTGATGAGAGGAAGCCATCAGAAAAACGCAGTCCGCCGACACTTAATGAACGTCTTACACACCGGACCGAATGACAAGCACAGCCACTCGCTGTATTATTTCCCTGCAGTGCCTTACGAGACTGAGATTTATCTCTCTGTACTTTTGAGAAAATACAAGGTTCACGAGGGGACAGGCAAACAGGGGTGGTGAGCGAGGGCAGGGGCAGCAAGAAAGGGAACAATAAAGAGAGACAGAGGAGGAAGAGAACATGCGAAAATGGGGGAGGAGAAATGGAGGGAGAAATTAAGATCATAACAGTAAAATATGCGCATAACCTTCAAGTCTTCTGCACTGTGTCTCGTGTGTTTCTTCAACGACATGTTTACCTCTGCAGTAAATCTCTCTACCTCAGTGCCCTTTCTCCACCATCTCATCTTCCCGTTTTCTTCTCTTCCCCCCCCCCCTCCCCATCCTCTTCATCGCCCTTTCTCACCCCTCGCAAGTACGTGTGCGCGCATGCATGCGTGCGTTCGCAATGGCGGGTGAGTGCGCGCGTTGATGTCCCTGCACGCACGCGTTTCCTTTAATTGCGTTCGGTCACCGTGGCCCTTGCTACCTTGAAAGAAGCACTCCTCCCGATCCTTCTGCCAGGTTTGTATCTTACTTGGCCCTAGCGAACATAAATTTAGCCCCAAATCCTCCTTCCTTTACTCTGTGTTGTAAACAGCGCTGTCCGTGATCCCTTACTCTGACCCAGGCTGTAATTAATGACATAATCATCAGGTCAAATTTTCACCTTTTTTCAGCATTTCTGGACATTTGGCAAACACTTCCTTGGCTTAATGGACATTTTAAAAACCTTTGTGATCCTGATCTGAACATGTTTATAATGAAGTCCAAACAAAACAGCGCATGTTTCGCGAGCAGGGACCAGAATGGATTCCATCGCATCCTAAACAGCGTTCGTTGGAAACGGCCATGTAAACGTTATCTGGACTGTGTCTCATCAAACGGCGTCTGGATCTCACCCAACCCTTTTTTTGGGGGGGGGAGGGGGAGGGTACTGGCAATTAAACAGTTCCACAGCCCCATGTAATCCCTTCCCCTTTTTGAAAATGCACCTGCAGATTATGACAGCCTTATCACAAGAAGGTTTTTTTTGGGGGGGTGGAATTCTTGTGAAATGTATACGAACCAGTTAAAATGCGCAGCTTTATTCTTTCAACGTGTTCTTTTGTTTTCCTTTTGTGCAGAGCCAACCTCGCGTGGCTGTCTTTAATGGCTTTGTTGTAGTCTTGTACAGTGCCAGACGACCCTGAGTGGAACAGCATACTTGGTCCATTTATTTCATTTTGGCGCGC
This sequence comes from Lanistes nyassanus, assembly GCA_004794575.1. NCBI lineage: Eukaryota > Metazoa > Mollusca > Gastropoda > Architaenioglossa > Ampullariidae > Lanistes > Lanistes nyassanus. The sequence continues at coordinate 263,216 of SMGT01003386.1, read as the reverse complement.
GCACGTGCATGAACTCTTCCACCGAGAGCAGGCAGTGATTAGTTTGTGTTAAAATTTTGGTAACTTGAGGTTTTTCAGAGGAAAGGCCAGACACATTAAGTCATCTAAATTAAAAACCGTAAGGTCATTGATTTACTTTTTCAATTTGGCGAGACCTTCCCCTTATAATGTCCTGGCAGCACGCTTAAGCTTGTGTCCGTGTCGTCAGAGAAAGATTGAGGAAGGGTCATCTCGTACTCGCGGTTCCATGGCTTGGGTGTGGCGAAATGAACGTCAAGTTATGGCCACATTTTTTCAAAGAACGAGTACTTATAGGCATGTCAGATGACTGCACTAAGACTTTACTCGGGTAAGACTTTACCATGGCTTCTCTAGCGCAAGCATGCACTCTGTGACAAAGGCACACCCGATGTAGAATCTGGCAATAAACAGTTTCACGAGCTCTAATGTAAACTGTTCTGGGGATACAAAAACCCAGGTCGCCTATACAGTGGCTTGAAAAGCAAACGATTCTTTGATGTCCCGCCGTAGATCACAGGTAGCCATGCAGAATTAATTTCCTGATTGCTTGACCCATTTCAGGAAGGGGACTTTGCCTGAAGGGGGGTCTTTTCCTGTGAAACAACTACCCTCAGCATCACTCTGATGTACATCGAGGCTGGGAGACTCGTGGAGGTATTCTGTCCCCGGTAGTTCGAAGATGAAAGAACGGCATCGCAGTTGAAGATTGCCGTTCCGTTGGTCCTAACGGGATTTACGCTCCTAGCGGGCTGCGTTTAGATAGAGGACATCCATAAAAGAAAAGCAAAGAGACCTCGAGTAGAGTTGAGACGTTACAGAGTTGCAGCGTCTTCTCGTAAGCTGTCGGCAAGACAACATCGACAAGTCTATGTCACATTGTGAAGAATTTGATCCCCTGTCGGTCTGTCTGCCTGCCGGTCGGTCAGTCAGTCTGTCCCCGTGTGTGTCTGTGTGTTCCTCTGTTTGACTGCCTAATACTTGCTTATATCTTAAAAATATATGCATTAAAGTTGCTGAATATTGAAGGGCAAACTGCAGATATAACTGCAACAGTGCACAGGAGGGGGTGGGTTGCATGAAACGGAGACCACATATGGTGGAACTGGTGACATTGAAAGCTTGCGAAAAATAAATCATGTAAGCGCAGGACTTTTTTTTTAAACAGGCTAAAGCATGAACCATCCATCTAGTTGATTAGCCACGACGAAAGACTTTTCTGCTATTAATGTGCTAGAACTGGATAAAAACCCAGCAATGCTTCTGGTTGGCATTGAACTCTTCCACCTTCGCTCCCCCCCCCCCCCCCCCCCCCCCCCCCCCC
>SMGT01003386.1:231357-256022 GCA_004794575.1 Lanistes nyassanus | reverse complement strand
CTCGTACTGCATTCTCTAATACTGATCTCTCGCTTTCCCTAGCTATCTCTCTTACTTCATTCTCTAATACTGATCTCTCTCGCTTTCCCTAGCTATCTCTCTTACTTCATTTTCTAATACTGATCTCTCTCGCTTTCCCTAGCTATCTCTCTTACTTCATTTTCTAATACTTATCTCTCTCGCTTTCCCTAGCTATCTCTCTTACTTCATTCTTTAATACTGCTCTCTCGCTTTCCCTAGCTCTCTTACTTCATTCTTTAATACTGCTCTCTCGCTTTCCCTAGCTATCTCTCTTACTTCATTTCCTAATACTGATCTCTCTCGCTTTCCCTTTCTATCTCTTTTACTTCATTCTCTAATACTGCTCTTCGCTTTCCCTTGCTTTCTTCATTCTCTAATACTGATCTCTCTCGCTTTCCCTAGCTATCTCTCTTACTTCATTCTTTAATACTGCTCTCTCGCTTTCCCTAGCTATCTCTTGTACTTCATTCTCGAATACTGCTCTCTCCTCATTCCCTTGCTTATCGTAGTTCCCTTGCCCCTCGTCTCGTTTCTGTTAAGAATGGCGTAGACTAGTGGAATAAAGAGATCCGTTTTTACTGGGTTTTGAGTTTACCCTTTTGTCAGACTCATAAAGGTTTGCCAGGTATAGCAGGAAACATCGATCGAGGTACTCCTGGTGCTGGCGAGACAATGTCAGGAAGCGTGTGCTCTAAATAAACACACGATGGAGGCTGCCTTTTACGGCATGACAGAATAAGACATTCGATATTCAAGATAGCGCATGCGCGGGCTGGGGGGGGGAACGACTGGAAAGTGCATGCGCAACTTGCTGTGTCTAATTCAGCTTTTGAGAGCTTCCAATAATCTATACTTTCAGACAATGGCAGACAAAAGACTCGTGTAGAGTAAGCTGGTCCGACAGGCTCGTTCTTTGGGGGCTTTTTTTTTCTTCCAGCTTGAACCCCTGTTGGAAAAATCTTCAGTTAGTTTTTCGAGGGGCGAATGAAGCATTGGGCAATATCTTATCAATACCTAGTCAGAGAGAAGGTAGAGGTTGTCCCTGACCCAAAACGGAATCTTTAAAAAGAGATGAACAACGAAATCTGTTTTCTTTATTTCTGTGTTCATTTCTACGGCGGCGTCCCTCCAGTCACGAGTGCACGAAGCACTGTTTGCCCTGGCGTAGAACAAGCAAGATAACGATAATGCGTCGAGATGCTTCCCCCCCCCCCCACACCACCACCACCACCACCCCGCCAGACGAGTAGGGGTGTGGAGGGTCTCACAGCAGGAAGCAGAGTACAGTGGGAAGAGACTGGGTGGGATGTAGATTGAGCCGCGCATTTTTTGATAAGGGTGACAGGGCTAGTTCTCTTGTTATGTTTCAAGCACCGAAGCGCTGACGGAACAAAGGAATGTCTCCTATTTCTCGTTTGAATCATTCTCTCTCCCTCCCTCTGTGTATGTGTTGGTGTTTGTTTCTGCTGCTGGTTCTCACAAGAGAAGAGGAAAGCAGGAACAAAATCAGAAGTAAAAACTTTTGACGTACAGGACACAAAGGAGACAAGACAAATAAAAGGAAGAAAACAGAGAGAAAGACAAACAAGACAAGTAATCAGGAGAAAAACGGACAAGTCAGGTCACCAACAGGAACATGGCCCGCAAGCCTTAATGCTGTCGATGCTGTCTGTTCATACAACCACGGACAGTCCAGTCCTTAATAGCCGCCTTGATGCCGCGCGGGAGTCCGCTGTGTAGCGACGATTTATTGAATGTGGAGGATGGGGGATCACCCTCCCTCACTCCCTCCTTCCCTCCCTCCCTCTAACCCCTGAGTTCTCTTGCAGCTCACCTCGCCCGCCTCTCCTTTCCTACCGGTAGCTCTCGTCAGAGCGTTGGTAAGCAAGACAAATGGTTCCCGTGGGCCTGCAGCTTCTGGCCTCGCCGTGTCCATTGATTTCTGGCACCGTGGCCCCATTCGTCTGCGCCGACAGCTGAACCATGCCATCGTCACCTTTGTTTTCCTAGGACATGATAGTGCCGCGCTGCGAGTTCCTAGAACACAGGGTTGCGGTGCCACGTTGTCCTGGGACATAATGCCGCTCTGTAGATGCACGTGACGTGTATCGGACGGTCAACAGCAGTGGATGGACTCCATCCCTTCGAGGTCCTGTTTGACGGAACTTTCTTCAGCGTCGGAGGCTTACATATATAGGCACCTGTCCGGTCTTGTAATTTAAGGTCCCTTTGTGGAGAGAGCGACTGGAAAGGGGCTCGATTTCTCTGCGGTGGAGATGCGGAGCATCTGGAAGGTTGCTATTTCGAATCTAAGAGTGGCTAAGATTATAGTCCGGGGTTAATCATAGTGCAGGCCATCCCCTACCCCACCTTCCAGCACGAAACTGACTGCCCGCACTGGTCATCTTATTGCAGGTGGTGGTTCTTTCAGTGCATAGCTTAGTAACAGAACACACCTCGAGGTGGAAGCACTGTCCGTAGAAAATTACCTACCTACCTATCTATGGTGATTGGAAGTGGTCAAGAAAAATAGTTCAAAGAAACGACGCCTTCATCGTGTCCGGTTCTACAATGAATTTGTGGAGCTTATTTCAGTAGCAGATGTTTGCCAAGAGCCTTCTTCGCTTTAAATGGTGGGGTTTGTTTGTTGGTTTGTTTTGGTTGAGGGCGAGTAGGTGACAAGACCTGGTACAAGCCAACTGTACAAACATACGGTGACTTAATCTGTTCAGGTGGGAGAAGGCATGTAATCGTGGTCCTCTTTGTCCCAGCAAAACTTACTACAAAGGGAGAATGATGCCTATGAAAAAGACAAACTTAAAACTTAATTAAGTAGTAACACCCAAATTAATTGTTACTATTTTTACTCTTTAGAACTTTTCGATTCATTTGCTTTGTGATGCACAAATTCTTTCCTTGAATTTCTTTCCCTTCCTAATTCACCTGAGTTTTCATAAACACTGGGGATGGTTTCAGACAGACATTCGCTATAAATGACTCTCAGAGGATTACACACCACAGCAGGCCACATGGCATTACTGAAAACAACTGGAGTCTTTTTAAAACAAAATAAAATTTCAAAGCACAACACTCGGGCCTGCAGCGTGCAGGATCCGGTTTTCAGAGCGCAGCAACAGAATTACGTTGTGATGTAGACAGACCAGACTGCTCCGCCAGCCAAACATACCCCATGGGCTGACAGAGATCCCATGTGTTGGTAGAGATCCCATGTGTTGGTAGAGATCCCGTGTGGGGGTAGAGATCTCGTGTGCTGGTATAGATCCCATATGCTGGTAGAGATCCCATGTGCTGGTAGAGGTTGCCTGTTGACCATGTGCTGGAAGAGATCGCGTGTGGTGGTAGAGACCCGCTGGTTTGGTAGAGATCACATGGTTGTAGAAATCCCATGTGCTGTTAGAAAATTTGAAATATCACGTACACATTCGGAGTGTCACATCAGTTTTATCTTGGAGCAAACAAAACTTCGCAGCCTTTAACTGGTTTAGGACGTGTCGCCTACCAGAATTTGTGCGTCGCGAAAACTCTTCTTAAGGCGTCTTCACAGGTTCGACAGGCGACTGGATGTGTCTGCAGGAAAGTGTAACCCGCGTGCATGTCACGATGGCTTTACGCTTCCGAAAGATTACCGTTCTTCTCAATCCCAAGCCTCATTTCGGCACAGGTCGACCGGCCTTTCCAGGTGAGCAAGAGGTTCTGAGCAGAGCGCACTTTCCTTCGGGGAAACTCTTTCATGCCGTTTATCTGTGGGTTCTTTGTTGCTGTTTTTGCTGTTGGTTCTACGGTTTGCTCTGTAGAGGGATTAGGGAAACAGCTTTAAAATGGGCCCGAGTGTTTCCGTCATCACCAGTTATGAGCGAGGTTCAAGCAGACAGCGGTTGTTGTTTTTGTGTGTGTGTGTGTGTGCACTTGGCATCGGTTAAATCATTTTTCCGTTCGGTGTTGGTAGTCTTGTTGGGTTGCACAGTGTTAAACTACAGTTAGTCAGCCCAAAGGAAATGCAGTTCTTTCTTTCTTGAAAGAAACGGAACACATATTGCGTCTAGCCTAGCAGAAGCATCGGCTTAGAATCTGGTCTCGGTCTGTCATGCGCACTTACACTTTGTTTTACCTTTCGTCCTCATCGCCTGCCTTTCATCTTCCCCAGCCTTTCCTACGTACGTGGAAAATGCATCCTAATGGCAAGTTTTCACTCATCTTATTAAGAGCAGACTGTTAACTTTGAGAGAGAATTACGACATCCTCAGTGCAAAGCTTGACATTACACAGGCTTAATTTGGCCAGGAAGTGCGCTGCGTAATCATTCACATTAAAAGCACATACAGACGCAATGTGAATGCACATGCACATAGTTACCATAACACATACATGCACTTGCATGCACCTCAACTGTTCATGGAGGCACGCACGCACGCACACACACCCGAAGTAGCGCATCAACCGTAAGGTATGATAGTGACTGTACACCAGTCTCCGATGCTGCCACAAGTCCAAAGAACAGACATGTATAAAACAAATGCCGCAGTCTGCACAAGAGGCTTTGTCCAGTTTGGAAACAGAAGTTTCCTTGTCTAGACTGCACGAAAAGTCTGTATTGGCTTAGAAGACTCACAGATAAAGTGCGTGTGTGTGTGTGTGTCTGTTAGGGGTGGTGGAGGTACGGAGTCTTCACTGAATGCAGCTGAGCCATAAATTAGTCATTTTCAAGCCTTCAAAAAATCAGCCAAACTTAGTCAACAGAACACGACTTTGACAAAAAAATTATCAGTTCAGTATGATGAGTACAACACAGTCAACTTACGCCTTCCGCCACCATTTCAAGATATCCCTACACGTTGGTCAGAACTGTCATTTATTCACTCTCTCCCAGGCCTACGATCTCTTCATGTCTGATGACAACCGAGTGAATACATCAATCGTTCGTTCAAGCGTGCGATCTCTTTGTGTCTCATCACAACAGTAAATACATGAGTCATTCTGTTGCCGCCAGCTTCCCTTGTCACTAGCCCTGACCTTATTTGCATTCTGTGCATATCAGAGTCTCTCTCGTTTGAATAACAAGGAGTTTGCCGGGGAACTGATTAAAACTCTATAACAAGACCTTTATTGATTGGCATGGATGCACCTAGCAACTATGCTGCTAAGGCGTTAGAAAGATTACCCTTGGACTTTTGGGTTGGAGTTAACACCAGGTAAAGATGAGAGAAGGCTATATTAGGCGGATTTTTTTAAGACTTATAGAGGCAATAATCCAATGATTTTGCTATATTACTCTTACAGTAAGTTTGAAACTACAGATTGGATCTTTTCTTTTACCTGTCAGGTGTGCAAAGTTATGTCTTTCACCAGCGCTCATTTTCCCAGGTAATTTTCATCATCCTACCCCACCCCCTGCACCCACTAAAATATGTGTAGTATGGATTTTTCTGATTTAAAAAGAGCTGATGAAATAGAAAAATGAAAAAACAATTAACATGTAAAAATGTCAGAAAAGGAAGCCGAGAAAAAAGTGGGTTTTGGTTAAGAAGCAAGACCCATTACAAGAGAGAACAGAACCCACCATTGTTCTCCCAGCGGTCCCAGCGAGAAGAAAACGTTTTGGATAGGAAACAAGACATATTGCACAAGGGAACAAAACCTGGCGTTGTTTTCTAAGCATTCGTTACGAAAACAAAATCTCATTGAAAGCGGGCACCTCCTTTAAAGTGAGGAGGAAAAAAAAAGAGCTGAAGAAAAAGTCAGATCGGAACCCAACCCGATACCATGATAAACAGCGACACAAAGGAAAAGACAACTAATGTTTTAAAGCCGGAGAAGAAGTATTATCTCCCTTTCAGACCGTTGCCGAGCGACAAGAAAGAAGAAAACAACAGTCACAAACGTCTGTTGCCGTTAGGGAGTGTAGCTCACAGAGGAGGAACAACAAAGCCGTGTTTCTTTAATCAGGTTTCCTTATCAAGACCACTGCCAGCACAAAGCCGAGGTGTCTGCTAGCCAGACGTTTGAGACGAGAAGACATGTCTCTGTGCTGTGAAGACGAGAAACGTTGGGCTGTAGTTTTCCAACCCAGCTTCCGTCCCTGCGCGTTCGGCTGGATAGAGTCAGCGGAAGCCGATCAAGGGCAGAACGACAATTTTTATGTCCTGTTCCATTTCCTCGAGCCGAATTCTTTACTTTTTGGACTCTTATTCGGTTTACGCGAGCCTGTTCTTTCGCATCGTGCTTATTGATTCTAATTCCTGTTCTCTCTGTGACAATATGTACCTCTTGCAGAAGCGTAGTGTTTCATTTCCTTTTTTTATTTCCTCCTTTATTCCTGGTGTGCTCAGCTGCCGTTTATGGCCATGCTTGTGCTTTGATACAGTCAAGGATGATGGTGATGGCCTTGTGCTTCTGTTTGTCATGGAACGGCGATATGCCTGTATCAGATGGGATCGCTACGTGCCTGTGATTGTACGTTGATGAAAACAATGAGTATACAGACAGACATATATATATATATGTTTACATGTAAGCACACAAACGTGCCCACATAATATAATGACTTTTGTGCCTCTGTGCTCGCCAGCTTTGTGATTAGTTTCTGCGTTCCTGCACTCGCCTATGCGTGCGTGCGTGCGTGCGTGCGTGCGTGCATCTGTGAGTATGAATAACTGTGCGTCCGCATTGACTTTTCGACAGCATTCGTGTGCATTCGTGCATGGACCTACACACACGCAACTGGCTCTCGCAGACCCGAGCCTGTTTCGCGTTTTTGCGTCTCTTTTCTTTCCAGCGTTCTCCCATACATAAACGGCGACACCCACGCACGTGTAAATAACGTTTTCAGAAGCTCGAACATCAGGCATAGGACCAGGAAGGTGCATTTCGTAAAGCGCTTTCTGGAACGAAAAGGAACCGCGGGTTTTAAAATCAGGGAGGAAAAAGAAGATCCATTTTCACCGTCTGGAATGTTTCGCCTGAGGTAGAAATTCAATTTGGAGCGCAGCTTTATTTTCGCGAAATGGAGGTTTATGTGAGCAGTGTGGTCTGGATCAATCGAACAACATGTATTCAAAATGAATCTGAGCTCATTTTGCCATCTCCCCATCCAGCTACCCCTACCCACCCTTTTCCTTCCTTCCCACACTTTCTTTTCTGTAAACTGATGAAGGAGGGGATGGAATCCATTTATTTCCTCATCCCTGGCATGCGCCTTGCACGGCTCTGCAGCTTAGTTTGTCTCAGATTTGAAAAAAGGATGAAACAGAGCGGGTAACTGACAGCCGTTATGCCTGTGAGTTATACTGAATAATTTGCTTCTTGTCTTTCGCGTGAAACGATTTAGCGTCTGAGAAAACTTCGCCCAGCTTCACTTCGAAACGTCTTCTTCTAACGGGCGAGCACGCGCCTCTAATGTCAGACACGGCACAGTAATCTGGGCTTTCCGGATGGATGTTTTTTCCGGTAACTCGTCATATGCGTTTTGATTGGAACCATCGATTCTAGTGGCACTTGGGATACTTACATAGACGAAGGTCTACGGGAGCTTCCTTCCTTTCTTTGATCCTTCCTTCCTTTTTGGCTCTTCCTCCCTTTTTCCTTCATTCAGTGACTGCGATTCCAATCACTCGATTTCTTTTTTCCGCCTTCAATTTGTGCCTCTTTGCTTTTGATCCAATCATAATGCGCGCGTGCACGCAAAAGCGCTGTTTTCAAACAAGTCAAGCTGGGGAAGAAAATTCAGATTCGTAGCGAAATGACGTGCACCCTCCACTTCGGTATTGGGTATATCTGTTGCATTCTTCACGACACTGGCATCTCTTCGAGTCCTTATACCGAATTTCAAAAGGTGAGGAGGGAGAAATTTGCAAGCAAGCAAACATTTCAAAGCAGTAAATAATTAAATTAAGCAAGCTGAGGGCCAACGGCGTTAAAAGCAGACAGAAAGCAAGGAAACGATGAAATGGTGCATAACTCTCTCTAAGTCTTTCTCTTTAAAGCATCAGTTAGCTGTTTCATCTTGATATATTCTGATCCATTTACATTCTTGCAAATCCAATGATCCTTTGCAGCTTCAGCAAAATTCAACAGTTTTCAACAGCAAATTTGTTCGTAATGCGTTTGCCTAAACTAATGGAACCACATGTTTCTAACCACAAAAATTATCTTTACAAAAGCTATACGTATTATGAAGTGAGATTGTTCTGCTTACGAATACATGCATTCGGGACGAGGGTTAAATCACATGAAAGATAAGCTGATAAATGCCTTGTGGACTGTTTCCGCCATTTAAAAAATTGCTCTCTCGCTGACCCAGTGTCTTTGTTTCCGGCTGAAAAAGCGTGCTGTTTGACGCACTGAGTCTTTGTCACGGCTGGATGAAATTAAGATCTGTCAGACAGAATTAGGGCCCTCGCCTTGTGGTTGTCACGAGAGATGCGCTTGTGACGCTTAGCTTCTCAGTTCACGTCGTTCACGGTTCCACATTTTCATTTGCTTTTGTCTGATGACCTGTCACGCATTGTGCGTGTGAGTCTGGCCGACTGTGCCAGTGCGTCCGTTCGTGGCTGCTTGCCTCTACATGTGTGTGTGTGTGTTCGTTCTCATTTTTTGTCTTCCTCCGCCTTCTTGATTCTTTCGTTTTCTTTTTTTTTTCTTCTTTTTTTTTCTTTTTTTTTTTGCTTTCTTGCTTTGTATCTTCCTTTTATCTCTTTCTCTGACTCACACATTCTGACATTAAGTATTTCCTTAATTCAACAAAGACTTCATTATTCGTAAATCATTTTAAAGCGTGGAATAATAAAATGCTTTGAAAAACATATTTTTAAGGTCCTTTCCTCCTGCCGTGGGCGACAGCGTAAAGAATGAACCAGGATGGCATAAACTTCCTTTCTAAACAGCGCTCTCCTGTTCTCACAACTATAAACATGCTACTCTTGAGTTCGTCAAAACAGTATAAATACACACGTACTCTGAAACATCCCTGTGCGTCATCCTGAGCGAACAGAAGTTTCCACGTCTCGATTCATCGAAAATACAAGCGCACTTTCGATGGGTTGACTAAACAGTTTTCTAGCGGAGGTGATGCTTTTTATTAATAAAATTGTTGTTTTGTGGTATTTATGTTGAATATTTAATTACGTAGGTGAATACATAAAAATTAATAAGTATGAAGTGTAAACCACCAAACAATACGACATAAAAGTAATATGAAACCCGTTGATCCTGCAGGAGGTAAACTAGTTTTATATGCGTGCATGCAATATAAAATATTTGTTTATATATTATTAAAAAAAATTTATATATACGTAGAAGTATGTGTATAAGCATCTGTATATTGTCTAAAACACCCTGTCTAAATAAACAAGCAAACGACTATGCCAAGATGCGCAAACACGTGACATGTTTTTATGAAGTCCGTCGGGTTAAACTGACGGTTTGAATTAAGTCCGAAGATCTAAACGAGGTGCATATAAAACTCGATAAAGCTGTCGCGCACGTCTGTAGTATGGTCAAAGGGTCATACCTCAGTGGGTTTGAAGCCATTGTTGGGATATCAAGTGTGACAGGTGTCCGTTTGCAAATTATTCTACTCCAACAAATGTCGTTCCAAGGTTCGAAGGCATTTGAAATTGGGAAAGTGAGCAGGGCTGTGAATGGGGACTGGGGAGAACTGTGCAGCACGGAATCTGTACAAATCTAAAAGCTAAAACCTTTGTGTTGATGCCTAGTATTGGTACCTCATCTCCACTTAAAATGAGTACAACATGGAGGGAAAAAACGTGTTTCAACGATATCCCTGGTGTAACTTCAATCACAAAACCTTCAGCTAGCAGTCGTCATCTGTGCGCCCAAGCCATTTTCACCTGCCGAGTTAATCCGAAATCATACGTGGTAATGCTTTTCAAGAAAAAAAAAGACAAGCCCTTACAGGTAGTCACATGTGTCGGACAGGGCAGCTCCCTTCCCTCTTTGACTTTCAACGTATCGTGACAGAGGGTCAGCAGGTCAGTATCACGGGCAACGCTCGTGTGAGCCGATGTGTGGTGCCCGAAATACCAAAGGCAAACACCTAAGAACATCTGGGCGAGCGAGGACCACCAGCGTGTTGTTCCTAGCCATCCCCTTGCCTTCAGCAACGACAGAAATAGGTGTGCCAGGTGTAGGGGAAAAAACGGGCCACAAAAACGTTCCTCTGGTCGGAGGGTGAAGACATGTTTCTTGATTGCGAGCCAGATTAGGCGAAAGCCCACGTTGCTGCTTCGGAACCCGCAGTCTCGTTTTCGCACGACGCAGTATCAAGGGATGTTACTCTGTCTTTCTGAAATGTTTGCCAGCAACCGGATACCTGTGATGTAACACTTCTCCTCGTGTACAGATTAGTGCGTGAGCCGGTGGAGAGAAAAAAGAGATAGGAGAGAAAGAGAGACGAAAAAGAAGGGGAAAAAAGATGGGAAAGTAACCTTTCACGGATGCAAATATAGGCATTTCCTGTTCAAGTTATTATTAGCTTTTAAAAAGCTTTTCCCATATAATGGCAGATTTTGTGTGTAAGAAAATTCATGCCAGACACGCACCTGACACTCACAGGCAGCCCACGTGATTGCGAAAGCTGAACAATCTTTTGGGCAAGATTTCGCAACAACAAGGACGATTGTTGTGTGTGTGTGTGTGTACAGACGGCAAAGGACGACATGTGGAGTATAAACCATTGCAAAATAAAAACGACTCCCAAAACAGAACACGTGCGCAACAAGCGAACAGCGAAAACGGAAACCGGGAGTACAACGCATAGAACGGAATCAACCGAGTAAAATATTGTCAGCGAAAGAATTTTTTAAACGCCCTTTAAAGAGCTCCAGCACAATCAGAAACGAAAACAAAAAATAGATAAGGCTTCTATATTGCAAACTATCTGCAAGAAATAAGTACTTATCCGATTAAAAATAAGCCTAAGCTAATAGCGCGTGCGAGATCTAAGGTTTGAGAAATCGATTACTTACGAACATAAGAAGAAATCTGTTAAGTATACGACTAATCCAAAAACAAAATGAAGCGAAATGGCAGCTAAATTCTAGCAGAATTGAAAGTGCGTATTATGGGAGGAGTGTTGTCATAGCTCTTTGATACGTAATCGCATAACTGCACTTAGTTAAACATGGTTAAACAGCCTTTACCGACCTCACCGTCATATCTAGTACAGTTTCTCCTTTTACCACACCTGTTTGTGTTTTTGTTTAGTGTTTTTGCTTGTTTGTTGGTGATTATCCTGCCACCAAATCACCCTTCATGTATGAAGATCCTAATTCAGTATTGTGTCTTTTCATAACACGCTGTGTGATACAATTATCTTGTAGACACCCAAGCCTTCGTACTAGACCCCTCACCCTGCTCATTCTCACTGTATCGCCCGTTCACCCTGCCCTTTTCTCGTGTCGTATTGCTGTCCATCATTGCTATCACCACAGGATGGGCTGCCAGTGCTTGTAAGACTGACCATGTTCGTTACATTTTTTGCATCGTAAACGCGTCCTCATCTTCTGCCCTACTACCTGTTCACGCCATCATCACCTAATGTCACAAAGCCTTGTCTGCAATCGTCTTTGTCTCTATCAACCTGTTATTTCTTCATCCCGGAATTGTAAAATTCTTGCAAGTGAACAGTATGTGTCAGCTTTTCTTCAGACCAGTTAAATTCAGATTTGAAGAGAGGAAAACGATTCTGAGCGTTCCTCTAAGCGTGTGCCTCGCAGGGGATGGCAGCGATGAGCAGAGCGATGAGAAACGAGTGAAAGCAGTGTGGGTTATTTTTAAGGCCCTACCCCCCCCCCCTCCAGCACTTGAAGCTCTAGATATTAGATATTGGAACTGACGTTGCCAGAGAGGCTGCGGAGCGGGTAAAACGAATGTGACTTGACCAAGAAGTGCTTGTGACGTAACGCTAAGCGCTGCACTCACGAGAATCGTAGTTAGGCGATCCTCCTAGCATTCCTCCAGTAGACTTTACTATTCATCATCCTCTTTCTTTCTTTCTCTCATTTGCTGTCATTCCTTCATCTCCTACGCATTTCTTCCTTTCTTCCTCCAGTCCGTCCATCGCTACTACCTTTGGACAGCCTCGGTGGTCTAGTGGTTAAGGCGTCTGCTTCCGAGGCGGGAGGTCTGTGGTTCGCCCCATGGCCGATTCATACCCAGGACTTAAAAATTGGCAATCCAGTAGCTGCCCTGCCAAATGCCTGGCGCTACAGGGAACAGTACTAGGACTGGTTGGCCCAGTGTCAGTATAATGTGACTGGGTGGGACTGAAGGCCTGTGTTGCGACAGCAGTCCCACGTGTGGCAGCACGTTGTCTAAGCAACACCGTCCTGACATGCACCTCCTTTGCGGCAGGACGTTAGCAACAAGCAACCAACCAACCAACCACTACCTTCGGCATCCTATTTCCCAGTTCATCCATTTCTCCCTCGCTCTGTAGTCGCTGTCCGTTTGCCTCCTAAACATTGGAAACATTCCTCTTTGTTAAAAGCTGTTTCCACGAGCTTCTGATGGCTTCAGTTCAAATTCCTGCGCACGTGACGTGACTCTAATGTCCGTGCGTTGTGATAACATCTTGCTTCTGTCAACAACTGCATGATAGTGCCCTCTCGCTCAGTACCTCCACCAGCTACGCCTTTTTGAACCAGAGGACGTGGGTCGATACGTGCAATCTGTCGGCCAGACGATAGCGTCCATTTCGTGACGCCTAACGGCCCACACCAGCCTTATAAAACCGGACAGCGCTTGTTAGCAATGACGGCGGTCTCTGATCTAGTACGTGTGCGGAGGCAATCAGCCGTAGTACAGTTTGTCGTCGCCGACATCTTTTCTCCGTTATATGGCAGAATGCTGGGATGAAGATTGCAGGAAATGGCCCGGAAGATATTCCTCCCAAGCCCTCCGCTGGACAAAACCTTTAGCTTCTCTCTCGCCACCCCACCCACCTTAACAGCCTACACGTGGCTACGCTGACCAGTTCCCCACCACCAAGCCCAAACATGTCAAGAGACCTTGAAGGTTCCATCTAGCAAAAAGTGTCTCCTGAACTCGAGCTTTATGACAGAGCTCTTAAGTCCTCGTCTTTTCTTTGACAGCATTATCACGTGTGATCAGCCTTTAACTGCAGTCTTCTGCATGGCGCCGTGACTAACAGACTGCAAAGAGCCAATGCACAAGTTACCGCTTCCAAGACCTCTGGAAGGTTCTGCCCAGGCTGAGCTGAACATTCGGCTGACGGCCAGACTAGCGCGACCCCGGCAGTCCGACATCTCCTGTCAGTCACAAAAACAACACGGACATTGATCAACGTAAAACTGACGCTGACCCCCATCAGACGTATACGAATACTACATCATTCTGGGACGTTACCGTATACCAGTGGCATGTAGATCTTACAGCTCTTCGGGAATCCTGGCCAAGTTCTCACATAGTTTGTGCCTCTAAAACCCAGGTTTATTTACAGTTACAAGTACTTGACCAATGTTCTGCTCTAGTTACCTAATGCCATCTCATACTGTCTTGTTGTTTTCTTATGCAACATGGTTTGGGGTGAGCAGCTTAAATATATATATAGATATATATTTCTTACTGGGCAATGTCTGACAATTAATTACAAATAGCATCTTCCGCCTCCATGACAAATACTGTCTTGGAAGCTGACGTTCGTTCGTTCGTTCGTTCGTTCGTTCGTTCGTTCGTTCGTTCGTTCGTTCTTCTTGATGTGCTATATGTTTTTGTGTCTTCGTATATTTTCATCTCAGGTTTCCTGTTTCACAAGTCGTTGACTGGCTTTTGGTGAGCTGCATGATCGCTTCTGATGGTTTTCATTACATTAAAGTGTCCGCAAGCACCATCCTATGAGTTGAACTTTCCTGGTTAAACTTTTCTTTTTATTTCTTTTTTCGGGCGGGGGTGGGGGTGTGTGTGCGTTGTCAGTTCCCTTCCGTTCTGCGCAGCTCTGCAGTCCTCTCCCTGACCTCATCTTCACAGAAAATGCTTCTAGCCCTCTCGTCACGTCCGCCCGTGCTGACCACAATTGTGCGACTCAAGTACTGCCGTTTCCATGCGAAACATGTCACATGCCATTGCGCTGATCGATAGACGTGTACTAACTCGCTGTGAAACGGTGGTTGAATTGAGGTCAGGTCAGGCCGTTCCGAGAGTCTTCTTATCCACAGGGAAACATCTACAGAATCACATGAACAGACGGGGCAAGCAAAGAATGCAGGACAAAAGCCACACCCACCCCACAAGTTTTTAAAAAAAATTCAGTAGCAGCTGCCAGTTTGTTGATCAGAGACAAACGTTTATCGGAGACAGCACTAAGAGGGATAAGGATGGTGTGCTTACGCTTGTACGATTACATTTTCTATTAAAAGAAAATGAAAAATGCAAGATGAAACTCATTGTCCATTTTGGGTTTCAAGTGAAAAACGAAAAACTGGGTACCATTTTGTATTTTCCATTTTCTGCTTGCGATAGAAAGTACAAAAAGGAAGACAGCGTCCGTCTCTCTTTCCCCACCCCTTCGCCAGCCCCTGTTGGCTGTCACTGCACGCGGGCAGCTTGTTATGAGACATGACGTCAGTGACCTCGACCGGTGTCGGGTGGAAGAAAACAGCTCTCGTTCAGCGGTGAGAAGAAACCAGACAGGTGTCTATGTACTATCTAGAATTTGGTTTTTGAGTTTACAGTGAGGTGGAAGACAGCCAGTCGTAGAAAGAAAAATGCCAGATATGTCTGATGGAATAAAAACTGTGGCTGGTGTTGCGCTGGTCAGGATGATCCAGTGATGTTCGTCCCACTGTAAAGTTCTTACAAGGTTGGGAAGGATGGCAATAAATGAGGAAAGAAGCTTGACACGTTTCAGTGTACTCGCAGAAGTTGTCCTTTATGAAGGCAGTCAGGCGGAAGACAATGCAGCCTCTACAGTGCTACTAAATCTTACACACTGTGTGTGTGTGTGTGCGCGCGCTCGCGCGCGTTAATGACCTGCTAACAGCTAAGACTTCTTTTATTTAAATTTTTCGATAAATTGAATTAAAGAGGATCCTTTGTGATGTTACTTGGATGTACTGCCGAGTTCTGCGTTCAACAAGTAATTATTTTGTAAGTTCTAGCGCTCGAAAAGTGATGTGTTGCAAAAGTTGCTGTCACATAACTCCCGTGATCATCACCATCCTGGATCTGCAAGAAAAAAGTAGTTGCTAATGAAGTAATAATTAGACTGCTGGATGAACAGAAGATAGTTCATCTGTCGATCACGCTTTCTAACGCAACGCTGGCTAAAGTTTTATCCCATCAAACATTTCTCGCATTGTTCACTCCATGAGTTGCTGTCTTCCACCCGATTGTTTTCATTAAACACAGCTACTAGTGCACACTGACATTTGCCAGGCTTCCCTTCTCATTTATCCATCCATGCCAGATCGTAATTATTATCCTTATTATCCCTCTGTTAAAGTACCACTGCACTTCCGTTCGTGTCTATCTTACCTTTTATTTACCAGTTTGCATCGCTGTTTTTTATCAGTATTATTTTTACTTTGTTGATATAAGCATTAGATGTTTGGATATTTTGCATTGTAATCTTAGCTATTGTCCTGTCAGGCTGAAAGGCCTATCTACGTCTTAGGCTTATAGCTAATAAAACAAAAAACTAACCGACATGTAACAGCTTTAGCGCCGTTCGACGTCTGTTTTCCTTTCCCCCGACACCGGTCGAGGTCACTGACGTCATGCCTGTAACAAGCTGCCCGCGTGCAGTGACTGCCAGCCGGCGGGGACTGGGGGAGGGGTGGGGAAGGAAAGACGGGATCTGTTTTCCTTCTTGCGTTTTCTATCACAAGCAGAAAATGGCAAATACAGAACAGTACCCAGTTTTCATTTTCCGCCTCTAATCCAAAAGGGAAAATTAGTTTCATTTTGTATTGTTCATTGTTCTGTTTAAATAGAACATTCGGTTGCACCAATGTACACGGAGCAAGGAGCCAGAATCTACAGGGCAACGCAGCCCCAGACTTTTGTCCTTGTTTCTGTGACTCCTCTCCCCTCCCCTGATCCGTCTCTCCCAGCACCACGGCTTTGCTCGTGCTGTTTGCACGTGCTTCCTTTGTACATATTCTCGTCGGTCGATGAGTGTAGTTAGACCCAGAGATAAAAGCTGGCATGTCATAGTTTTTTTTTCCTGTTGATATAGTTGTTGTGTAAGTTGTGTATTTTGCTGCACTTAATGTTACTTCCTCTTCTCCCGATCTCTATGTCTCTCACACTCTCTCTATATATTTCTTTCTTTCTGTTGCCATGGCAGTCTTCTTTGAAATCCTTGTATTTTTAGTTTTTCTTCCCCACTATTTGTACACATAGAAGAATTTTGCAAGGGTTTGCCCCCTCCTACCCAAGCCCACTTTCCTAAGCAACCGTTCTGCCCGAACACAGACGCCATTCCACTAGTAGCAGGCTGGCAGACACTCGGCCATCTGGGACACCTGTGAAAGCAAACGGAACGGGAAACCTGACAAGAGAGCTTCTTGAACGACTTAGTGTGGGTGTCTCTTCTCAACAGAATACTCTGCCCTGGAATCCTCAAAGACTTTGGGCTTTTTCCAAAACACACTTCCACCCGGATCGGTTCCCGTGGGCGTACTGTTTGGGGTATCACACCCGATTCCTCTGACTAGGAGGATAAGATGCACATTCTGTGAAAGGGCGTGTTTTCTTTTGTGTTGTTTTATTTTATTTGGTTTTTTTTTTTTTGCATTTTCAAAACACGTCCGTGCGCCTCCACACAGTTTCCAAGATTGTTTTCCTCGCCTGTTTCTCTTCCTCTTCCTTCTCTATTCCTACATGCCTTACTGTTCTTTCTTTTCCTAAACTCTTTCCTGTTCCTTCTCTATTCCCACATTCTTTACTGGTCTTTTTTTCCTAAACTCCTTCCTGTTCCTTCTTTTTTGTTCTCTTTCTTTCTTTTCTTTCTTTCTTTGTACTCCTGCCTAGCCAGGAGTCCCCCCCTCCCCGTGCTAGTGACGTCAGAACATAAGACAGTAGTGAAACTTTGCTCGGTGATATTGACCAGCACAACTTGTGACAACTTGTGGCGGTGTTTATTCTGGTGTAGCTACAACTGTCTGCGTGATCACCCCGCCTGTTCAGCTATCACTGTGGCACGAGTTTGAGGAAAACCTCAGCCTGATGCCTCCATGTTTTTTCCACTGGCAGGCTAGCAAACACCGATCTCAAATTTTTTTAAGCAAAGAGAAAACACACGCACGTCTGCAACAAATGTCGAAAATTCGCATGCTTTATCTTTGCGCAAACGCACATTCTTGATCTGTTCTTCAGGGGGATCTCACAATTTCTGTCTTCCTGTTCATAAACCTTCCGTGTCAAAACACCTTTCGAACGATAAGCCTCGCGTCAAACAGTAGACTGTATTGGAAATATTAATTTCCAATGGTAGGTTAAACTTATACTGCCAAGCTTTGCAGCCAGAATTTTTTTTTTTGTCGGTCTTTGTGGCTTTTCTGAAAGTGTTTTCCTGTCATCATGTTTCCTCCTTCTGCCGCTTAGACACTTGTGGACGAGAGCCAGCCCCGACAGGTAACTCTCAACTCATAGAAGATGACTTCACCTGGCGCAACTGCAACATTGGAATGTCACACCTTCCCCGTACACACCCAGCTCGTTTTTTTCTTCCCTTTTCTGAGTGAGCTGCATCACATTCGGCTTCAGTTTTTTTCCTTTTTGTTCTTTTGCCTACTTTTCCGTAACCCCTTCTTGCAGTTATTATTCCCTTCCGCTTTTTTTTATTATTTTTGCGGGCGAGGGGGTGTCAGAGAGAAAACGTTTGCGTGAGTGAGGTTCTGTTTCCAAATTTGTTCCCATCTTGCAGACAGATCGTTAACAAACAAAATTAGTTGCAATTATTTTTCTACTTACATTCCAGGTTCATGGAGGTTTTTTTTTGGTTGTTGTTTATTATTTATTTAAACAGAAACAACCATCGTTATTTTTGAGTCTCTGCATTTTGTCTTTCTTCCCTCGGACTGTCTTGCATTAATCTATGCTGCTGGCTTGTGTAGATTTTCTTTTTTCAATATTTGTTTAGAGTAAACACGTATTTCACTGGCTCATTTCTGCTGTTATTCGTTACCGTATTCCTTTTTCCTGTTTTTCTTTTTGCTATTAAATGAACTTACATTTTTACATTATAACGGGAAAATATTTCTTGTTTTGTAGTTAAACGATAGGCTGATAAGAAAAGAAGATGATGAGGGAAGAGAAAAAGAAAAAATTACCGTTCACATCTAATTTCTTGGCCTTTTTCATTTTTTACGCTTTGAGAATTTTTGAATTCTGTCGAGCGATTTCGTTTTCCCGTTTATCAGTTCAGATTGAGGCGAAAACCTTCAAAACGCCTCATTACCGACGAGGATGGCCGCCCTGAATAAATATCCCCCGTGCCTTAAGTCCTCGCCAGCAATTCACGGAAAGTGGAGCTTTCTTGAGATGTCGGCCCAGCGCGGAGAGATCAGGAAACGAAAGTCCTTGCATCACTCCTGCACTCATTTCCGGTTGCTTCTTGCCGTACTCCCTTCCACCTCCTCTCTGTTCTCTCTCTCTCCCTCTCTCTCTCTCTCTGTTCCTGTCCCTCTTTTGCTCCTTTCTCGCCTTCATCCAAATCACCCTTTCTAGTTCTCTGGCTTTCAGTGTGCTCGTTAGTTCAGAAATTCTGGAGATTACTTCAATGTTTTACTCTTCCGGTCCTTGTAGGACGGATTTTACCCCGTAATCTCTGGACCGGGCACTAATTTTTAGCAGTCTCTGTGTCCGTGCATTCAACAACAGAATTAAGATCCGAAACATCTTTCGTTTTAATCCTTTTCTATGTACGGAATGCATTTAAAACGTGTTTGTGTTTGGGGGAGGTGGGTGGCTGGTTCTTGTTTTGCACGCATGCAAGGGCATGACTGAAGACGTCCGCGTGTGTCAGGGTGGGGTGGAAGCCCCCGAGACAGTGAATGTTTTTTGGCACGGAGGATATGTCTGCCAGTGTCAAAGTTTTCAAAGCTACTAAAGTATGTTAGTTGTGGGCAGGTAAAGATTGTCATTACGAAACATTTTCCAGGGGTATAACAATGTTTCTGGGCTGGTTTCCATGCGCGTTCATGTAGCTCAGGTTTCACACCTTTTATGTACGAAGTCCTTACTCCTCGTGCATTTTTATTTTCTACATTCCTCCCCGGTGCAATGTGCTCGAAGATTTCTTTTGTGCATTGCCTGCCAGGTGACCCTGCCCTCATTTGACAGCACCGGTTGTAAGACAAAACGGAATCATTGGCCACCGGGGTCGCTTTTTCCATTATGCTTTGACGTAAACAAATTCCTATTCATAAACTGGACACCGCGTCTGGTGGACAATTCAACGTTTGCAGCTACAGTCCCTCCCCCCTCCCCCAGCAATCGACGGCGGGCGGAATTGCAAGCGGTCTTGTGCACCTGATCCGACATGAAAAGAACAAATTGTTTGCCTCTTGATCTAGCCTGATCTATTTCATTGACATATAGATTGGTTTGGGAAGTTCTGTGTGCGTATGCGTGGTTTGTGTGTGTGTGTGTGCACGCGCTTTCCTGGTGGGTTTGTGTGCGTGTTGGTGTGTGTGTGTGTGGCAGATCCTCGCTTCTGGAGAAGAACGTAGACTTAATTCCTCGGAAGAGCAATCTGTTTCTGCGTCTTGACCTCTAACAACAGAGAAAGGGTTACACTCTCAGCATTGCAAGAATACAATCCACTCATCTTTGCGGAAATTCACTAGACGCACGCCTCGAACTTCTTCGCCATTGTTATTTGCGAATGAGTAATCGCGTGGCCTTATATATATATATAGTTGAATACTTTTCGTTGCTTTAACAACAGCTACAGGGTTTTAACCAAAAAAGTTTAAAATACCTGCGCCTGCTTGCAACTAAAGCATTTACGAAACATGATAGAAATTTACAGAAACAAAACATTAGGAATCAAGCAGGTGACTGCTCCTTGGCGTAAAATCTACTGTGACAGCAAGGAAATTTGTGCCACTTAAACAAAAAAATTAGCAAAAGCTTCCGAAGAAATGTAGATAGTACATATCAAACGCTTTACAGGTATTAAATCCTTTTTGAGTTCTAGCAGGGAATACAGCTTCCTGCAGCAGTGCTATATAAATGTACTATGTGACTTTTCATTCTCCCTCCCAACACACGACCACACGCACGCACGCACACGACCACACCCACGCACGCACGCACGCACACTTCGACAGCGATAGTACTAATTGTTACGTTGGCTGGGCATTTTGCGCTGCAGTGTTAACCTGTAAGTTGGAAGACTTACTGACTCATTTGCTCACTCAGTGACGGACACAGACACAATGCACACACAAAGACGTGTACACGCACACACGCACACAAATATACTTCGCATGCACTCCATACTGGACAAAAACAAACAAGAAGTCAACATCTATTTCATCTAGGCAAATGTGTCCCTTCAGTTATCCCAAACCCTGTGTCTTGGCTTAAGCTTAACCATCGGAGGTCACTTTTCAGGACTGAAAAACGCTGACAGAAGCGTTACGAATTAAATTTAGACCCGCAGGCCACCACCGCATGCCGTTTAATGTTCAGTCCGAAACAGGTGCAGCGATTTCTTCTTTTATGACTGAATCTGCTGCACGCCGCGCAGCGCTTCCATTGAAGACGAGGATTCCGCTGACAGGCTCTGCTGCCCATTGATGCTGCAAAAGGCTTTGCTGGTGATGGCGCTGGTGTCGCATCTGCTGCGTGCGTGTTGACTTGACGTGCCGCGTGTCGTCGTCGCTGGGATTAAGATTCCGCGATTCTTTCCCTTGCCCTTCCGCCAGTTTCCTGCGTGCTGTTTCAGACCGGGTCTGTTGACGTAAGCGTATCGCAGGTCCTCGTGCGGACTAAGGTTTACTCTTCGATGTTTAGAGTCTTCTGGTTCATTTATCTTCAGCTTAGAAAAGTGTGTGCAGGGGAAAAAAAACAGGCAAAAAAAGGTTTCAACCAAAGACCGCGATTACTCACCACCCGCCCTTTCTTTTCTTCCACCCGCCTCGCTTTCAGACCCCCATCTCCCAGGGGGTCTTCCCGTAGCATAGCAGCAACGCTTGATCGCTACCAAAAATAGAGGGTCGTGAGATCGGATCCTGTGTCCCGCACGATCTCTGCGTGTCCACGGGCCAGGGCGTGGTGGTAGTTTTCTCTGGTCACTCCGCTTTTCTCCCCGTTCGTCACCCCCAGAACTCTTCGCCACCCTCTCCCCTTCATCCCCTTGTATGATGTAGCCTTTCGTTGCTGACTTGATGTTAAACAATCAGCAAGCAATCAGTTTTAAAAACCTTTCTCTCCGTCCTGCTGGTTACTGCCGTGACTCTAAGCGTGCATTTCTGTACACGGCCCGTGACTAGATATTTTATTATGTTGCTGGAAATGCGCTTTCTGTCGCTTTAATCCTCCTGTCGACATTCTTTGTATAATATACATGGGCCTATGCGAGAAGAGACTGCATACAACAAGGACTACGGTGTAGCCTTTAACTTTGTCACGACCTGTCGCCTACGAGGAATGTTTGTTATCGTGACAGCTCCGTTTGGAGCCCTTCAAACCAGTTCGATAGACGACTGGGTCTGAAAGCAGAACAACAGTGGGTTTAAACTAGTGCCAGTCTTGTCGCCTCTGATCAGATACACAGAGCTATATTTACATACTGCAGGTTTTAAGACTGCACAGAGTAGGTGGTGGTAAGAACTGGGGCTTACGTAATGTACTGGAAAATATGTTCAGCTCTGTATATTTACCGCTTCTTTAAGGATTTCACGTTGGCTTGCAGTTCCCGAAAATGAGGATTTAAAAGGTTTCTTAACCGGACACACTTTGTCAAATATTCATCGAAGTATCTTTGCTCCTGAGACAACCAGTGGGATCACAGCTTTGGGTGATCCTCATGCCAAACTTCGAAGAACATTTGACCAACTGTTTCTGGTTTTAAAAAAAGATGGGAAGGGGCTGGAAGTATGTATTTGTTGTGCGGTTTGCCATTATAATAAACGCAAATCCCTTGTTACAATTGTAATAATGTGAGACGTAGGGGCTGGTGTGGCATAGTTGACAGCTGGGATGTGAAAGGGTTCGACAACCTAGACCGCAGTGACTGTTGTGACGAAGTACACAACTTTCACAGGACTCTGAGACCCCCTAGTTCTACACGCCGACAGTCCTCTTCCTCAATCTTGCGAATGTGCATCCTAGTTTGCCGAATCTGGCTGTGCACAGTTCGGTGAACTAGCTCCCACACTCACAAACTATGGCCAACTAAAATAAATCCATAAGCCAAACGGTCTCCACTACTGAACTACTGAACTACTGAACTACTGAACTATTAAACTACCGTAAGTCGAGATACAGAGGGAAACTGCGGCCGGCGACAACCTTTTCGAAACGGAAAGGTGGAAAGCTAATTCATTCCAACAATCTGTCGTCCGGCCAGATTGAACGTGTGCACTGAGCCACGCGCGCTCGCATGTCCATCCATCCGCGAAAGACCGATGACCCAGAGCTGACAACCTTATCTTCCACCCACCGCACGCAAATTGTAAGATCAGCGCGCTCTTTTCACACCTGAAAGTAAATGCGCCAGTAGTCTGCTCCAGGCAGCCTCGCCAAATGAAAGGCCTGGCCTCACTCCCTAGCATCACTAACGTTCCTCGCCCCTATGAAAGTCCTTTCCGCCCTAGGTGACGATGGCGTGTTTGAACCGCCTCTGAGTTCGGAGTGCAAATTTCGAAGACACGAGAATTGTGAGATAAGCTAGATATTCAGGGAAATATTCCTATAAACGAAACGATAATAGGGTCTTATAGCTTCAGTTGCATTACTTGCATCGGAAACTTTGCTTTGGGTTCATAGCTGTCTGTAAATGAACTTCCCCCTCTCTCACACACACACACACGGCTGCCTCCTTTGTCAGGAGAATTATCAATGCACAAGGTGGATGAAGTAAGTGAATTTGGTTTGTCCCTCCAAGCCCTCACACGCACACCCACACACAGTCTGAAGACAAAAGAACTTTAACTTCGTTGTTCTGCGCCCCTGTTAAAAAGGCGGCTGCATTATTTTAATTCAGAAGCTAAGACTGGAGACCCCGATCTACAACTACGTTTCAAAAACTTCAGTAAACGAATTTGGCAGTTGTGGGCAGCCGTGGGAGACATTGTCCCTGTGACTCTCGCACCTCTGTAATCCCATGAAACATACAGTGCTTAAACATGCCAGTTTATGCAAAGAGGAAACGCGTGTCTATTGGACATAAGCCCTTATTTTCGGGAACTGATGGCGTCGGATCCCTTTCTGCAAAGGACACGTGCACGCACTCTCGCTTTCTCTCTCTCTCTCTTTCTCACCCACACACAAGATATGTCAAATAGCCTCATCAGGCTAAACACACACCCGTTTCACTCACAAGACACTATCTTTTGGCAAGACCCCAACTTAATTAAATCCTAATTAGGTGTACACTTAATCTTCCACATCCTGCACAGAGAAAATTGGCTGGAAAGTGATTCTGAGGCATATCCCCACTTAATTTTTTATTTATTTAATACTTTTTTCGGGGATGTAGGCGAACGTTTTACTTCCCTCGAAATCTGCACGCAACACATAGCGATCAAGCCACACACCTTTACAAAATCTTTGCTCCTAACTCTATCCCTTCTTTTATGCCCAACAACATCCGAAAAGTTTTAAACATAAAATCATTGATGCCAGTTAGTGGTGTAGATTTTCTGATGCAAACATTTTTTAAACTAAAATTCCAAACTAAAAGAAGGAAGGGAGTTGGAACATAATCGCAAACATGATGTGCGTCGGTCAGAATGACCTGTGTGTCCTTGCCGAGGTCAGACAAGAACTGACCCTACAATTTTCGCCTAAAAACCTCGTGTCAGAAGAAGACCCCATCACTATTCATGACGAGGATAACACTATCAGCGGGCCAGACGACCCTATTAAGTGTTGCAGAATGGAAGACTGAAGCAGAAGAAGAGGGATTAAAAGAAATGACAACACAGAGAAAGGGAGAGAGAAAAAGAGAGAAGAGATCTGTGGGTAGGAGCTCAGAGAAAGATGAGGCGTGGGCGGGATAGGGTTAACAGTCCGAGTCGTCATTGCTATGCTAAGCAACAAAAATTAAAGTGTTGGCTCAGCTTGATTACTTTGTCAACCTGATTCTGTCCTCGCCATCGTGCAAGATTTCCAGAATCCCCAAGCCCCGACAAGCTGCTGACAGCGGTAGCTGAAATGTTATATAGCAAAAGAAGGTAGCGGCTTATAAAGCGACCCCATGACCGACTTAGGTGAGAGCGCCCTGACTTCGGAGTGGGGGGGGGAAGATGTATGAAATATTCTAGGCAATATATTAGCTTGCTCTGCAGGTTTACTTTCGCAGAAACATTAACAGATGTGGGCCTAGAAAGGTCACGTCAGAAACTCTGGGTGGCTTGATGCCTGCTGCTGTAATATATATAGTATATATATATAGGCCCTCTATAATA
>SMGT01003386.1:207086-231059 GCA_004794575.1 Lanistes nyassanus | reverse complement strand
AAATATTCTAGGCAATATATTAGCTTGCTCTGCAGGTTTACTTTCGCAGAAACATTAACAGATGTGGGCCTAGAAAGGTCACGTCAGAAGCTCTGGGTGGCTTGATGCCTGCTGCTGTAATATATATAGTATATATATATAGGCCCTCTATAATATTCTAAATTTAGTCTTGCCTGCTAACTGATGACAGCTGCTGTTAAGTTAATAAAAGCTGGGTAGGTGGCCGTTTTTAATTGTATGATGCAAAGTCAGTGAAAGTGTCAACTGTTGAAGAACATGACGATAAAAACAGCGTTGTTTTATCAGCGTCATGCGAGGTATGATGACAGAGGTTCTTTCACAAAAATCACAAAGGAAACATTGTGTGATGGAAGGGCATATCACGATGCGAGGATGAAAGTAAAGTGAAATGAATTGTTTCGTTCTTATGCTAGTTCCCCAGTTCCGTCTCTAAACGTGAAAGACCACATGCTGAAAGACATATGTCTGAGAATATTTAACGGACTTGAAAATAAATTCTAAAACAAATTTTTCTTACAGATTTTCATCGACCCTTCTGTGGGAAAGTTTCAAATGCAGTCTAAAGTGTGTTTGGATTCTTTCAGTAGCAGACTTTAAAAGGCAGCACACGAACGAATTTACTATGGAGGTACTCTGACAATATAATGACTTAATCGTCTTGTTGAACTTTTCCGAAACCACAGTCCCAATAATCCTGAACGTGCACAATGCTTGATCGAGTTACTTAAAATTACAACCCAAGCAGTTAAGAGATTCTAAAAAAACAAAAACAAACGGATACGCTCGCTCGCTGACTCACTAGCACACATAACAGGGACGCACAAGGAAATGCATCGTTGACAACAAACAACAAAGGGAAATCTAACAGAAAGACCGTTAATGGAATCCAGTGTAACGATGTTATCCGGCGTAAAACACTTTTTTTCAGAATGAAGTGAAGCCAGTGCAAAATGGACACATCTGCATCTTAATATCAAGAAAGGGGAAGTCACTGCACTTGACTTTTTTCTTCTTTTTTTTGACGAAACGGGGAAAACGCAAAGCTCTAAAGCAAACAGATTCTTTCGCTGCCCTGCGATCTGTGCACCTGCATCTTTCATAGCGCAGTAGAGGAACAGAACTTTGGTCACATACAAGAGACTCCAGGCGGCTCATTTCGCCGCAGTCTGCCACTATGCAGATGTTCCAGCCGCCTGGACTCCGATAGTGATTTTTGTGGAAAGAAGAATGGAACGTCCCAGAACTCCATCGAACAAAATAAATTGAGTGTCAAAACGACAGAATGACAATCTGCCTGTAGAGAAAGAGGGAAAGAGAGATGGAAATGTAAGGTCTTTTCCTGGCAGTCGCGGCTTCTGTAGCTGTTTCCTCCGATGGGACTGTAGGCCTGGTGACGACAACGTTATGCAGCTGATCTCACGCTAACGAGAGCAGCTTTTCTGTTTGCCTTCCCCCCAACCCCCACACCACCACCACCACTCCACGAAACCGCTGCGCACTCGTTTCCAAACACTAGGAAAACAAGGCAAACTGTGCTGTTGTGGGGGTGGGTGTAGGGGTGGGTGGGAAGTGTGACTGTAAATCAAACACCAAAAGAAAGAATCTGTCACTGCCACACCATAAACTGTTAACAGAAAGAAGTCAATATCTACCTTCCAGAGCATTAAGAAAAATTGTACGAGCGCCCTTAAGAATGAGCAGCAATGCAAAAACACAATCAACGCGCAGAGATAATGCACTCATTGTATACTTGTATGCCCCCACGATAGCCCGAAATATATCTTCGCACTCAAATGTGCACAGGCAGGGAGATGTGAAAACGGACAAGTCTGTTACAAAGATACAGCAGTACTGGAACCGCCATGAAGACTCATTCAACAACTGCTTTTCATTCTAAACGCTTTTCCTGCTTTTATGTTTTGTTTTAATGTTATTTATTATGTGATTTTTC
The DNA here is from genome assembly GCA_004794575.1 of Lanistes nyassanus. NCBI lineage: Eukaryota > Metazoa > Mollusca > Gastropoda > Architaenioglossa > Ampullariidae > Lanistes > Lanistes nyassanus. Next base: position 229,087 of record SMGT01003386.1, on the reverse strand, counting down.
TTATGCTGACTAAAGACTCATTTTTTTCACTCTTTCCCGTCTTTCTCTGTTATCGCTCTCTCTGCCTGTATCTGTTTCTTTCTTTCGAGACTGCTTCACATTTAGTGTCCATACTTATGTTCCATCTAGCTGCCTCAGTTCACATGATCGAATGATGTGCGCATGCGTGCTCCTCTGACGTAGATGGCAGCAGTTGTTTATGGCTGCTGTCCAATGTGTGAAGCGATGACAGACCCACAGCGCCACCCTTTCATCGCCCACAACTACACGGTGAAGAAATAGAAATCCTTGTTAACTGCTCAGCCAGCAGAGGTCGTACGCAATCTGTCTGGTGTAGGCAGCACCACAGCACGATGACGAGATAACGTCGAGCTGCAGTAGGGCTTGTGACGCATGCTGAGGAGAAAATATTATCAAGAATAATTGTTGTACAGTAAATAATGTTAACATATTATTAATGTATAGTAAATATGTATGCTGCTATATTTTTTCTAGCCACATTAGGCAGAAATAAGCGTTAGTTCGTGTTACTGTGCGCCACGTATCTTTGGGACGAGACAGCTCAGTTTGTCGCAGTCACCCGGCCCCGTATGCATGTAAATGGTACTAAATTTATTCCCGTATATTTTTCTGCTTCGGAAAATGCTGTTTGGGCGAACTTGGAAAAAGCTATTCATATTCTGGGACGACCGAATAACTTGATTATTACTGAATAATGAGACAAAAATAAGCTATTCGGCTTTCATGCTTGGGAAAATTCAGGAAACTTATCCCTGTCATTTGCGGATATTCTGGAATGAGTAAACTATTGGGTTTCTTGCACACGGGCCCTGTTCGCGATCCGCCGCCAACATGCCTCCATGCAGGGCCACCCTCGGCGAAGTAGGACTCACACATTCGTCTAGTTAAGAAAAGCATTAAAGGCTAAAGTTTCTTCCTAACTGCACGACGTTAACTTGTAGCCTAGCTAGCTGCACCACGCTTCTGTTGAGAAAGAAAACTTCACTCTTTTCCATCTTCAACTGGGACTTGGGCGAAACTTCATTTCCGTGCACGTGACAGAGTTCTTCCTCTCGTCAGGAGCCGTTCATTTGCTGGGATGCTCACGGCTGTGGGATCTCATCCATCAGAATGCGCTAGGGGAAGCTCAAGAGTCAAGACATCGACAAAACTGCCGGGAGGGTCTTTCTGGGGTATGTAAGGGCCAAACGTAGGAAGCCCCGGATGGTCTATTTCGGAATTCCCTGCGAAGGTGTGGGGATGTTTCTCGGTGAATCCTTCTAATGGGTCTGTCTTTCGTTGACCCTTTCGTTCTGTGAGCGCCCAGCACTTGAGGCACCTCTCTGCGGGATGCGTGAGGTCAGGCGAGAACAGAACTGACAGGTATTGCGGTCTGTGTCCTGATGAATACACTAAGAAGCGGGAAACGCGGCCCAGGCTAGTCTGTAGTATCACAGCCTTGCGTCATCGGCTTTCCTGACGTCAATAAAACTCACCTGCGGGTGGGATTCGGGTTTGAAGACACGGGCCAAAGGCTTGCGCTGTGGATTGCACAAGGACTTGAAATATATTACAAAAACTGAAGATACTTCAGCTTGAACAACGAAAGGCAATAAACGTGCCAGATCTGGCAGAAATGGGAGAAAACGATTAGAGGACGACCTGCAGACAACGCCACGCATGGAGGCAATGCTGCGGAGCTTCCCCGACCGCGGAGACGCAACTGGGAAGAGCGAGGTTCAAGCCGAGACGGGTCTCGCAGACGCGAGGACTGCGAGTGGAGCGAGGCGATGACGTCAGACCCCAAGTAGTCGTCGGCAGAAGAGACGAGGTCGCTGCCTCGCTTCGCTTGCGATCTGCGCGTCTGTGCAGCTCGCCTCCGGTCTTGTAGTTTTCTGCTTCAGTGGCAACTTCTCGGGCCGTTGCTCCAGCCGCGAGACCTCTGCGTGCCTCGAATGGAATGTTTTGCAGGTAGATCGTCGAGAGGGCGAGGGTGAAGTTGAGTGGGGGGGGGAGGCGGGATGGGGAGGGGGAGGGGAGGCGGCAGCTGGCGTCACTTAAAATCTAATGCGCTGGGAGTGCGCTTTATGACTAGCGCTGAGCTGGACCTCCTGACGCCTGTTCTGAGTTCAGGAAGTGTCGAGGGGGTTCACGAGCCGTCGGAAGCTTGCATGTTAAGGTGCCAGCGTAGTGAGATTAATTTCTGTCACCTATAATTGACTCTGCGCTCACCCCGCGCTGTGCGTGCGTGCGTGCGTGCGTGCGTGCGTGCATGTGTTCGTAAACTGCACGTGCATGTTTACTTGTCTTCGGTTTTTTATTCGAAAACACTTCGGCTATTTTATCACCTGGGAATTTACCTGCTGGTGACGCCTCTTCCTCTTTCCACCTGCCTGCTTCCCTTCTGCGCTCTTGTAAGCGCACATCTAGCCCCGAAACAAAGAAAGAAAGAAATGCCTCAGTGGGGAATATAGAATTAAATACGCAAATGGCAGTGCGGCCAATATCCACAATGTACACTCCATACATGTTTTGTATATTTCATTATCAGCATTCCCAATAATGGCGATGTTTTGCAAAAATCAAGACTAATATACAGGTTAGACCCTTTCTTCTCCACGAAGCTGCGCCAGATAATTCTTATAACCTTTGATAGCAAGGGAGGGAATTGTTTTATGAACTATCATGGTCAATCATGAGTAAAGTCACTGGAGCGTAATAAACTATTAGGATTCCCCCAGCACGGATGCAATTAGTTTATTAATGCACTCTCGCTGTTGGAACTAGGAGTCACCGAGAAAGCCATGTGGGTTATATTTCCGCAACGGAGTGTATACCGAACTTAAGTTTATAACTCATAAACCAATCGATCTCTATTATATGATGCACCGGAAAATCCTATGGGAATCGAGTGCTTGCAATTCATGCATAAAAGTGGCAGTTCGATAAGCATCCCTCTCCCCCTACCCTTTCCCCCACCCCGGAAACCCCCACTTCCCCCTAATTCTCCAGCTATACCCTTGCGTGCATTTGTTCTGGTGTAATGAAGAGGCGCATGAGAGAGGTGGTAAAGACAGATTTATGACGAGAGATCGGCGAAAGAGGGGGGAGGAGACTTAAATTACCCATGAACATGACTGAAAGGTTGATAACCGTCTGACCTGAGTTAGTTTTCTGATGAAGGTCACGCATAGTTCAGAAGATCTTTCTCCGAAGACAGGCAGTCTGTGATCGCGTGCCATCAACACAGCTATTCGTCTAGAGCGGAACTGCGTGCAAGCTAACCGTCCACAATCCCAAACAAAGCATTCAGGACGAAGGGGAAAGAGGGACTATATTTTTATAACCGAAGATTCGGTGAAGACAGAGCTGTGGTCTGTGCAGCGTTTGGGCGCGGGACGGGAAACGAAACGTCTGCGAAGATGGGATGGCTTTGTTTATAAATATTTCCAAGAATACAACCGCTCTGGCAGGCACACCTAACCAATCTTTCATCGGGTTCTTGGTGGGGCAGGCAAGGTTAATATAGCATGGACGAGGCGCTTTGTGATCTGCCTGTGGAATCTGGCTGCAAATTTCTTGCATTCTGCATGCAAAAGATTAATAACCAAACCACGAGGTGGTATGCATGACGCGATCATAAAATGGTTCGCACTATTCTGAAATGAAATGTCGCTGCTAGACAAACCCTGAAAATTTTACAAACAGCAGAAGCGTTTACACGCTGTCACTAGATGTGCTGCTGTAAGCAGATCGTGAGCGCGAATTGCACAGTACGCGCGTGTCCTTTTCATAACCTGTAAAGTAATGAACATTCATAACTCATTCTTTCAAGTGTTTTTTTTTTAATTGACATCTCTATATGATGACTGTCAATCAAGAAGTTCAGAGACGAAGAGACGAAATAGATTATGTTGGCTGACTCGAGGAGTTCTACAGAATCACCTTGAAAGCACCTTCCCCCACGGAATCAAGTCTTGTAACTTTTTAGTTCTCGTTTAGGTAACAAAAATAACTTAAACCCTTTTGTTCTTTCGTCCGAAATGTCTGCCTGACTGCATTCCTGTCTGTATGTCTGTCCGTCCATTCAGCGGACCTTTCTGTTACCTGTATCGTGCTTTTTTCTAATTAGACATCTGAAATCTGTCCTCGAATGTTTAAAAAGATCAGACGGTACAGCCTGTGGCTAGAAAGCATTGTTTAAAAAAATCATTATTTTGTAGTTACATTTGTGTTTATTAAACCCAGCTGCCTGCAGCTTGTTAAATAAACCTCAGTAAACAGACTGCTGGCGTTACCTGCCGTTCATTTCTGAGCTTCATTTCTGTTTGTTTATTTTGTAGAAACTTAAGCATAGTGCCTGCAGCCAGTTAAATAAACCTCTGTAGACCAACTGTTGACATTACCTGCAACTACCCCTGCTAATGAGGTAAACCCACCCGGCATTATGTCATTAGGAATGTGTCTGTAGCCAGACTTCGTGAAAAGTCCGCGTGGATTAATCAAAAGCGGCGGTAAATCATTTCCTGTCACTCAGTCCATCACCTCGCCTCATTTGAGATCCGCTTAAATTTGTCTTTCCAATAACATGAGCTGCCCAAGCCACACAAACGCCGCCTGGAGATGCAGCAGTATTGAACCTAGACTCAGCTGTCTAAAGCCTTGCCGGGCCCGAGTTTGCTTTTGAGGCACGTTTCATAGACGGCTAGGGAGACGAGGTAGGACCGGAACGCTAGATGATGACGTCAGACCCACTACGCTTGGCCATTGGTGATCTGATGTCATCACGTAGCGTCTCTCGCCATCCTCGCCGTCTATGAAACTCGTCCGAAATAATCCACATCACGCCCCAGTGAACTGTTCTGGGGTAATTACCTCCCTTCGCTTCCCAAATGAAATCGATTGCCTTCATTTCTTTATCTTGATTGAACGACCATGCGCCTTTATTATTCTTGTGCAAGGGCGACCAGTGTCAAATACGTCGTTATTCTTTTCTTTAAAGAACAGTGATGAGGTAGTTAGGGTTTCCGCTTTTCCACACTGCAGCAAGAGAATGGCTTTTTTTTTAAGCAAGCATCTAATGTAAAATGGATTCTTGGGAACAAGTCAACCATCTTTCGATTGACTTACAGTGAACGACTTTCTGAAAAGTATAACGCAAGTAAAACAAAGAATAGTTTGCTAGAATCTTGAGGTCCTTGCATATAAGGTAAGTTCCGTGGTCTTTATTTCGGGCCGTTTAATTCTAAATTTATATTTTATATGTCTGCTGCGCTGCGCTTTGGGCGAGCATGAGCCCATAGTCAACAACGGCTCAAGAGAGGTAACTCCCGTCAACATAATTCTAAGGCTTCCGTGCTTACGGCCCGCTTTGGAGCTGGCGTGATTGGGTTTTGCAAGAGGACCCGTTCTTGTCAGCTGTTCGTCGCTGTTGTATCAAAAAAAAGACCTATTGCCACCATGTTGCATTAATAGGTTGAAAGAAAACATTACATTTTTAATGGAGAAATTGTTTAGCCAGACATTTGGTGGAAACTTGGTCCTACTTCGAACGTAGTTCCTCTTAACCCATTAGCAAGTGCCTTTTATCGTCGTCATTATCGTAAATAGCGACGTCAAAATTCTGAGGGTCGACTTTTACTCCAAGAACAGATGCGATTTTTTCGGTGCGAGATCAGCTAGAACTGGAAAGAAAAGTAAAAGCTTACTGAAATTTTTAAAAGTTCAAACTTTCAGTGTTTTTCTTTTACTTTCGCACTTTGTGGAAATTACATTTTCTTGAGAATTTAAGACTCATTGTCAAAATATTCTTTCGACTGGTGCAACAAAACGTATCTACCCAACCTTTCCCACAACATTCTAGTTTTCTTGCGTGTAAGCAACGTGTGCAAGGCATAGACAGAACCTACTGGCAGACAATACTTTACAAGTTTTCAGCAACCGCATGGCGCCAGCGTAATTCCTTGCCAACCGTTTCGAATCTGGATTTGAACGCCCTTAGGCCAGACCAGCCCCGCTGTGAATAACATAAGCTTTACCTCTAGTTAAGTTTTAGCCTTTAGCCTCACTAGCGGAGAAATTAAATAAATGATGCGCTCAGCATACCGGCGAGGTGCGCTAGTTTTCCGGGGAAAATACGGCAGCTACGTTGTCTGTGCAGGTAAAAATTGTACACGTTCTCTGTAGTCTTTGACTTGTCAAATTACATTTTCTTGAGAATTTAAGACTCCTTGTCAAAATATTCTTTGACAACTCATGTCATTATGGTTGCAGCTCGCTTTAGCAGTATTCTGCCGTCAACGCACTCGAAATTAATTCAATGCCGGTGTTCATACTTAATGAGCGTTAAGTGCTGATTCGCGAGACGCTAGGCCCAGGACTCGCCTATAACAACTCACGTCTGCACTCCATCTTACTTTTGCCTGCTACTTGCACAGCGCTTGTTTTCCTGCAGCAGCTTGAGAACAGGTATGTGGGAGGTGGGGGTGAGAAGATGAGAAGAGACAACGCCGAGTTGCATGAGGGTTAACATTGCCTCTCTAGACGTACAGCTGCGCATAAAATACTGAGGGCGAACGGGCATTACGACCCGTGTATGATCGAAAGGGCAGGCACGAACAGTCATGCCATACACCCCAACTCTTAAAAAGTCATCTTGCGCAAGCATAAACAGGGTGTCATGCTTGACATCAAGCGAGTACTCCTTGGGGTGTTCTGGGTTGGGGGCGGGTGGGGGCTTTTAGTGAGGGTAGCTGGGGCAGGAGTTTACCGTACACATTAGCCTAAAAGTTTCCGCATAGCTATAGCTTAAGGTAGAACAAAAGCGCAGGTGGGCAGACAGGTTTTATTGTTTTGCGTATGATTTTTAAACAGTTTTAAGGATTTCCGATGTTGAAACATGGCTTCTTTTTTAAATCGGAACCAGCATAACATTATCCGAGGCTTTCCTTCCCTACTGTCCTCGCTGCCAGTCTAAATGTTTCCACTCAGTACTGCTGGAGCCGACTATGCATACCTGGTCCGCAGAAAACCGACTTTCCTGCTTATTGCTGGCGGCAGAGTGTAACACAGATGTCAGACAGTGCGCACAGCACTCACGGTGAGTAGCGCTGGGCTGCTCAAAATGATTTGCACAACCAGCGTACATTGAAAAAAAAATCAGTTGTCGAGTAGGGGTTGCAATCTGCCACACTCTTCGTTTACTTTCGGAGGAAAAGAAAATTTCGTCTGCAAATACTATACATCTTTCTTTTGCCCTGCAGCTCTTTTCTGTCTTTTTGTTGAGGTTCGACTTTTCGTGAATTCAACCTGCCGTGTTCCGTATCATTTGGTTTTAACCCATTCTGTTCGCGTACACAGAATCCGTAGACTCCTGTTCATTCTACCTGGCAAGCAGACGATTGAAGACTCCCTGGCAACCCCAAACAGTACTTACCACTTCTTCGTGCCGACACCTTTGTGTGATTCTTTCGCTCCTGCCTTCCTGTCGCATTCTTTTCTAGAACCATCTAGGAGTTCTCTCCTCCTTTCCTTGTTTCCTTTCTCTCTCCTTGCTGGGCTAATTCGTTCGTTTGTTCGTTCGTTCGTTCGTTCGTTCGTTCGTTTATTGAACAATGACATGATTACTACGAATTTTAATTTGTTTCTCGTGCGACTGTAGATGAAGTGCATTCCTTCTTCCGAATACCAGTACAACGCGTGTTCAGGAAAACAGCTTTTGTAATATCTTTTCCAAACCGATCCACTGGCATCCTTTTCGCTTATCAAACGCCTCTCGTACTGCTGACACCTAGCTATCTTTTACAACTGCACGCTTCGGAGACTTTGACTCGAAGCACTACCTGCTAAGATAGAGGCGATAACTGGGTTCTTCTTCGATGCCTCAACCTATCCACCCTAACCTCCCTCCCTCCCCCCGCCCCATCCCCACCCTCTCTCGTCCCCAGCCTTCGCTGTTCCCTTGATTCTGAAGGGTTCGGCGAGTTTAGCAAGTGATTCCAATGTCGATTGTTCTGTGTGTGTGCGTGTGTGTTGGAGGTGGTGGGGTGCTGTATAGTTAGGCGATGCCAAAAAAGAATTCATTACAGCCCAGCAAAATTGCTTTGCGGCGCTATCCAAAGTGGAATTTTTTCAGTTGCCACGTGCTAGTTTAAACTTCAAGCAGTTTTCCTCTCATACTATAATTTATCATGCGGCTTCGTAATCGCTTCTTTCAACCGTTAGTTCGTGTTTCAGTTTTTTAATTGTATGCAGTGTAATATAATCTATTGCGAAATATTTTGTCTTCGTGTAGATACGCACTTGCTTATGTGCGTTTGTATGTGCGTGCGATGGCGTGCGCGCGTGCTCGGGGTGGGCATGCGAACTAGATGTTTAGATACATTTGGGAGAAGGATGCTTCATACAGTCCAGTTTTCAACAGGTGAGAGCAAAAGGTATTTTATATACAAGTACAGTCACACACTGAGTACACTCTCTCTCTCTCTCTTTCTCTCCGAGCACACACACCGAGTACACACACACTCTCTCTCTCTGTCTCCGAGCACACACACACACTGAGTACATAACACAACGAGTAAACACACACACACATATATATATACATGCGCTCACGCCCACACACGCCCACACACGCACACAATGAATACAATCAGGGTGGTCTTTTTTTGGGGGGGGGAGCTGGTAGTAGCAGAGTGGTGAGGGATTACTCCGTGTACTGTAAGCTTTGATCTGTTTGGAACCGACGAGGCCCAGACAAAGACAACAAGAAACATACATCATGGAATATTCCTGCAGCCATGAACACAAAGAAGCAGGCGAGAAATGACCTTCACGCACTGACCGCACGCTGTTGCTGCTGCTGGTTTCCCAGCATGCAGAGCGCATCATCCCGTGATGTGGAGAAAGCAGTCTGGGCTGGCGCTAGACCTGTACTACATGCTGATGCTGCAGCTGCAACAGCTACAACGGTCGGGGTGTGGGTGTGAAGACGGCAATGGAAGTCTTTTTCAGTCCGTTTCTGGAACTGAGAGCGTGTCATTGTAAACAACCCTGTCTATCGTTAACAAATGAAAGGGAGGGGTAGAAATGCAGAGGGAATGAGAGGTAAGGAACGTAAAGAGAACTGAAGGTGTGGAAAGGGAAGGAAGGAAGATAGTGAAAGGGAAAAGAGAAATGAAAAGAGCTGGTTTGGCTGAAGGGTTTTAGGGGGGGGTTTGGGGGGGGGATGTTGGGGGGTGTCGTCTGTTCGTCCGTTTCCCGTCTCCGTCCTATCCTCCGTCCACCTATCCATGCAGCAGCTTTGCTCAGTAATGTTTGGGTTATGTTAATGTTAATGTATAATGTTTATGTTTATGTTTATGTTTATATTTATGTTTATTGTTTATTGTTTCATGTTTCATGTTAATATATCATGTTAATGTATCATGTTAATGTATCATGTATAATGTATAAGAAATAGGTTTTGGTTGCCTTCCCTAGTCAACGTTATGTTCATTTACATTTATGGCTAGCGTTAACGCAGATTTTCGCGCAGCGTTTTCCGAGCCTTTACGCCATTGCTGACTGCTGAGGTAAGGTGACTGCACGTGAGTGGGTATAGCAAATCAGTCGATGTGACTTAGCAACACCCGGGAGACACCATGGGTGTCAGCGCTGAGCAGAGTGCGCAATCGTATTTATACCATGGAAAGTGTTTTATACAATGGAAAATGGTTTATACCATGGAAAGTGTTTTATACCATGGAAAGTGTTTTATACCATGGAAAGTGTTTTATACCATGGAAAATGGTTTATACCATGGAAAGTGTTTTATACCATGGAAAGTGGTTTATACCATGGAAAGTGTTTTATACCATGGCAAGTGTTTTATACCATGGAAAGTGGTTTATACCATGGAAAGTGTTTTATACCATGGAAAGTGGTTTATACCATGGAAAGTGTTTTATACCATGGAAACTGGTTTCTACCATGGAAAGTGTTTTATACCATGGAAAGTGGTTTATACCATGGAAAGTGGTTTATACCATGGAAAGTGGTTTAAACCACGGAAAGTGGTTTATACCATGGAAAGTGTTGGACGCTTGTCTGCGCTGCTCGTTACTGCTCTGCCAATCTGACTGCAGTATGTCGTGACTACACGTGTGTGTGAGAGAGAGAGAGAGAGATTACTTAATCGCTCCGTTCATGCGTCGATGTACGAGGCTGTCTCAGTGTTGAAGTTTCCTTCACCTCATTAACTTTTGCTTTGAGTGCAGTGGCCTGCTACAGCAGTATTGTGCGTGGTAGGTGAACGTCTGGCCACCTATGCCGATGAATCGACACGGCCTCGATACTGACCGGCTGTACAGTTTGTCCAGTAAAGAAACGTCTTGAGCTTTATCTCCCCTGACGTGTCGCCTTTATCTGTGGTTTTCAGGGGCACCCAGAAGCCTCGCCGCAACAACCGCGGCACAAACAACAGAACCCACAGCCAGCGAGCGCTGCCCAGCAACAACATTGACTGCACGGGGGCGGCGACAGCTGCAGCCGCTATACCCGCTGCCGCCACTGCCATCAGTGGGGACTGCGACGATAACGAGTGAGTTTGGTCTCGGGGCCCATTCATCGCTATGCTAACGCTCCTCTCACACTGGCTGACTAGAAGCTGATGGGAAACACTTATAATAAACTAATGGCAGTTTTACACGGTGTGGCTCGGTTGAATAATAGTGATTAGGAGTCCAACCCTATGCATCTACAACAACAACAACAACAAAAATACAGTTTAAATTTTCTCTCTTCAAACTGGGTTTAGATCACCTGTGCAGGCACGTATGTGCCACCCCTTTATTTGGATGTTGCAGGGATCAAATCGTTGTTGTATAGACGGATAAATTAATTTGTTTCTTACCGCTGTTTTCATTCACCCGACCCGTGAGAACCCGCCACAATCCAATGGACGGCATCAAAGAGTCATCAAGTTTTAAATTAATTATTTCCTCCACTTTTTAAAAAAACAAATGCACCTAAGACGGGTGTCTTATCTTATGGGGACCATATCGTGTTCGTTAATCGAACCGTGTGAACGCTGCGTGAGTTCAACGGTGATCTGTTATAGTTTCCATTTTGTTGTCCGCCCTCCTACGATAGATAACAAGCCCAGGCAAAGCAACCTCCTGCTAACTGTTCTAGCCTCGCTTTCGTTAAAGGTACCTGCGTATAAAGCAGACGACCCCGATCTATGTTTCCCATAGAAACAGTGACGTAAATTTTTGACTTTCCGGAACCCAATAAGAAGTGATTGTCGGCAGAGTCCAGGCATACACTGTTTCCTCGCGCAGCGAAATATTATTCTTTTGTTCTTGACCTGGCCGTGTATCCAAGTAAACTGTTCTAAATTTATACCCGAATAGCGGATTTTTTTTTGTTGTTCTGTCTCTGGAAACGCTGTTTCAGCGAACTTGGAATAAGCTATTCGCTTCTGGGACGACTAAATAACTTATTATTGAACAACGAGGGGGCAAAAGAGGATATTCGGTTTTCGTGCATAGGAGATTCAACTTATTTTAGAATATTCGCCATGACAGGAATAAGTCAGCTATTTGGTTGTCTTGCCTACGTGGCAATTCATCGATTCGGCCGTCATAATTGTGTCTCAGCACGAGTTTTATTTAGAGACTTATTATAGAGAAATATTCCCACGAAAAATAGGAAGAGAAAAATACACTTTAAATATTGTTATATCTTCGTATGTGTTTACACTCTATGCATTATCCTGAAATATCTGGGTATTCCTGAGATGAGACCAAGAAAGAGTAACGGCTGATAAATATTCGGGTATTTTCATTCTGCGTATTATACAGAAAGGTCCAAGAGCACGAAATGTCGCTTTGTTTTATTATTTTTTTTACTACGTTGTTTTCTGTTTCATAACCTTTCTTTTTATATCTAGTTTTATTCGAAGATCTGATGATTTTTAGCAGAAAACAGAGATTCTGCTTCTAATAATAGACTGCCAGCAACAAGAAACAATTCGTTCACGTAGTACGTGTTAACGTTTTACAGACACACGCCCCTTTGTTCCGCACCCTACGGAAGTTTGACACTTCCTTTCTCGGAGACAAACGATGTGTTACTGTGCTACCGCCGACCCTGACCACTAGCCACAAAAGGTTTTTTTTAAAACTTAATTAATTCAAGTACAGGGGGGCGGATAATAGGTCTGGCTGGTTGAGATAGGGGAGGATGTATACTCAGAAAGGGTCCAGCGGGAGGGGAAGAAAGGATGCACCACAGATAAGGCAGACTAGCAGCGGATGAAGAAGAGGATGGCTGAAAACGTCTTGTGGGATGCGGCGTGAGAGCGGCAAAGACTGGATGGATGCGGCACGATGTCGCCAAAGACTGCATGGACGCATGCGGCATGATGTCGGCAAAGACTAGACGGATGCGGCATGAGGTCAGAAAAGACTGGACAGGTCGGAGTTCTTATTCAGACTATCGCGTGTCAGGACATTTAGAGGGAAGCCACGAAAAAACACACTTTCTGATACCTGTGACATCTTAATCCCTTGTAAATGTCAGCTGAATGAAGAAAGAAACGGACGAAAGAAACAAAAGAAGATACAGGAGACGAAAAGTGTCATCAGGCTCCTTTTGTGGGGGGGGGGGTTGTCCTTCCTATTCTTCCCAGCCCACACCCAGTCCTCAGTTTCCCTGCTCCCTCATGCATGCACGGGTACACAGACCAGTACTGAAACGAGCCAGATTTCTCTGCGTGACGAGAGAGACCTCGTGTGCAGTAGAATTTGAACAAGGAAAAAAAGATAGGAAAATCAGAACATACAGCCTGTTCTAGGAGCAAACACGACTGTGTAACCTTGCACTTGCGTCGCGCTGCGTCACCTAGAGGAAATAGGTGTGAAGTGACAGGTTCGTTTTGAGCAATTGTCGTCTGTTCGATCGACGACTGTAGACGCACCTCCATACACCTGGCCCCGCGAAGCCATGCTTGTCTTGTGGAGGTCGCGCTGCCAGGGTTTCCTTGTTTACGAAACTACTGCATCTGCTCGCACTCCATCTGTCACCAGCCACTGTTTCGATGCCGCGAGCGAGACAAATTTAGACTCGACCCGGGCTTACGCGGACATTCGAGGCGCGCTTCTGGGCATCCCGGATATAACAGAAGCCAAGAAACAGACAAACAAACAAATTTGCCATGGTTTGATATTTGTTCCTTCAACCTGTGATCTTTCTAACGCTGTACTCTTGGCTCTGCGCGTCTGCCCACCATGCCCACTACTTCCGCCAGCTCCATGGAGGCGTGTTTGTTCATTGTGCATGCTACTTTCACAATTATTTAAATTTGTCGGCGTTCTCCTGGGTCCTTGTCCCACTGTGTAATGGGCTTAACGCGACAAGAAGTAGCACCGTCTCTGCAGGGTGCGGGGCCGTGAGATCAGCTTTTCACTCTAGGCGACTCCTCTCTCGGTTGTCTCGCTGAGCTGCAGATGTTGTAGTAATTTCTTTGATAAACCACCACCACCACCATCATCATCATCATCATCATCATCATCATCAAAAAAGCATGGAAAGTAAGACGAAGATCAATCCATCGATCATGTAGTCATTATGATCAGAAAACGACGACTGCTGATTGACTGATCGATTATTGGTTGATTCACCTCACTTCTTCTTGTTTTTTGATGCATCTATTTCTTTACTGAAGTAGGAAGACCTACAGGTTAGCGTTTGATCTTCGGGAGGGGGAGGAGCTAACAGGCTAAACTACGAGTGACAGGTGATAACCTAAGAGTGACATGTGACATTCACGAGATGACTAATAAAATGCTCGCATACATAACTTTCACTCCCACTTCGACCTCCAAAAGTACGTCGATGTCGTTGGAGTTGACCATCCAGGGGCGGATGGGGGGGGGGGAGGGTCCAATTGCACAGACACCCAAGGTACACCCCCTCTACCGACAACAAACAAAAAGAAACCACTAAATGTAAGGAACAACGTACCGCTCTCCCGACCTACACTCACATTACACACACTGTCGGTCATTCTACTGCATGATTATATGTGCTTTTTTAAAAAATAGTATTCTGTTGTGTTTTGTATAAGATAACCACGTGACAAACACACCACACACACATACACCACACACACCCGCACATCAATAGCATAAACAGCCCCTGCCATCATGCCGTGATTTTTTTTTTTTTTCGTTTCTGGACCAACCTTTGTTTCTTCGGGTGCCGCGTATAATCCAGAAAGTCTTAGGCCAGCTAACCAGCGGGAGGCAAAAGGGACTTCACTCTTGCGGCGATCGACCAAAGGGTCACGACTCCGCGGCACTGATTGGCCACGTGACTGTGACGGGATCGTCTGCTAGAAACTACAAGTGGTCTGCCTATAGCTTGCCACGTGCAGAGGATTGGTGCAGGAAGCCGTAGGGTGGGGTCAGGCGGGAAGACTGTAGGAACGGAGGGGTTGCTAGACATTGACGCACGTGCTGCATGTCGAGTCCACGAGATTCTGTTCCGTGTTTGCGTGCGGTGTGAATGGTAGCGAGTCCTTGTGTCCATGTCATTTCTTCCGAAGTTGAACAGTGCACTTTTAGTCTGTAAGTACTTTTTTTAATCACACCATATTTTGCAGCGTGTTTTATAATGCTTTGCATGGTTTAACGTTCGTTCTTTCGAAGTGCTTGTCTAACGCATTTAGTTAATTTTTAAATAGACTTTTTTTTAATTTGTGATAAATTTGCTTTTGCTTTCCTTCTCTTCGTTTCTTGCTTTCTTTCTTCCTTTTCTTTCTTCCTTTTTCGTAATTGCTTTGAATCTGTCTCATGCTGCTTCCTGTGTATCATCCATCCGTACCCATCGACAGACAGGGAGATAGCAGTTGCCAATTGTCGAACTATTTACCTGTACGTGCGTGGTGCACGTGCAGTTCATTTTGGTCAGTAACATCGATTTCTTCCGTCCCTTCCCTGTCTGCCTGCCTGCCTGCCTGCCTGCCTGTCTCTTACCTTCCTTCTTTCATAATAACCATAATAGGCCTACGTCTCCTGTTAAAACCGAACTCTAATTGTCACTCCAGCTGCTGCAATTGTCAGCATCGACTATCAGGATTTCTCGATGACAACAACTGTACTTCTGCCGACGATCTCCGTTATAAAGGCAAATCGGATTTATCACTACCTAAACTGAGGCGCGGCGCTGCGCTGGATTATTTGTCATGTAACTGCGTGCTGGCACCAGCATGACACAAATCTGTATAGAACTAGAACGGGCTTTAGACAGGTGCCCTGCGCGGTTCGATCAACCAAATGAAAACCGTGGTCAGAACCCAAGCCAAGTATGCACCCGTCTGCAGCACAGTGATTTCACATCCAATTTTTATCGAGGCATCCTCCCTGACGACTTTCGCGAGGAGATAATGTCGCGAAAACCTATGCCCGTGCAGACAATCCGATTCAGATTGACGGAGTTTAATCAAATTTTTGTAACTATAGGTTTTGTTGGACATAGTTTCAGTTTTGTTAAGTCGAATAGTGCGAGCTGGCCATTAGACCATGGACCCTAACTCCAAACTATATAATAAACTATAAATAGCAACATAAATGAAACTTTTTTTCCACACTGTCCGAAGAGGTGCTTCCCCCCCCCCCACACACAGGTGACAGAGGTATGAGTATCATGACTGTCTAAAGGTAGTATACGTTAAGATTCTGACCTGCCCATGGGCATACAATCCTGTTTTGTTCGTGCATCGTCTTGTTGATTGGCATGCACCTATCAATGCTATGATGCATTCCTAACATGATACCTACTGTACACAGGATGTTGCACAGCGTGGATGAGAAAATTTCTACATAGTGCACTCGTCGAGTGCGCTGCCAGACGTTACTTGTGGAAGGGTTTTACCGATACACACCACAGATTCTCGTGAAAAGAGATAGGGAGTACGTGCCGTACCTTCTCAATACCATCTCTCAGCGCCATGGCAAGGTTCTGTCCACTCGGCCGGGGCGCAGTTTTCAGAAACGGTGTCTCAATGGATGCACGTAGACACTTGGACGGCGGTTCATACATGGACATAACAACTCCGACCAAACAATAATGTTTACTTGGTTATGGGAGTGAAAATTGAGATTTTTTAAAATCTGTTGTTGTTGTTCTTGTTCTTGTTGTTGAATTAAGAAAAAGAGTAGCCTACCATTTTCTTATCACAGCAACTGTGATGTGAACCTTGACTGAAAGCAAATTCTTGTTCCGCGTGATAACTGGTGCGTTAATAGTAGTTCCTACTTTAACAGCCGTTTATCCAGGCATTAAAACTGCTCCAAACGGAGCTGTCACACACATAAATTCCCGGCAGACGACACCTCATGACGAAATGAAAGGCTACACGGTCGTGTTTGCTTCCAGTAAAGGCTGATATGCCATGTTCCGAATGTTTAAATGTCTTTTTTTTAATTGTACCAGCACATGAGGTTTGGTACTGTTCAACACAGGTCTGCTAACAGATTTGACTGGCCGAAATGAACTGTACGTGCACCATGCATGCACAGGTAAATAGTTCGACAAAAGGCACCTGCTCATCTCCCTGTTTTTCGATGGGCACGGATGGATGATACACAGGAACCAGCTTCAAAGAGATGCGTCAAAAGTACTGTTGGGGTACTGTGTACCTTCTGGCATGATAAGGAATGAACGAAGAGAGGGAGAAACAAGACGACGCCGTCCGTGTTGAAGCACACTACTAAAGGCAGGGATTTTCTGCTATTTTCAGACCTCCTTTCGCGTCCATTTGCATTCTGTTATCTGCCCCGCTAACTGCATTCTGTGCAATCCTCTCTTACGTTGACGTAACTTAGTAAAGCGTGCCCACTAAGTAAGCTATAACGATATCTGTTTTCCGTGAAAGAGTACATCGATTTTCCTCCTTGTTCCAGACATGCTTTCCTACTTGCATGTTTTCTTCTTCACTTAAAAGCCCTTGATATCCTAGTCCTTCGACCGTCCGCTTGTTTAAATGCCTAGGCTGTTTCTGGTAATATTTCTCTCTTTTTTGTGCTGTCCTCCTTTCAAAGACGTCAGTAGAGCTGATGGAACTGTGAGGACCTGCATTAAACAATGCGTGAGTCTTCATTTAACGTTCGTCGAAGCAAAGCCATTGATTGGCTTGAGAGCTTCTGTGGCTTCGCAATGTCGAAAGAGGGAACAAAAGTACAGGTGCCGAGCCTGCTTGACTGGGGCAGTCGGTTTCTGTTCGTTGTATATTTGCCTACCTTTGCTTTCATTTTGCTGCATCGGAAAGTTAAAGCGAATGCAGCCGGTCGGACGTAAGCGCGGCTTTAAAAGATATACCTGTCAGTGGGGCCGGTTCGATTTCTCATCCTTTCTTTCGTCCTCTCTTCTGTCTCTGTCCCTGCATTTCTACCCCCTTTCTGCTTCCATCGCTGCCTCCCTCTCTGTCTTTCTAACCACCCAGTCGCTGTCACTCACCCCACGTGATCTTGTCAGAATGAAGAAGCAGCGCGGTCCCTACACAGGACAGTTACTCATCGCCTTGAATATAATCACATCAAGGACGTCCTTGCACCAGAAATAGTTTTACCTCTGTATCTGTTGAAGCCGCATGCATCTTGTGTTGCCTTCCACTGTATCTTGTTAATGCACAGTTTCATATGTTCATCGTACCAACCCGTAACCTCTCGAAAACACCTAATCATTTCTTGTTTTCCACACAAGTATCTTCGCTTAGATCTCCTGAAATTAAACTGCTTTCGTTAGACTGTCTGGTATAAGACAGCTGTGGATTATCTGTGAGGTTGTCGTGGCTTTTTCTTGTTCTTTCCAGACCATAGAATGGTGTGTGGGGGAGGGGGCAGCTTTCATTCGCATATTTCTGCCCCTCCATCTAGATACGGTTAGAACTTCGAATCTGTGGAGATGGAAAGCAGCATCGCAAGTCAGAACACTCCTGCTGACGCGACCATTTTACCCATGGGGTCTTTTGTGTCCCTTTCATGGGGTCTTTTGTGTTCCCGTTTAGGTGTGTGTGTGCGTGGATATTTATATACATAATATATCGTATATTGTTTGTAGTGCGAAGTGCGCATTTTTTATCGCCCGTCATAAGTCTTTTGATTGATTGATTGATTGATTGATTGATTGATTGATTGATTTGCCCCCTCCCAAAAAAACCTGTTCCCCCCCCCCTGCTGTTTAAAGTCATCAAAATGCACGATGCTTTTTCCACCATTGCTGCTCATACCATTATATAGTGTTCTGTAATAGGATTTCAGCTCGAAGAAGCTGTTCGGACAACATGGAAATCCCTGAAGATAGCAACTCAAACAAATGCCCAAATGCCATACCATTGTTTCGTTTCATTATAACCATTCCTTGAAATCTTGGATAAGACACCTCGTCGAATCTCGCCTTTTCTCGCGGTTTCTTAAGATCTGAACAATTTTTTTTTCTCTCTCTCTCTCTCCTTTTTGTCTCCCCCCCCCCCCATGTGGAGGGTGGGGGAGAATTTTGAAGCTGCAGCTGAGATGAGGTGGAAACAAGGGGTTTGCCTGCTCTTGTGAACACTTGTCCCTTTGATATCTTGCATTTACCTGTCACCGCTGTGGAGATGTGTCCAGGTGGGTGCTGCGCGAGATCGCGCGGAGAAAACAAGAACATCCACCACCGGGAGACGGAATGCGACTGAAATCAATAACCAGCACGACAGTCTGCGACAGTTCCAAAGTCGGTCGTATCCAGCGTGTTCCGCCATATTAGAACGTTTGGGAGAAACTAAAACTTTTAACAGTAGTTTTTGCCCCCTCCTCCCAACTCCCTATTCTTCCTCCTCAACCACAGCCGCGCACATAGAGAGAGAGAGAGATTAATAAACCACTCTGTGAGAGTGGACGAGGAAGAACGAGAAAACAAGATTGTGCACTTAGACAAAGAGATACAGGTGAGTCCTGTATCAAAAGCATGCTTTGTATTACCGTCTGGAGCCGCATTCATGGGCGTGGGTTAAACCTAAACCGATCCCGATCAAATGACAAACCATTGTTTCCAACAAAGGTTGCTAACCAATGGTTAGTCACGTGATCGCGATCCGTGTAGTCTTTTGACCAATGGCCATGAATACGGCTCTTGGTGTACGTTCTACTTTGCGGGAGAAAACTGAATCCGTAAAATGAACTCCAGATTGTACAAGTGTGCGACCCCTCCACTTCAGAGGTGCTCTGGAAAAAAAGCAAACGATGCTAGTCTTCGCTCTTTTTCTGCATCCATTAGCTCCACGTGTCGTGCTGTGTGATCCCTCCGCCATCACACAAAGTGTGGCCATTAAATGATTTCATTTTGTTGTGGGGGTGGAGGGAGGAGACGGTGGGTCTGGCAGCCCATACAAGAGAGCGAGAAGGAAGGGAAATAACTGAAAAAATGTCCAAGAAATGGAATTCGAAGAGAAAGGCGAACGAAAAACGTGTAGGCCTTACACCTGGCGCGACAAAGTTCCAGACAAAAGGAATTCAGGGGAACGAGTTCTTCTCCGTTATTCTAAATGTATATATTGATGTTGTGCGGGCGAGACTGTGTTACGTTCCTTTGTTCAGGCAAGTGATGACGGAGTATATAGTCATCGAAACGGCGGAGCTGTCGCAATATGCTGAATTCCCGATAGCCGACTCGTCCTGACCCAAATAAAGGCAACAAAAACTCGAGTTTACTCCCAGAAAGGCCGATAAGACTTGGTCCAATGTTTAAGTATCTTCTTCCTTTTGTTTTAAATTCTGCCATCAAAAGAGATCTAAGCCTGGTTCGGTATAGGGCTGTAAAAGTAACGACAGAGTGTTGAGTGTATAAGCTTCACAGACTGATACGCTGTAGCCATACGTTGTTGTTCTGTAAGCTGTAGCGGGCACGTTGGTGTTTCTTTTAGTGGACGTGTATGAACATGTCCGTTTTATGTTCGAACCGCTGGGGACATTCTCTGGAACTACCAGGTGTAGAAGTTACTAGCGCCGTCTTGGGCTGACTATGTACCTTTTTGTTAAAGTGCGTATGGTTATGTGTTAATTCCCAGATCTGTATAGTTAAAACAGAGATGTGATCGATGCTGGAGCTGACATTGATACCTAGGGTCGCTCGCGTTCCTAGCCTCTATAAAGCTCGCCTGTACTTTCCTATCTTTGGTTTTTTCCCTGAAAAATGTTATCTAGGCGAGATTTTTTTTTTACTGTCTTTGAGGGCTCAGACGTCACTGCCTTCTGTCATTCCAGTTTCTGTTATCTTTGAAACTTACACATGGTCTCTCCTTCATCGTCCTTCTAATTCAGAAACGTGATGCAAGGTAAGATCTCCCACGGTTGCTCAGACCGCCTCGTTGGTCTAGTAATTAAGGCGTCCGCTTCCGAGGCGGGAGGTCGGTGGTTCGCATCCCGGCAGAGTCACAGAAAAGACTTGACGTACGTGAACAGTGACGACAGCTAACGAAATGTTTCTGGAATTTTGATATGGGCGTACATTGTTGATTACGTGTCTATGCACGTGCTTAAGGATCGCTTGCTACCTTTTTTTAAGCAGCTTTGGTAAAGATAATTTTCTTTTGGTTTACATTTTCATCCACAACGCTGGTTGGTTATTTAGAAGGACAGTGCTTCCACCTCGCGGTGATTTCCACAAAGCTTTATTACCTTTGCTTTATATTCAAGTCGTAGTTTGGGTGCAGGAATGACGTCCTATCAGTAACCACGAAGTAGAATTTACCATTTTAACTGCTTTATTATTTCTGTGCATTACAGCCGAAGATCTTTACTCGGTCCCTGAAAAGTAAACTCCCGATACGTTCTGTTCTGGATTTTACCATCTACTAAAGCTATGGCCACGAACGCTTCCTCAATGCTGCCAGCTAAATTCAGTCACTTCCTTTCTGCAGATTTTGCTTTCTGCGGGCAGACAAAACATGGCAACAGGTAAATAATTGATGACCATGTGGCGTGCAATGGGCGTAATTTTAAAGAAACTTTACAGAAGTTCATGTATTTTTAAAAATCCTCTTTGCTTTACATCCCCCCTCTCTCTCTCTCTCTCTCTTACGTACGTACGACCGCCCCAGTGATCCAGTGGTGAAGGGGTCCGCTTCCGAGACGGGAGGTCGGTGCATGGTTCTCTCCCCGGCAGAGTCATACCTAAGACTTAAAACCTGGCAATCTTGTAGCTGGGTTGCCAGACGCTGGCACTATAAGGAACAGTACTAGGGCTGGTTGACCCGGTGTCAGTATCATGACTGAGTGGAACTGAACCCTGTGTTGCAACAGCAGTCTCAGTGTGGCAGCACATTAACTTGTCTGAACAACAGCGTCCTGATATGGTCTTCGTTTGCGGGAGGACTTTAAGCAACAGACATCTCGTACGTACGTATACATACATAAATAAACACATATTCATCCCAGCACCCACGCGCGCGCGAACAGACACACAAACTCAAACGCACAGTCGACTCCTGCGCATGCAGAAATCCACATATCTGCTGTCTCCTACTCAGGTTGGCTTTTTGTGTGTATGTGGGGGGGGGGGGGTTACAGGAAAGCTGACAAGGCCTGCAGTTAAGGACAATGAACTGCGTACTCACTGTCACGTGTTGGGGTCTGGTGGGTCAAGGAGATTGCACCATAGATTCCAGGTGTGATCCATCCTCGACTCTCAGGCCCTAATTAAGGTCTATTATCCCCTTGTTCAAGCCGCCATCTAGCCGCTCACGTCATCACCAGCCCAGGATTAGTTCCCTGTTTACACTTATGACCAGGGGGTGCTGACCCTAGAAGCCAGGGGCAAGGTGTTAATTACCTGGGGCCGCTGGGGTGGGATTCGTGAAGATGTCAGGCTCACCAGGTGTGCGTTAGTTGTTCAGGGAAGATTACGCAGCTGGAGAAAACTAGCGACGCGTAGTGTCGAGCATCAAGAGCTTTGATGTAGCCGCGCGAGGTAAACAACCA
>SMGT01003386.1:118609-199844 GCA_004794575.1 Lanistes nyassanus | reverse complement strand
AACTAAAGGTCAATAGACAACCCAGCGGTCACCGATGGGGATCACTATGTGGCTGAGGTGGCCTTATCTGGTGTTGTAGATATTAGAGTCTGAGAAGCGTAATCAGCAGGTGCACCGAAACACTCAAATGATGCAATATTTAGATTAATGATTAGCATGGCTGATTAACCCATTAGGGCGAAGCCAGATCAGCAGATCTCGGCCTTTTTAAAAACGGTATTCTTAGAAACAGTTTGGAGATTCCGCGATCTGGATTCCGGTACACTGCTCTACCATTTCAGAATAATTAACCTAATGCAGAACATTCGGCCACGAGCGGATTAAGGAATTTGCTTTATAGACCAAATATTGCCGATGTTTGTTCGCGGTAAAAGGTTTGCCTAGTTAGGAACAGCCTGTCAGTATAGTTTGCGTCGAGTTAGCAAGGGGTGGAGATACCTGCTGAGATACCCGTAACTGTAGAAGAGTTTCTGCAGTTCGCAACAGTCACATGACTACAGATCGGGCTCCTAAATGTTTTTCAGGACTACAAATTCAATCGTACCGAATGCACCAGTACCAGATCGCAACCCATTTTTTGCCGAAAGATGAGTATAAAGAGTCAAGATATATAAGCGGCTATAAAATAAATATAGGATGAAAGTCGCTAAGACCACGTAAGGAAGACTTATTGCAAATAAAATTTTTGTGTGTGGAAAATTCGACCTCTTCTTTTATTATCTGCGAATCTGCGACATTGGAATTTAATTGGCAGTGACATATTTCCGGGATGGCGAGGATGAAGGACGGTGTGCTTGGCGAGGTTTCCTAGGAACCTGAACACTACCCCCCCCCCCAACCCAACTCCCCTCAAAAATGACGATTCACGGACGGGGAGATTAAAAAAAAAATGAAGTGGTAGCATTTATCTAAACATGTTTATATAAGAATTGTTCTTGTTAATGTAACTCTGTACTAACCCATGTAAAAAGCGATAAACGCTGGTCCCTCCTAAGTTATAACACTATGTTGTTGCTTTCTGTCTGCAATTCTGATGTTATAATTGGGTAGTTTTAGCATCTAACCCTCTGCTCTTTTCTTTCTTCTTGACCAAAATCCGAAGCAAAATAAGCTTGCCCCCAAACCAAAAATTCTTTTTATTGATGGATCGAGTTCAGTTTTTGTTGGTAAACCAAAGTTCCCATACTCCGATCAATTTCTACAAAGCTGTGTGGCTACGAAAGTTGAACGCTGACAGCAATCAAGAAAATAATTAGGAAGATGGAATGGTTCGGCCACGCAATACGTCATAATACACTTGCTAAGACCGTTTTGCAAGACAAACTAGGAGCTAGGAGAGAAACGCAGAGGAAAAGCTGGCTTGACAACATCAAGGAATCGACAGCACTTGACGTTCCAACTCTGCAACGGATAGCATGATAATGGCAGAGGGTGGCCAGAATGTTATTGGTATTCCCATATCCTCGCCACCACACGCGAGCGACCTTAATTCCAGGTCACGGGACTCGGAAGAGATGAAACTACTAAAGTGCAATACATTCACCTAATTTTATCCTTACGAGATTATTTCATGAGACTAGCATTTATCATTTGACTGTCCTTATCACTACGTCGTTATGCCTGGGGTCAAACATTTCGAATAGGCGATGCCTGAGATCGACTCTGTTTTTCTTGTGTCTACCACTTGTGCATTTTGGAACGAGACACGCAATTGTCTGCTCATAAAAATGAATGAACCCGTATGAATTTCGAATAAATTATGTGAAAGAAAGTTATTTTTTAAGTCTAATATAATTTTTAAGCCAGCCATTATCCGTTCGCAGTTCCAAACGACACGTGCTTTCCTCGCGGCTAGGTCAGCCGTTGCGCGTTGTATGCTGGGAAACATTAGAGCCGTCCGCCATTTTGTGCAAAGTGTTCTGTGTTTGTGCTGTCCTGTGTGTGTGTTTCACGTGGATAAAAGGTAAGCTTTTTAAAAGTTGAATGAAGAGTTTGATCGAAAAATGTTAACCCGATAGTGTTCTTTAAATGATTGGACAAAATATCGCGCATCTTAACCAGAACGCTTGAAAGTAACGAGCGAGCGGAAGAGACGCGTGTTTCGTGACAGGTCAGACAAGGTCCACTGCAAGCGCACGTCGTAGTTAAGCAAACACACTGATTGTGTGGAAATTGGTATGGATGTATTTAATAATGCATAAAAATAGTATCAATAAAGTAGAATCTCTTTTTCCGACGATTTCTAGACGTTTTATTATAAATATACACATTCAGTCGATTCGATGTTGTAGACTGTATGTAGAATACCTAGTATAAGCTACTTCCGTCGTGCAGGGTTTGCGACACAGAAGTCCACATGCAGGATAGATTTCACCTTTTCAGTATTTTCATCAGCCCCTGATTTGGTCATCAGCCCATATGAATATGCTATAATGGGAAGGCACGTCCTATCAATTATATCTTGCGAAATTGTCAACAAATTTGAGCATTATAAATCTAGTAACTATTATTAATATTGGTAATTTTCAATTTGGTATTGTTACTATTTTAGTATTTAAGTAAACAGTCACAGTGTTCAGTCAAATTGTGAGTTACTTTACCTTTGCTTTGTCTCAGCATTGCTTGATTTGGAAACCTTTGTACTGTTACAAATAGAAATGTTTTTTAAGTGTTGTAGGTGCATGTCACTGGTTGAGTAGTTCAACTATTAAAGTATTAATGTTATTTGGAGGATGAACATTTGATAATAAAGTTAAAGAACTGCAATTCTAACACCAGAAGATTATGTTCCTTAATTAAAAAGTTCTATAGCCAATTTGCATCTTTTGAATTACGTGTACTAGAAGTATGATTTCAGAGCCTGGGGGTAGTTTGTTTTTTTGTTTTTTTTTGCACAATACTGTTCTGGCTTATGATAAATAATGGCAGCAGTTAAAATTCATCAACTCGGTTTAAATTTGCCTGACAAACATTACATGTTACTACTACTGCTAGTAGTTATTAGTACACAAGTATAACTTAGCATTTTGGGTTTTTTTTAACTTCCACCATTGTCTTGATTTGACTCCTCTGTGTGTGCGAGAGAGAGAGAGGGAGGAAGAGAGATAAGAAAATTGAAAACTGAAATGGCCATTTGAGTTTGACCAAGTACGGTCTGTACACTGTTGCTTATGTTTGTCTCTCCTCTCTAATACTTTCTACCTCACAGCCTGAGTTATTGGCTGCCATTTTATTAATTAGTTTTCTCTGTCAATTTCAGCAACACAACAAACATGAATCCCTCAAGCCAGGTAACTTCACAGACTGAACCCGATCCAGATGCCATCAAAATGTTTGTTGGCCAGATACCAAGAAGTATGGATGAAAATGATCTCCGAAAAATGTTTGAAGATTTTGGTCCAGTCTATCAGCTTAACGTACTGCGTGACAAGAACACTGGACAAAGTAAAGGTGAGCATAGAAGGGGATGAAGGACCCCATCCTGTCATTCCATCTTTTAGAATAAGTAATTGCACTTTGATCGGAAAAGGAAATGCTGGTTGAGTAAAGCTGTTTTTCGTCATCTTTGTCATGTCTCGTCTATTTCTCCATGTTTAAGATTATAAACCTTTTTTGCTCTCTTATATATTTGTGGATTGATTGTTATATTTCTACAGGAATACAGGTTCCTTTCACCATTGTTGCACCAGACTCTTATTTCATAGACCATTGGCAGTGTTTTACATTGTTTGGACCGATCAATAGTATTTATCATAAATATGCAGTTCCATTTTGTGTGGCATAAAACATCTTGAAAACACCCCAGCACACACATACACACCCCATAACACTAATACTAGTTATAGGACACAATAGGTTACAGTTCATTTTTGCTATACAAGTAACAAAGTTGATGAAGTAAAAATACTAAAAACTACAGTTGTTAAAGTGTTGTTACCATTTGTTGTATTGTAGTGGTGATACGGAAGTGGATCACTGAGTAGCGAACTGGATAAATTAACAGGCTATCACTCAAGGATCAGTTTACTAACTGACCAGTTTTTACTGTCAGGATCAGTTTGCCCCTGACATTATTGGTGCGTGAAATAAGAAAATGTCCCATCGAAATTCTTTGTCGTGGCTCATACAGCGCATCAATTTTGGGTGCTAGTGCTCTATGCAGTGGTTGCTGTCAGTGTGTTTTGGAGGATCATGACTGAAAATGCGAACTAAAATGTCTCTGCTTGCGAGAACTTTGTTGAAGCGGCACAATAGCAAATGTTACCAGTGCATGGAAAGCTATTGAGGTTCCTAGCACGTGAAGCATGAAGAGAATATCACGTAAAGCAACAAGTGCCTTACTTGCCTGCAAGAATACGCTACAAAACGCCTCCTATTCTCCCCAGTCAGAAATTCAGACTTGTAATAGTGACAGTAATTTGAAGCAAATGTAAAAATCCCATCACTGTGAGTAGACACTGGGAAATTATTCCTCTAACAGTCTAAGAACAGAACAGCTTGGCACTGATGGATTCCTGTTACAATAAAACAAATCTGGTCTACTGGTGGACGGCATTTCTCTGTGAGACTTGGTGTCATGTTTGTCACACGACAAGGCATTTTCATGATAATCCTACTGGAGATTTTGTGTCTGCAGTACAGAGTTGCAATATTATATGGCTTTGATTGTGACTAACAGTAAAATTAAATATTTTTAACGTGCAGGTAGTGTTCAGAAATATGCATGCAGTTACGGTCACTCAGTGACTCAATTTGGACATGTATGCACAGATTGCTGTAGATTTTTAGGGCCTAGAATATATAGGGAAAATTGAAATGCCTGATTTTTCTTATTCTTTTTCTGCATGTTTTGAAATGTTTTCTGTGGGAAAGTACCGATTAAGAATGATCAATGTGTGGCATCATGGGAGGTCATTTACTAGAAAGACTGCATATATGTAAAAAAAAAAAAAATTTCAAAATGATAAAACAATCACAAATCAATCATGGATCTGTGTTAACTTTGAAACATGCAATTAGTCTCTTGATTAATCGCATACCAAAAATGTGCATTCAGTCACATCACATCATCTTTTTGCACACATTGATACCCTTTTTTGATATTTAAAGCTTTTGTGGCCAAATTTAATGATTTCAGGACTACTATTTGTGCCCTTACAAATAATCAATAGTAATATTTTTAGTCAGAGAAGCAGTCACTCTTCTTCATGCTGTGACTGACGTAATATTTAGCAACATTTTCCTCTTGATCCCAGAAGATATGAGCTACACATTGAGGTGGTTTTTTGGCAACATGACAGTGTTATTAGTTACAAATCTCGTTCATTTCAGGTTGCTGCTTTGTTACATTCTACACAAGAAAAGCAGCACTGGATGCCCAGAATGCGCTTCACAACATTAAGACATTGCCAATGGTAAGGAAAACCTTTACCATCAGGCTTTTGTCTTGTGGGTAAGAGTAGTGCAGGTGTGTTAAAAAGTGCCACTTCATCTAATACATCTAAGGACTTGCCATGGAAAGTCTTTAAAAGGATTGAGGGAGATGTGCACTTTCAGGCATGCACATTTTTTCCAGATTTTCGGTATTCAGAGATTTTTAAATCCTTTTCCAAGGGGAAAAAAACGTGCATCCAGCCACCATTACTCATTTATTGTAGGCAGTGGCACATGGTGGTTGGGTACTACGGTCCAGAAACCTGGCATATGTAATCCAGCAGGGAGGTAGGGGAGGTCCATCAGTCACCCCTCAGAGTAGAGAGGGGCTGCACACCCATCTCCATTGACCGTTTGACGTGGTACAGCTATAGTGTTGTCCAGTAGCCTTGAGCTAATACAGTTCATGATGTGCGAAACCATGTCGTTCAGTTTCATTGCAGGCATCCACACTTCAAAGTACATTAGCATCATCAGTTTGTTCCAAAAGCAGTGTCCACAATAATGGTTTCTACATCTACACAAAATAGAAAACAGCTAACTCTTAAACACGTTTCCATGTGGTAAAGAGAGGTAAGAGAAGAGAAACTGGGATGCCGGTCGCCACATCACTCAGAGCATGGAAAACTAAAATTCAAGCAATAATCAAGAAGGAAGCAATTATCCAGGGGTTGGAAAGTGGAGAAAACAAGAAACAAAAACTGGCAAAAGTGCACCAAACATCAACAGCGATGATGGACAAGAAAGCTGGTGCAAGAAAGGGCATTGTTTACAACGATGGAATATGCTGTGCTGACCTTATGGCATCGATTGGTTGGTTACGAGTTTGGGTTATTGGATACAATGACCCATGTCATTGAGTATTGAGAGGGTGATGTTAGCAAGAGTGATATTGAGGACCGGATGAAAAGATTCCCAAGCATTTTTGAAGAACACCAACAGGCAACACCCTTTGAATATTTACCTTTTTATAGTATTTTTGTGTTGATTAAATATTGGCCGTGGAACAGACAATAACATTGTGTTGTGTAGTTGACATTGTTCATAGACTTCATTAACACTGCTTGATTGGTCCATCTGTCTAGCTTGGGTCTCTAATAAGACCACCTCTCAGATAGGACATTTTTTTATGTTTTTCATCAAGGTCATAATAGAGGGGTAATTCTGTACATGTGTAAATTCAGTTTTATTGTTTTCTTCTTTATGTTTATGATATTTATGAGGACTGTTGACCTCTGGACAATTTTAGGACCATGTGAAATTGCCAACATACGGTTAAGAATTTTCATTTTGGAAAAGTATCACCCATGCATGACATCTTCAAGGAAAAGGACAGATGATCGATTTTAAATTTGACATTTTTAGCTTTAGATTTTCTTGGTAATATACTTCAGATTATAGTTTCAGAACAAGTTCATGTAATCTTAATTCTCCCTGTAACCTGTAGCATATTGTTCCAGATGCATCACCCTATTCAGATGAAGCCAGCAGACAGTGAGAAGAGAAATGGTGAGCACCACAACGGTATGGGGTTTCAAATAAAATCTTTTTCTGCCATAATCCTACTTAACATGTCTTTATTCAGAGCCTGGAATTGTTATCCTGTATGATTAATACAGCTTTTCCACTTAGCAGTTATTGGGACCCATTATTTTTATGTATCTACACAGTTTTCTTTTTTTTTGTGGTCTTTTTGACAAAAATATCTTGGGGCAAACTGTGAAGACAGCCATTTGTGCTTGTTAGAATGACAAGCATCATCATCTTGCAAATAATTGCAGAGAGAACCAGTTCTTCCAATTTGATGATGCTTGATCGTTCATGCTATAGCTTCATACATCATTGGCGTTGGTCTTTACTTGCAGTCGTATGATTACGGTGAGGCCAGATATGGTAGTAGGGAACATTGCACAGGGTGGGGCCATTGGATGGGAGGAAGGGGGTTGACATTTTTAATTTCAACTATACCAGTAAATTATCTTGCCGAGATGCTGAGAGAGGGGATTTATTGAAGAGGTGGGATTTGGATTTGGATAATGTGTGCCAGTTGGAAAGGAGGATTCTCCATATAGGCAGGATGTGAGGATGATAAGTCAGAACAGCAATTGTCTAAGGTCCTGTGTTTGGGGTTGTGGGTGGGTTGATAAGTCAGAACAGCAATTGTCTAAGGTCCTGTATTTTGGGTTGTGGGTGGGTTGATAAGTCAAAACAGCAATTGTCTAAGGTCCTGTGGGGTTGTGGGTGGGTTGATAAGTCAAAACAGCAATTGTCTAAGGTCCTGTGTTTGGGGTTGTGGGTGGGTTGGAGTGTTACGTTTTCATGTTGTGGCAGCTTTTTGCTTAGCAGAGGGCAAAGGAGTAATGCTCTGAAGCTGTTGGCCGTGTCTGTGTCATTTGTAGCTTGGCTTAGTTCCTCTGTTAACATTGTTTTTTGTTGTTTTTTTTTACCTTGAGCAGTCCCAGGCTCTGTTTTTCAATTTAAGACAGTTTTCTATCTCAGTCATGTAGTTCAGCAAAACCTGTGTGTACCAGACACCCTTGGGACCACCTAAAGTATCCCTCTGAGACAGGTGGCCGCTTACCTGATGTAGGATCTGCAGGACCATGTGTCTTTAACTTTAAGTGATCATACAGCACTAAACACTAGACTGCAACATACAGTATGTACATGTAGAGGCTTAAGGAGCTGCTACAGGCAGGTTTTGCTGTAATATATATTTATGGACATCAAATCACTGCTACCAATTAGTGAATGTTATTTTATATCATCAAAAGAAGACTTCAAAAATTTCGAGAAACTTGTTGAGATCTTTTGCTTTATTTACCAATTGAGGAGATTGAAAATGTGCAACTAAATCAAGTGTTATGACAGGTAAACCCCCTCTATTATAACCATTTGAATCCACACAAAGAGATGCAAACTGCATACATAATAGTATAGACAAGAATTTTCAGTGGCCAGAATAGGAACACAATATTGAAACATCAGATTAACTAGAAACACATTCTATACACATGATGAGAAAATAAGAAATGGCACACCGGATGGGTTAGGAATAGTGCCTTGTGCACTCTCACATTGTAAGGAAGAGCATTCATGTAGTGAGATAGTTTGTGGAGAAGATGGTGGCCTTAAAGTGTACAGAATAGTCCACTTGCTGTGTGTTTTTTCATAAATTTTTTATGTTGGACATGATAAAACTGATTTAGAATTAGGTGGGTCCTCAAAATAGAACAGTAAGTAGCTTTCTTGCTGTTACCCATAATTCTTTATTATGCATCTGGGTATTCCAAAGCAAACACGGCAACACCTGCAGGAGTAAGCAAAAAATTGAAATCACTTGATAGGCTAGTGAAAGCAAGGACAGTAGCTGCCCATGGGGTAGAATTTTACAAAGCATGCTTTGTAAGATAACAATGGACAGGTGTTGCTTCTACTTAGTAATATGCATTGGAGTAACTTGAAAGGTCAGCAAAGTGAATCAAGTATGAAATCTGGACTCCACCTTTTTACCTCCTAACTTTTTTGTTTTGTGGACGTCATTGAATCTAATGTCTTTCATTTTTACAGCAGTCACAGCTGTTTGATTTATTTTCTAATAGTAATTAATTTGACTTATTTCAGTGGAGGAGCGTAAACTTTTTGTTGGAATGCTGAGCAAAAAGTACAGTGAAAATGATGTTCGGATGATGTTTGCGCCCTTCGGTACCATTGAGGATTGCACTGTTCTACGAGATGCAAATAGCCAATCAAGAGGTGAGTACTTTTTGAGAAGTATAAACGTATATAAATCAAATTTGTGCTGCCAGTTTCATTTCTGGTTTGATTGTTTGGTGCCTCTCACAGCACTTCTGAAAAAATGCGATTGCATTTCTGCGACTGCCACATCAGAATTTAATTTACCATTCTACAGTCCAGATTGTGTGCGAGGTGCATGCATTAAAAAATATCACTATGTTCAGTTACTTTTCGGAAGTTAAGCATCAGAGATGCCAGTTTCATTGCTTTAGTCATGTTTCCAGTTTTAATACTTAAGAGCGTAAGTGGTTGTGTTCCATGTTACGCTGTGATTTAGTGGCTGGAGATGTCTTTATTGCTGTTCCTTCATTGTAGGAATGCTGAAAGGGTCATTAGTTTTACCTGATTGTAGTAATGGTGAAAGGGTCATTAGTTTTACATTACCAGCTTTTGTGGACAACAACATGCTCATAGGGTGCAAAGTGGATGTTGTAATGGCCTGGCAGGATAAAGCACTTGGTGCATTTGGTCCAGCCATTTAAAACACAACTGCAATGTATGTGTGTGATGTCATTTTATCTTGCAGAATATGGTTGTCGTTCTCAGTTGGTCTAATGAGGCCTGAAAATGGTGAATGAAAAAAAAACTTACCAGATTCTTGTAGTTTTCCTATGGTGTGGTGTGGTTGTTTGGATTATATGTATATTTTATTTGTGAAGAAATATTTTACTTAGTATTGAATCAGCAGCTTTTAAGCTGTTTCCATTGGACATGCAGGCAGACAGAATCACACACATACTTTACACCACTATTACAATGAAATCGATATATCAGACCACAGTGACTTTGGAAAAAAAATCCCTGTGAAGTTAGTGGTGATTCCGAGAATTAGTAGCTAACCAGCATTTGTGTCAGATTAGTCCTCCAAATGTACCGAAAAATATAGTTCTGTAGCTTGGACAGTGTTTTTATAGCTTTGTTTTTAAAAGAAAAAATGGGGGCAACTTTTGAGAACTATGAACTAAACATAATTACTGGGAAATGATTTGGAAGCTAATAGGTGCTCTTCCAGTTTCACTGCTTTTGCTGATTTAGAAAAAATGTTTTGGAACCCTTGTCATACATCTAGTGCAACATCTTTTTACTCGTAATTTGCTTCAATGTGGCTTTTAAAACAGTGTCAGAGGGTTCAGGATGAAAAGGCTGTGCCATATCCTCATGGCTTAGAGACTGAAAATCAACTTTTCTCGACTTGAAACTTTTGTCAGTGTATCACAGTTAAAATATTTGACTAGTAAAATAATTGGCTAGTCACTGAAGAAAACGTATGCTGGCATAGTAAGTGCTTTTAGGTGTGAATTGGAAATATGCTTTCCGCTTAAAGGCGGGATGTCTGCGTTCATTGTTACTTTAATCATTTGTTATAATAGAGTTAGTAAACTTTCCCCATGCAATGGCGGTGTAGTCTGTTTCCATGTTGAAACGTTTTATTTTATGGAAGGTGAATCTTTATATATTTTGTGTGTTTTAGGTTTATGTTGCGTCTGTGTCTTGTTGCCTGAGATGCTTATGTGTCTTGTCTTGCAGGTTGTGCGTTTGTCACGTTTGCAAACAGGCAATGCGCCATGAATGCTATCAAGAGCATGCATCATTCCCAGACCATGGAGGTACGATCTCTCTCCATTATAGCAGGCCTTCACAGTTGGCTTGCTGTTATGTTAACGTTTTGAACATTTCCTGTTGCTAGAAGTTCACAACACGTTTTTGTTAATGTTTGACTGTTTTGTAATGTGGGTGGTTATAAGAAAGTTTTGTTTGAGCATTCTGTTTTGAGGTTCCTTAGAGTGGTGTGATTTGTCCAGAGCAGCAGCAGTTATGGTGTTGTGTTCTTGGGTTGGGCTGCACGAGCATTTATATCTGCATTTCTGTCATAAAGGCATTTGTAGGGCTGGTTCATCCTGTGCTTGTCACGTGTACCTTTAAGTGCAGGGTGGACATGCAAATGCCCATGCAACTCAACTTTGGACCTTTATTTTGCTCTCCTGCACCTGCTTGAAAAAAAAAGACACCCGCCTTTTCTTCCTTTGGAAAAGATGATGCAGCCAGTGTTTTGGAGACATTAGTCCTACATTTTAGGATCTGAAAAAGTTTGGGGATTTGCCTGTTGCCTGTGGGCTCTACTGTCATTCATTAATCCTCAAAGAGATGAATTTTTCTTTTATGATCTCGGACTTGAGGCTCCAGTATGTAAATTGTTAATACATTAAAAGTTAACTCATGCCACACAGTTTTCTATTTCAGTCATCACTAGTAAAAGGGAAAGACCTGCTGTATGCCATTGAGAATGACATTAGCGGCCCTTCTCAGGTCTGACTCAAAGCCAATCAGACCCACCATTTGTCCTTATTGAGGACATATGTCGATATGACAGTCATTTGGCACCAGCTTTCAAGGCATTGTGCACTGCTAAGTTTTGTTTCTTTCTGGCATCATTGCAGGGCTGTTCTTCTCCCCTTGTGGTCAAGTTGGCAGATACGCAAAAGGAAAAGGAGCAAAAGAAGATGCAGCAGATGACATCAAACTTATGGAGCATGCCACTTGGAGCTTTTGCACCACAGTACCTTGCTGTATGTTTGATTGCTTCCACCCCTGAATGTTTGCCTTGCACATTTTTTAAGCGTTTTGTTAAAGTACTAGCTGGATGTGGCAGGAGTTTTTAGGCCAAACACCAATTGCCATATCATTTAAATGTTATAGGAATGACGAAACTGAGCCAAGCAGGGTTCCAGATTTAAACACGGTCATAGATTTTGCTATACAAATTTGGAAATCATTCACAAAATTTGGGCATCATTTATCTTAAATTTAAAACAAGGGAACTGGACCAAGCTAAGACATGACAAAGACAAAGACAATCTACATGTTTCGGGGCACTACCCCTTCATCAGGACGACACAAAAACGACGAAAAAACGACAACAACGAAAACCGAAGAAAAAGACTTAGCTTCAGTAGATGTGGTGCATAGGCTGGACAGCAGGAAAATGTGTGTTTTCCTGCTGTCCAGCCTATGCACCACATCTACTGAAGCTAAGTCTTTTTCTTCGGTTTTCGTTGTTGTCGTTTTTTCGTCGTTTTTGTGTCGTCCTGATGAAGGGGTAGTGCCCCGAAACATGTAGATTGTCTTTGTCTTTGTCATGTCTTAGCTTGGTCCAGTTCCCTTGTTTTAAATTTAAGATAGATTTTACTCCAAGCGGCAGTCACCTGTTTTTCTTGCATCATTTATCTCCTTCGCACACTTATTTCTACATCATTCCCACACGAATTTTGGACAGTCCAAATGTTTAATAACTATGTCCTTTATTTCATAACCGTCATTTTAGAGTGCTTAAAAGATCAACTGACCATGCTTATTAATATTTTTCTTGGAAACGTTACTGGAAGTCCAGCTTGGCGTGCAAAATCTGCTAACTAGTAGTACAGTAAGACGATTTCATTAGCAAATGGCAAAAACTGACAGTGACACTGAAAGACCAAACACAAAAGTATTCCTGTGGAGAAAAACAGTTAATAAATTTTAAAAGATATGAAAATTATAGATACAGATATTACAATTACACAGAGCCTAGAAGAGTAGGTTTATCCAGGGCTCAGTGAATGTGACAAGCTGTACCTAATCCCCAAACATAGCACTGCCGAACATTGTTGCTGTGCCTATCCCTTCCCCCAGCCCTAAGCCTCTGAGGCTTTGGCAGACATTAGAAGTGACATCATGATGTAATACCAGGAACTGGTTGCTACATTTTCTGAGATTAATCTAATCATTATATGATCATGATAATTTGAAACACACTGAGAAATCAGAATGCCATAATAAACTGTAATCAGAAACTGTAATCAGAATAAACTGTTGATTAAATTGTCTTGTTTTGGACTCAAAGCATCAAAGTCGGTGTAGTTGTCAAAAAGAAACAAACTTTCATTAAAAATTATGTATGAAATAAGTTTTACCTTGTTCCTTGGAAAGACTGGTCCCAGTGCTGTAACAAGCTTTTGAGAGCAGTATATGCATAACATAACTGGCAGACACCATTGTGTCGACAAGCATCCCAGTCCAGAAAGTACTCGATGTTCAAGATAAGTGTAAAACTATTGCAATAATATTTCAGCTATGTCATAAAATAATCTGCATTTAGCTGGCCTAGCCTGGTCCCTTAAACCCAGTAACCACATGTATTTAGTAAAACTTGTCTGAATCGTGTAGGAAGGGAGAGGTTTGAAGGTGGAGTTAGAGAGAGGGGAGACTTTTACCACCAGTTTTCGTTTGTGGTGCAGGGATATATCAAATAGCCAGTGTCACAAATCAAACTTTAACAGCCCATTTATCCTGCCCAGTAGCAACTTGTTGGTATTCAGTGTCATTTTTTCTGTTTTAAAATGGGAGTGACTGTGCCCCTCAAACAAATAAAAATCTCCCCTCAAAATTAGACTTGAGGGTGATGGTTGCCCTTAATTTTTTAGCCATGGGAACCCTGGTAGCTAAAAGATGCATTTCATAAAATTATTTTTTTCTTTCAAGAAAGCTACAACACCAAAAATGGACAACAGTTCAAGGAGCATTTAGTAAAGGTTTAGGGTGCGGGAAGGGGCTCCTTCTGTTCATCTCTTTGTAGGTTTTACTCTTCCTTGAAATGTAGTTGTCATTGTTTATTCGTGGGCAGAAATATGAAAATTAGTCTTGATGAATGTGGTTTTTGTTTCCAGGTAGTTCGTGGAAGACTGGTTTCAATTTCTTACTTTGTATAAGAGCCAAGATATAAATGCGTTCTTTATCTGTTAAATGAATATAGGCTGCTTTTTTTTTTTTAGTTGATGTCACAACAAGCTAATGGTGGAGCAGGTTTCAACATGGGCAGTCTTGGCAGTAAGTTGTTTTGAAGTTTTTATTTTTGAGGCTAATCTTTTGGGGAAATTTTTAAGCTCCACAACAATGTTAAGTTTTTTATGTGTACTCTGCTCTATCTTTTCATCTTTTCCCATTTACTGGAAAGGAAAGTGTTTTTCACTCTCATCAAGTCACATTTCCAGTGACTTCATGGAATTATCACAACTTTGATTTCCAGCACCATTGCAGGATGGATTCTGTTAATTTTGGACTAAGGTTTTTTGCTGAAAGTCCTCATGAGGCATTGGAGGTTGGGGAAAGTTTTTAA
Source organism: Lanistes nyassanus (assembly GCA_004794575.1). Lineage (NCBI taxonomy): Eukaryota > Metazoa > Mollusca > Gastropoda > Architaenioglossa > Ampullariidae > Lanistes > Lanistes nyassanus. The sequence continues at coordinate 185,461 of SMGT01003386.1, read as the reverse complement.
AAAAATGCTGTCTGCTCATTATGATTGGATCCAGTTTTGACTAGAAAGTAGAATGTACAGTTGCAACATCCAGACGTGTGCGTGCACATAGCGAGCACGCGCTCACGCACACACAGGACCTACATGGTATGTTAACCTTACAACTAAAGCATGTGGTTCTCAAAACTAAATCAAGACGTTATATAGTCTTGTTAAAGGTAGTTGCATTCAGAATAAACACAGCTTGACAATATCCTATTCCCCACGATCTATTGACAACTGTTGCATACATGCAGTAATCTACATATTTCAGAAGATCAATTTTTGAACATCAAAATATAGATTTTACTGGGGAAAAAAGTTAAATAGCACTTACTATTTGGTGTTGGATGTAGTCACTGTGTGCACTGCATGTGCCTGTGCAGTTTAGTCACGTAAGAAGGCCATGGCTTCCCCTGTTGTCTTTGTATTATACAAAAATTTATGAAAAGCAATAAAGCATAGTTCAAATGCAGCCCGAAAGAAAAACTTAGGAATAAAATAAAACCTTTTATTCCTACCTGAAATCCATCTGTGTGAATTCTGTGTAAAAGGCTGCATTGAAAAAGATGCCCACGTGAATGCAACAGCATGGCGGGGCCCATTGTCCTGCACTTTTGCCAGATAGGGTGGTCGTTGCAAATGCTTTATTTCCTGTAGCACAAGGTCTTTTTTGTGTGGTCTAAGCAAGATAACTCAAAAGAAAAATGGTTCATGTAGCTGAAAATATTAGTTACTTCTCTTTCCATTGAACCGGCTTATATAGATTTCAAAAGTTGCCGTAAAACCCTCTTTGCTGCTTTGGTATACAGCGAGCATCTGCCAGATAATGATATACTTAAACTGCATAGCCTAAAAATTTGTTAAAAAGGACAGCAGAACACTGGACTGCTGTATAGCATGCAGCATACCGAAATAGATTTTACAATCATAACAACAGCAAAAATAGAATTGAGCTAAATAATATGCATCACCCTTAGCTGCCACAAAATGAAAAAATACAGACTTTGGATTTGTGTAATCAAAATTCCCATGGCTGTGTTGAACTCGCTTTATAGAAACGAAACCAACTAGCTTTGTAGAAATATTTGGGGGGAAAACTGGATGGTTTTGTTTAAATAACTCTGTAACTGTAAGCAAAATATGCAGTAATGAGAAGACATACTAGTGTAATAATCATGCACATGCTAATCTTTTATCAAGCTGTCTAAAATTTCCTGAGGCTATATGAAAATGATGTAACCTATAGCAGTAAACCCTGTTTCTGACAGCCTGTGGTTACCTGAATAGTGAGTTCTGTTACATATATTAATGGTTCTCTCTAGTAATAAAGGAAGCCAAGAAATTTAACTGTCCCTGTTTGCATGTTTCTAACTTTACTGACATTCAGAGTGTTATTGTTTGATACAGGTTATTATCTTGTTTTTTTACACACACTGCAACTTCTGAGAGTGCATGTCAAAAAACGGCCACGTAGTGACTATTAGGTTAGCAGTAAGTTGGAAATAAGCTCATAGGTCCATGTTATTTTTGCTGTTTTCTTGTTCTAATTAGTTAAAATTCAGGTTCATGTTTGTAACATGCAGTTCCCTTACTGGTCATTTTTGCATTCTCACCACATAAGTGGCAAAACTTCAGAACAGCCATTCTTAGCGCAGCCTCTACATTTCTCCCTTGCCTGTCCACTTGATTGGGTGTGGTCACAATCAGGGAAGGAAAGAAATACTAGGTTTTCAGTCAGTTCCTTCCTTCGGCCAAAATTGGGATAGAATAAAAGCAGTGTGTGTTGACAGTAATTGAAAGACTCGTGATTTAAAGCTGCATTTAACATGATGTAAAATAGTTATTGTGGCTCACGAAGTTTCATTTTTCATTTGACTAGAGCTTTAACAGTTGCTGAGTTGCTCGAAGCAACTAAATTTGTAACATTTCTGAGACCCGTGCAAATTTTTTCAAAGTGGATTTTCTTTTCTTCACTCTAGAAAAAGTTCATAACTTACCAGACAGGGCACTCAAAAAAAAAGTAAATGTCAAGCCTGCATAAGGTTATGAGTAAACTATAAACAATATGTGCAGCTGCCTTTTATGTGGATAACACAAATCCATCTTTCAAAAATCTCTTATTTATTAAATCAAAGTCCTTTTTAAAAGTTCAGTCGGAGGTATACAAACTCCCTACTGTGAGCATTGTGGCAAGCTTCAAGTTTTGTTTTAAGTTAGTTGATGGCACATGGAAGAAATGTTCAGGAAAAGAAGAGGTTCTGCACTAGTGGGCAAATATCAAGATCCCCTCTCATCTCTCCGTTTGTTGATTGCAAACCTAGTAGCCATATGGGGGGGGGGGGTGCACGTTATTTCACACCCCCACGAAGTTAGATCTTTTAACGTTTTGGCGATTCACACTCATGACTACATAAATTTGTCTTCAAAAGTAAGGTCAGTTCTTGGAGTGAATGTTGAACTTTTCATGTTGCAGATGCTCTTAGTGCTGTTGGGGTACAGCAGCTTTTGGCTGCTGCGGCAGCTGCCACCAATAATCCTGGTGAGAGCAAGGTTATATTCACAAGTCTTTCAAAGACAAAATTAAAAAGACTATAATTTTCAAAAAATGGATGTTTGATAAAAGTATTTTTCAGTGTTTCTGTTGTTTAGTAACTCACACAGTCAGATCTATGTCGAGGGTCATGAGACGGCATGGGTTTACATTGACAGTGATGAGACAACAGTTTAAAATAATTCTATTAGCATACTAAACTGCATAAAGGAAGTAACCTTTGTATCATCGGTCGTATCCCCTAAGTTGTTTGAATTAGTTTTAAATGTTAGTTTTCGGCTCTCCAGAGATGTTTACTGAACAGACCACCAGGTCTGTGTACACCATGGCATGGCCAGTAAAGCTGATGTTATGCACAGACATCACCTTTTATTTAATTTTAAAGGGGGATTCACAGGGAAATAAATATTTCAGAAATATTTTACAGTGGAAGCATTCACCAGCAGATGAAAAATAGAATGTCGGATTTTTAAATTTATTTACATTTGTGAAGTGTACAAGCAGTGACATGGAACTGGTTACAACTTTTTTGCATGGAAATAGTGACTACCTTTGAGGCCAAATAATAAGTTCTGTTTAATATTTTCCAAAAATAAACATAAGCATTTTGATGACCAAGAACTTATCCTTCCAAATATATAAACTTTATTAATGAAAGTAAGGTAGTTTATGAGCAGTATTTTTTAAAACATTCCAAAATCTATTGGATTCCAAGAGATTTCATTACATCTGACCCCAGTCAGTTCAAAGAGTTAAAACAGGCTAGCATAGAATAACCATTAGGAAAGTGTAGAAGATAGTCACATTTTTCTTTACTTATGATTATATTGCTTGATCAAGTTTTGTGGGGAACAGAAGCATACGGCATTGTTCCCAAAACTTCTAAAGGGTTCTAGGCCAGACCACCCCTTCCCACCTCTTCCCTTATATTGCAAACTTCAGCTAAGCAGGCTAGGTTTCTGGTACAGAAGAGACTTGCCCATGTTCACAGTACTTGTTAAATACCCACTTAAGTTCTGCACTAGAAAGTAATTCCAGTACAAGTCTGATACAAGTCTTCAGACATTTACAACCATTGAAAAATTAAATCCATGACTTGCCTTGAATAATGTAGAAATTAAAGTTGTGGCATGGCTATTGAGGGAGCTTAGAGCACATTCTGGTGAGCCTCCAGCAGCATCCACTGGCATGTCAACTCTAAATTGATTTTCTCTTCGGTCAATCCAAAATCCAGATATTTTGGCCAGTTTGTGTCTGTAGTATAGTACAGAAGAAGCTTTAGTTTTCTGTTTTATTTTGGAAGTTATTGTAATGAGAGAAACTCAGTCGTTTGAAAAGCAGCAGCTGCTCATGTAGGTCACTGGAAGATACTGGGAGCAACAGTCAGCACTTTTGTGTGTTGTGTGTTGTGCTTCTACTAGATACTGGATTTCCTTAAAAAGAGATTTTACTTACAGCACACCTTCTAATGACTTGTTCATGTTTTCCTGTGTTGATTATTTCTTTAAAGTCCTGTTCTGATTGAATTATAGAGGCAGATTGCATTGTAAACCGATTTTTGCTGCCTGATACTGTTAATATAAAATTACCTGGAGAAGAATGCCTGGAAGGACCAGCTTGTGACCAGAGGAATGTGACAGCTTATAAAATACAAACCAGAATGAAAGTAATCTCATGCTGTGGTTCTAAGCAACACATAACACTGAGATCTGTTTGGTTTTCCGTTGTTCTGAAGAAGATGCCTCTTTATGACTGTGGAACAGGCTTGTTAGCAGCCCTGGCGGGGCTAAACAGTGGAAATACCAATGCCTTAGGCAATAACAACGCCTCTGCAGCCAGCGGTCTCAATTCAAACAGCAATTCTGCAGGTACCAAACCTCATGGAGGACTTAACGTTGGCCTTCTAGTCATCAGTTGTGCTGCTGCTGCTATTGCTGTTGCTATTCCAATCAGTTATTGTTTAGTTTTGCTGCTGTTACTTTTGGTTGTAATCTTTATCCCCCAAATCTTTCGACTTTGACCAGTATATACCTGCTGAGATTTGTTTTCTTGCATGGAATCAGTTGGTGCTACAGTTTTCAACAAGTCAAAAACGCAAGTTTTGTGAATGCCTAAAGTGTTATTAAATGGGTACTTTTCATTCCCATCAGAATTAGTTGGGAACAAAAATCAACAATTTTTTCTGAGCTGCCAAGGGTCATAAAACTTGCGTTTCTGAGAATTTAGTGTGTACACTACCTGCACAGTTTCTAAAGCAGCTTTCATGCCACTCCATCCTTGTATGCAGACATATAGCATCTCCAGTTGAAAAATATATTTCGCATGATCAAAAATTCCACTTGTTATAAATAGGTTTCCAGTGTTAGCTGACAAGCCAGCTGTTCTATAGTAGTATGGATTTATAACTGAATTTTGACTGTGATTAGATGTTTTCTTGATGACAAAAGAGGTGCTCTATTTAGGTTTATCTATTACAGTGTTACATATTTATTGCTAATTAATATTCAAAATTTTCCCAATTTCAGAACCATTTTAGTAGTCTTATGGGTATGTTTCTGGGTTGTAGATATAAAAGAGAGTAAAGCCTTTACTTTTCACTAATTCTGAGAATACAGCAAAAGTCTAAAGATAACATGCATATATAGTACATTGGCATGTGGCCTTTGCCTTCAAAAAATTGAAAATTTCATTTTACCTGAGCCATACAGTTGCTGAATTTGAATGCACTGACAAACTTTATTTTAAGGCTACGTTGTATAAACATATTGTTTCCATCCATGACAGTGAAGCTTTTAAACTTGGATAATTTCAAGTAGAATATCACAAGGCTACTGACGAGCTGCCCATTACTGAGAAATACATTGGTCTCGGAAAATGGATCTTTTCCTTTTTCAGTATAATGCAAACTTTAGAGTCTAGCAAGGTATTTATGATCATGATTTGATTAGTATTTTTTTTAATCGTTTGTAGAACAAAGACAGTATTAATGGTTGCTGGTGACTGGTGAGTAGGTGCCATAAATATTTGATTCATACATTATTTGTGGGTGTCACAAGAGAGCAGCAAGAGTTAATACTTATATGGTTAGCAGAGTGCATAAAAAGAAGTGGTAAGGTAGCTTGACTCAGTGACTTGTTTTGTGAAATTGGACAAGCAGAACTTTTAAATATTTTTTTGGTAGTGATACAGGTTTGCTCCATTAACCTTTGAAGTGAAGCTCATTCTAAACGTTAGATACTGGTCTGTCCTGTTGTTCCTTGCTTTTGAGTCTAAATTCTTTTGGCACATTGTGTGGATATTAAAGTGTATGTGCATTTTTTACGCTTTTGTGTACAGTTATAGATTTCCAAGCACGGAGTTTTTTTTTTCTTTTGTAAACTGAATTTGTTTTCTGTGGTGAATGCTGCTGTTCAGGCATTATACTTTTAAATTTCCGCTGTTTGTGCTGTGTGCATGATTGCTGACTGTAATTTTACCATGTTTGTGCTTCTAATTTTTTAAAAGTTGCTTTAGTTACAGCATAGTGTTTGTGCAAAATTTCAGGCTACCCTAATATGCTCTGTTTATGGGTAATTAATGCTTAACTTTCTGTTCTCCCTTTCTGTCTCTCATTTGCACATGTGCACATATTTAGACAAAATTATAGTTCCAAACAGATGCTGAATTCATTTCATTACAAAGTCATTTTTAGAATAATTGGGACTTTGGCATTAAGTGGAAGGAATAGAATTGTTTGTGTGGAAGTTCCATTTCCTCATTTATAGTTTTTATATAGTCTTACCTATAACAGCAATATATCTGGTATTTTATATTTCTTCTGCCTCTCCCATCCACTGTGTGTGTGTTTGAGAGAGAGAGAGATGGGGATTTATTGATATTAGACACTAAAATTGATAAATATCCAGCTCATCTGGCATAGCAGAGATTTTCCCTGTACACCATGTAATCTCCAAACACGTCAGGCTGACTGTCGGTTGTAACGTTATTGAGCAATGGCAGCAAGAGCTGCTGGCATGGATCCGTGTTTTAAAAAAAACAAATTGTGTATTTAGCAGATTGTATTACTGAAGGGTTACAAGCAAGGGGATAAGAGGAATTTGATGTCAGTAGCCCTGAATGCATAAACACATGAGAGGCTTACACTAAAACTAAGCAGCATTATGTGGTTGTACATGCTTCTGAGATGGACATATTACAAAACTAGTTTTGGATAAATCTTGTTGCTCTCCCCACCAGCATAGGCCAGTCTGATGCTAGTCACAGGAAGTGGTAGCGCCTCATGTAATGGACCCCCCCCCCCCCAAAGTTTGCTAATGTAGCTTTAATCCTTTTCGTTACAGTGAGAGCATAGGGCTTGCAATGATCACTGATATTAATACTTGAAAAAGCACTGATGCTAGTGACAAATTTAAGCAACAGACATGTCAAAGGTTGGTGTTGAATGTGTTTATTATAAATCCTTTGTATTGTTACCTGTATGCTGCTTGTATGTTCTTTTTAAAATTAAAAGGGAATTGTTGACTTTTGTATCATGTTTTACCATTGTTATTTTCACAGCAGCGGCAGCCCTAAATGCACTAAGTGGACAAAACATGGGTGGTCTGGGAGCCCAGAATATGCCCTTCGGACAGCTTGCAAATAACAGTGCCTCGGGTGCTTCTGGTATGATGAACAGTAAGTAATTATATGCACATGTAAACTTTAAAAGCCCAGCTCGGGCTGTTTATGTTGCACAGGAGAAATGAATTTAAAATACTACATGGGCAGAGATGCCTTGTGCTGCCTTGGTTTCTGTAATGTTTTATTTTAAAAGTTTTAAATGTTGTCTGCTAATGCATTAGGAAAAAATATACACATATTATGAAAAGTCAACATCAGGAAGAATTTTCCTACCTTGCTATTCTCAAAGGTTAGATGATGAACAAGATGTTTACCAAGACCTATTAAGGAAAGTAAGCAGAATCGCTTTAGAGTTTATCCCAAGTAGGCATGCCATTGTTTCTATCATCGAAAAAGTCGTTCTTGCAAATCGTCTAAATTCGCTGAGAAAATTGGAGGGGCTGGGGAGGATTGGGTGGTTTACTGAAACTCAGAGCACTGGAGCAGGGTTCCTGATTTAAGCTAAGTGGTACATTTGCATGTCCAAAGATTTAAAATCATGCATAAAATTAGAAAAATGTGCACACATTTCTAAGTTGATCCCATGAGTTTTGACAAGCCCAAATGTAATCACTGATTGCGCAGTTAAGTAGACAAGTTAGCAACAGCATCTTCCCTTGAATGCACACACGTTCTTGTTTTTCTCGAAGCTTCGTGCGCTGCAGTTATTGTTGCTTGTTTCATAACTGTTGTTTCGGAGGATTCACAGATCAGCTGACCATGTTCAGTAAGGTTATTGCAGGGAACATTACTGTAAGTGCACTTTGGAGCACCGCACTAATTAACTAGCAGAATGAGTACAGTAAGATTTAGCAAGTGGCAACAACTGACAGATAATAAAACAATAAAATATCTAAATCGGAAGTCGTATGGGGAACAAGATTTAAGAAAGACATAATTTTTGAACACATGAAAAGCGCCTCCGACTACTAGGATTTCATGAAGCCTAGAAGAATTGGTCGGTTAATGTGACAATTTTTAGCTAGTCTGTAGGCTCAGATACAGCACTGCGTCTGAACCCCACCACCTCCCTCAGGCTCCAAAACTTTGACAGAGGTCAGTACAGTAGTGACATCATGATGTAATAGGGCAAGGCACTGATTGCTGATTATTCTGTTAGTGATTAAGGTGATCAGCACGGGATCATGAGGATAATTTGAAACAAAAAGAGTATCGAATGCGATCATTTATTTTCAGACAGAATAAATTGTTGATCTGAAGTGCCTTGTTTTAGACAGACTTCAAATAAGGCATCAGTGTTAGCACAGTTGTTAAAAGACACAAAAACTTATCTATATATTATAAACTGTCTCATTTTTTGAAAAAACTTTTCCAGTGGTGTGACACTTTTGACAGCAGTGTGCATTTAACATCATTGGCAGACTAGCACACATCATACTAGGCATAAGTATTCCGGCTAAGAGAGTACTCAGTACTCAAAATTAGTAAACAGCTAACTTGTCGAGCAATATTTCAACAAAGTCATCACACAATCAGCAGTTGTACTACAGCTGGCCTAGCCTAGTGAAATGCTCTGCCAGAAAAAAGCACTGCAAGTACATGCATTTAGTACATGTACAGTAAAACTTTTCTGAGATATTTTGAATTCCTGTGATCCCACAGTGTTTAAAAATTACATTTTCATAAATATTTTTAAATCTAATGACTCATAGTGGAGATAAAGTTAATAGTTGTTTTAGCCTTTGCATACCTGTCAATCCCCGTAGCATCTAGCCCTTACAACCAGATAATGTTGCCCTTACAAACCGATGTGAACCATTTTGCAGCCAAAGTGCCTTGCCACAGCACATAAAACATATATATATATTCATTCCTTGTAAAAGCTGTACTAGTAGTAGTAGGCATTTTTACAACAAGAACCATGGTTGTTTTGGTTCGTTTGCATGCAAAGTCCTGAGGAGAAACAGAAACTCGCACGCTTGCACACACAGCAGTAGTTGGTGGTATTCTACCGTCCTCGGTGCTGACTGGGACACAAGTGGAACAACATATGCTTTATTATTTAATTTTGTGTGCTAGGTTGATTTTTAACAGCCTTAAAAAAACTTTAAATAAAAGTACCTTAGCTGCTTTAGAGTCAGTAACATCTTTGTCACCAGATCTGTGAAGTTATCGGTATTGTCTTTTGTCTTTGTAATTGTGGATGGAAAGTTGTGTTCTTTCAATGAAGTGGGCAAAGATAACTTCAGCACCAGTTGCTGTGGTGTGCTTTGGGGGGGGGGGGCTAGAAATGTTCATCTGTTGATCATAACGTCCATTCATGGCACAACTTCTTTGATCGTAAACATGTGATGCTGAAGCGTTGAATTTTTTTCCTGTATGGGCCGCAGAAAAAAATAACCTGGTCCCATCATTGATAACTTTAACCATACTGCGTATTTCCAGTCTTGGGAGGTTGGGTTTTCCGTTCTTTTTATGTTTTCTTTGTCTGGTGGCAGGCTTTTATTTCTTGAGTTACGTAGTTGGGCGTCTTAAAAAATAAGGCTGTTCATGGTAGAACCTGGAAGTATGGAAATACCTTGGCTAGAGCATGCACATTGATATCATTTCGTTACTATGACCACTCACGAGATCCTGGGTCGGCTTGCATGGATAATCGTATTGCCTGTCGTTATGGTAAGATGCATATAAAATACACCATTGGATGAACATAGTTGCCATGGGTAAAAAACCTTCATTGCACAAGTACAGGGAAAAAAAGGGTTCATAAAGGTCCAAGTATGTGAAGATGATGAGGTACATAGGTCTTGAGGGTGAAGGAGATAGAGTGAAAGTACAGAATGGAATGACTAAGGAGAAGAGATGCTAAATAAATGTTGGAAAGTTACCCAAGCTAGGGCTTTTGTGCGGCTGTTTGAAGATAAATCACCACTGTCTTATGCCCAAATGCCACATAATTCTCAGACTGGTAGTGCTTGAAGTTTTCATCAGTCAGTGGATTTCAGATGCCACTCAATGGGTCTGTCTCTACTGGAACATTTAAGAAAATAGCATGTCAGCTGTCATGATGTTCACTTGTCAGAGTCTGGTCAAAACTTTCCAGTGGTTCCATGGTCTTATGGACCTCAAGAAGTGTTTTCGTTTACATGACCTCACACTTCGGGCATTGAGGCTGAACTTATCTTGATAGGGCTGTTCGGATCATGCATTGTCCAACCCCCAGGATTGTGAGAGACTTTTTACTTTTGATAATGAAATGGTAGAAAACTTCAGCTTGAATTGCATATGCTGCATGTTTGAAGCATGGTGCTTGGGCCTTTGTTAATGTAGAACCATTCTGCACAGAAAATTTTAGAAAATATCTTGGAAGTCATTCAACTGCAAGAGTAGATAGCAATTCAAGGTTTTTTGGGGGTTTTATTATTTTTTCACTGTTAAGATTATAGCCTCTTAAAGATTTGTTTGATATTCATCAGTTTGACATAGTTCACTCTCCAAGGCAGAAAACTTATCTCTATTTAGTAAAGAATTTTATTAATGGATATGCTGGCCGCTTCTTAAAAAATATTTCAAAAAAGGTCCTGCCAAAAAAAAACTATGCAGGGTGCAGAACATGCCCCTTGTTTTGATATGTAATTAAGGAGATTTTTTTTGTGCACGAGTGTGAGTGTCCTGTTCACAGAACGGTCTCTTTTAATGACAAATATAGGAACTGGCATTTGTTTTCCAGCATCAGGCACTGGTGTAGGCTCTGCTGGGCTACAAAATCTGGGTGGTGGCAGCAGCATGGGCTCAGGTCTTTCTAACAACATGAATGGATTTGGTTCCACGAACTCTGCAGGCATGGATGCCCTCAGTCAGGCATACTCTGGCATCCAGCAATATGCAGGTTTGTCTGGTTTAATCACTCCAGGTAAAGGTTCATTTTTTAGTCTTTTTTTTTTTATTTTTTAGTCTGGTTTTTTAAAAAAAACGTCTGTCTTCCCAACAGTAGTGTGAGCTGTTTGCAGTATTCATATTTTAATACATTCCCATTGGAGGTAGTGGTATTTAGTGAAATTTTGGAACTAAGCACGGATAAGCTGTTCTGTTCTTTAAGAGAACCAAGCCATGAGACAGCTTGCATTTTGAGGTAACCCACACCATTCAAATAGTAGATGCATAGAAACATTCAACAGGACCTGCTGCGTTTATTAACAGTTCTGTTCCTCTCTGTTTGTCCCTTGTCTCCCATACCATGCCCAGGAAGCGAGACTGAGGTGGCTAGGTGGACTATCATGGTCACTGGGGACATCGAAATATAAAATAATGCTCTAGCCAACATCTCCAGCTGCATAACTCTTGCTAACCATACATTTGAAAGAGTAAAATACAACTAAACCGGGTGGGAAGTCGGAATTGGGCTATGTTAACTGATCTGAGATTAAATTTGAGCTGATGTTAGATGGGCTTCAAAACTTCCCCAAAATGTTTACTGAATGTCAGAAGTCTATGGACTTACATTTCCACCAGGTTAATAGGTGCTGATTGTGTGGTCAGGAGATGGAATCGTCTGCTCAAGGTTTAACACTAGGATATAATCATGGCCACTACTGAATTTATACCATCAGTATTCTGTGTGGTGGTCTCATGCTGTACCATTGAGCTGTCGAGTTACCCTCCCGTCCTCATCTACATCTGATAAAATATAGGCCTTAATTCCAACCAAAAGGTTGCCGTGCATGTGTGCATCATGGAGAGATTATTTAATAGGTTGTATGCAAATGTTGGTAATGGATTGTTGAAATTGACCAACAAAGCATTAAAATATAAAGTTATTGTGTCCTTATTCATTGTGAGCCTTTTCATTTTCTTTCCAGCCTCATTTCCAAATGCATTCAACGCACAAGCACAGCTGCAGCAGGCTAGTGCCGGCACTCAAGCAGGCAAGCAGACAGAGGGTCAGTGAAGACCCTTGCTTATGGAAAGGGATTTCTTTTAGGCAATAGTGGGGTGTGAGCAGGAATGCATTTTTAAAGTGGGGGAAAAATTGACAGACTTAATTTTTTGTCTAGAGAAGCAAATATTTAGAAATATACATTTGCAGTTTTAAACCATTGGTTTTCAATCTTCAGCCAAAAAAAAAGCTTTAGACTTTGTGGTTTAAAATATCTTCTTTGAGCTTCTGTTTGTCATGTGAAATGATATGGAAGCACCATGTGGCATTTTTTTAATCAGTTTATGTGGTTTCAATTAAGCAATAAGCCTAAGTAGCAAGAGGAGTAAATACAATATCAAAGTTGTTACAAGACTGTTGTGGTACTTCTGTGGTGTTTTAGGATTCATTTATGTTCCTAGTTGTATTGGTAGTGTTTTGTTCTGTAACGTGGTAGTCCATTGCCCCATTTTGTCTGTGTTTCACGTGCTCTAAGTTGTGTATATCATTTCTGGCTAACTGGCACCCGCCCCTCAGGTCCTGATGGCGCCAACCTGTTCATATACCATCTGCCCCAGGAGTTCGGGGACCACGATCTGATGCAGATGTTTGCCCCCTTTGGCAACGTTGTCTCAGCAAAAGTCTTCATTGATAAGCAGACAAATCTGAGCAAGTGCTTTGGTATGTTGTTTCAGCCTGTCATGTCTCCGAGTATATATATGTGTGTGTAGGGGGATGAGCAGAGCTGCCACCTGAAACATTTTGAGCATAGTTGGCTCAGCTACATGCCCTTTGCTACAGTGCTACACTTTGTTACAAAGTGCTACAGCCAGTTAAAATTGTGCAAGGGTGCCATGTTCTGTTCATATTGCATTGACCAATGTCTGTTCTTGTTTCTGAGTGGATAACCAATAAGAACATTTCTAATATTTTTAGATTAGGCGACAGACCTTGTACCACCATTTCTGGATTGTTTTTTTAAGGGTCCATATTACCATCTAGCCTGAAATCTGTGATTTTGTAAATAAGCAGGGGTCAGCCCCAAGCAACCTTTGGACTACTTGGCCAATTTTTTTTTTAAATGTGTCACAGTGATGTGCAGCATTAAAATCTCTGCATGATTCCTGCATTTTTGTGCTCTGTTGTACCCTTTTTATTTGAAGAAAAAGAAAAAAATCAGCGAACTCAGGAAGAATTGTTACCACCGTGTCAAAACAGCCCTTAGTCACAGCAGTATCAGAGACGTCTGGGGGGGGGGGGCATAGCAGGCAGACATCCACTGCACTGTTTCTTTGCGTGGGGAAAATCATTATTGGTTGCACAGCTTTGTGTTTTACTGTGTGAAGTCAGTATCAAAAGAGCATAGCTGAGTGCAGCAGACAGGGCTGCCAATTCATTTTTACGAAAATGTTGCCAGATTCTGCATCATTTTAGACTATTTGACATCATCAGACAATACGTCGCCCAAATGAATTGCTACCATGACCCATTTCACTTCTTAAACCAGAGAAGATGGATCATATTGTTTGTAGTAAAACCAGCTTCTTGTTTTTCCTGTTGTACAAGAACAACACCACTGATGTTTCGCAGAAATACAGTTGCAGGGTTTTATTTTCCTTTGTTTTTATAGGGTTTGTCAGCTATGACAGCCCTATGGCAGCTCAATCAGCCATCACTTCCATGAACGGATTTCAAATTGGAATGAAACGTCTGAAGGTGCAGCTAAAAAGACCAAAGAATGACAGCAAGCCATACTGAACTGGATCTTTCTGTGTTCCTTAGCCTGGCCTTGCAAGGTAAGTTTGCCTGCTTCCTTTGGACTGGAATGCAGGTCCTGAGACTGACCATTAAGAAAGGACAGGAGATTTTAATCCTCAGTAACTTGCGAACTGTGGATTTAGTGAAAGGGGCTAAATCAGCCTGAAAAGGGAAGGAATGACTCTCCTGCACTGTGTGGTTTGTCTCTCTGTGACTGTTTTAACCTTCGCCTTTGGAGAGTTCATGATTTTACAGGCAAGAGGTGGAGTTGGCAGAGTACAGAACCAGCAAAATAGTTTTATTTTTTGAACATACTGGAACAGTTCACAGGACCAGGAACTGTAGAATGTTTATGTTTGTGAGCTTCCTGCGTGTTGTCAACAGCACCAGAGCCTAACAAAGATGGACTCTTCACTGTTGTTCTCAGAATGGGCATTGGTTTCCTGCATGTGTATTTTAATGGGAGGAAATCCTAAGTGAAATCTATGTCAGAAATGCTCACTTTCAAATACGTATAAGCCAGGAAATTTAATTTTGTTTTGTACTTGAGTAATTCAGACATTCCCCTGCCCTCCCCATTGAGTGCATCTTCTGTGGGCGGATTTGGAGGTTGAAGCTCACAAGATATCTGTTTTATGTACAAATGGCAGCTATGTTAAAAGACTGAAAAGTGTATTGTGCTCATTCTGTAGATTGGAGATTGTCAGTGCTGGCAGTTGATTAATGTCGAAAGCTTGAAGACAAGAGGTACTTTTGAAAGTGTGCATTTACAAAATGGCTGTGTTTTAAAAAGCGATTGTATAGCTATATTCTGGCTGTATATACTTTTTTAGTACATATTGTAATATTTGAATTTAAAATGTGGAGATTGTGGCTACGCATTCCTGCATCCCCACCCCATATTGCAGAATCCACAGAAAATGGTGTCAACATTTGCTTTGGCAGCACTTGAAACCTGTGTCACACTTCCCCACCAACTGTAACCTGTACTCAAAAGCAAATGAAAGATAACAAAATTATTTGGAATTGAAGATGAAAGAGATGGCCAGTATGGTCTGTTTTGTCATGATTATAAAGAGAAGTGTTCAGGATGGGTGAATTTGAGCCCATGGGGGGAAAAAAGACAGACTGGCATAATGCTTATTCAATTACAGCAAGAAGATCATTGATCATTTTTCCTGTTTACAGCACAATAAACTTTATTTAGCCTGGTGACAAAATGCACCAGGAAAATGTTCTGATGTTGGTGGATACATACAAACAATACAAAAAACAATAGACATAACCCAAAGAATCGATTACATGCACTACCCGACACGCAGCACACTCGAACACATTTGATGCACCCTTGCTCTGTCATACACCCAAGCATACACAAGCGCACATATTTACAAGAATCGGGGAAGTTGTCAGCTGTAATATGAATTTTTTTTTTTAACTCGGTGGGACCCAGTTATAATGGCCTGCGCTATCCTATGGATCCTGAAGGTTTTGAAGGAATGTTTAAAAAAAATTTTTAAATTATGGTAAGGGCTAGAAAGGTCAAAGTGAATTTTAAAGAAAAAAAACCTAAATGAAACTGTACTTACCTTGGACTTTGCTTTCTTGTAAAAGTTGGGGAAAATCCAGCATCAACAGGATAGGTAGAAATCCATTTTTGAAAAAGTCCTGAACAGCACAGTCACATACTTTACGTTATCCTTTCTCCAAGAAGAAATGCAGATATTCCACCAGAATAAGTCTTGTACATGCAAAAGTGTTGTAGTATCATCACTGATGTAGAAAAACTTCACGTACACTGCTGATTTCTGAAGACAAAGTGAAAATTCCACAGAACACTTTTCCTGTCACGACACTTGCAATGCCTTATGCAGGCCAGCCACTGGTGTTGGTGTCACTTGCATAAAGGTCAGAAATATCCACACAAAGGGAACTTGTATGGTGGTTGTAAGTTGTTTGAAGGTCAGGAGTGTCTACGCAGTTGAAACCTGTATGGGTGTAGCATCATCAGTCACTGAAGTTCCTCATAAAACACAGGGTCTCTGCTCTGATTTCTGTAGCAGTGTTATTTTTACAGGGTGTGGGATGCTGTTCCCACAATCAACCTCTCCTCCTTTTTCAGCTGGACTGGGGACCAGCCTAGGCACAGTTGAGTAAGGGGTGGTGAGATGGAGGGCGAGACAGGTCAGAAAAGTCCACACAAAGGCAGCTAGGTATGAACGCAGTAACTTTTATGCGGGTCTGAAATGTCCACACAAGCAACTTGTATGGATGTTATAGGCTGGCCACGAAGTGTCCCTTGACATTTACTTGTAAGCTTTCTGTGTGTCAAAGATCTTGAAGAAAGGATCTGCACACTTTGGTTTCTTCCACTCGGTGCACTGCCAGGAGGTGCGATTGCACTTTCTGTCCACAGTTTCTTAGCTGTTCCCTGCTTTTTCATCTTTATGTAGCACATGTGGCACCGTTTACTTGAAGAACCTTTCATAGGAAATGATTTTCAGTGACCCATATGATTTCTAATCCACCAGCAACAGGTGTTGCTTCAAGGGGTTCATCTGGTGAGACAGAGGTGTAACATTTTACGTGTCGTGTTTTGCACCTAGATGTGCGCCTGTGCACTTACAACGGAAGTACAGTGGAACAGGTAGAAGCCTGCGAAAGCGACTGTCATACACCAGATGCACACACTCTTTTTTCAACAAAAAAGTCAACCGTGTATAGAAAACCCACATTTAATTAATTCACAATGAAATGGGTGATGTGTGGTTGATGTGAATGGCAACGATAATGTTAGTGTGAATGTTTGGAGACAGTGTTGTGTTGTGAAAAATGTTCACACCGACCACAAATGTCAGAGTCACGACGTTTGCGTCAGCACAGAATACACGACTTATCTCGCGCGTGAGATGGCACAGTCCGCGTGCGTGCTCAGGCTGGTGACACTGGTCGATGTTCCTGATGCGATGACAGATGGGGTGTTGACGGTTGTGCAGTGTTGGAGATGCCGATGAAGGTGACGGCGAACGAAGGATGAAGCGTAGAACTTGGCGAAGAAAGAAACGAAGAATGGCAAGCAGGAATTCAGCGAACAGAAGAAGCGAAACAGAGAAGTGACGAAACAGTGAAATGGCGAAACAGTCCTCCTGAAACACAGCAGAACTGTAACCATCAGCGCGGGAGCCTTTGTCGGTCGTGCGACGCACCAACCCCGACAATAGTGGGTCGCGCAAACACTTTCACAACTAAATGGTCTAACTTTTTGCTAATAAATTTTGCAACACGTAACACATACAACTGCAAAGCCACTAAGTGTTTTACGGTAGGCGTTAGCAGAGGGCACAACCAACTGACATGCATACGTTCGTTAGAAAGGAAATTCTTAAGCATAATTCCATTCACACACGTTGCAACTACAATGGTATGGTTACCAGACGACTAGTTTTGCCGCACGGTGATGTAGACCTTGCATGCCTGGGCAGCTTCCAGCGGTCAGCTAACTGTTGCAGCGAAAAGAGACGCGGCCTGTCCAGCTGAAAACTGCAGTGGTCTGATACCAGTTCTGGCCGTAAAGTCGCGAACAGACGCGCTGTCGTCACCCGTGGGTTACGTCAAATAAACAAACTTTTGACGCTATAATTTGACGTCACACGAAGAATCCGATCGCGTTAAGTTACGTGCCGGCAATGGATGGACAGATGATATGCCGTGAACTAGATTCGTCACATGAAGCAAAGTGGAGGCTTACAGAAAGTCATTCAAGTTCACGGGTGCCTTCCCTTGCTGTTTTCTAAGCACATCATAGTGATGATACAAACAGCATGCTTGCACAAGTGTGATACTGAAGAGATGAAATGCTAGCTTTCTCCACCACTTCACTGTCTTGTGGTGGAAAGGGATGTATGTCACCATTTGGTCGCTGCAGTCCACTCCTGACAGGTACTTGTTATAATCAACAACTGCAGCAGGTTTCATTTTTTCCTCAGTGCACTTACTGCAATCATGTCAGGCTTGAGGATAGCGGAGATTACCAATACGTCGCGCTTCCACCTCAAGACGATGACACTATTGCAGCGGCGGAAGTCTGTTTCTCCTTTCTTCAGTTTTTTTTAAAAGAGATCCTCGGGGGGACCTTTCCTGTTTGCTCAAACAGTTGAGTTCACATCAGACCTGTGTTTTCTGAGCCCAGGCTAGCCAAAATCTGGCCAACAGTAGTAATTATCTACATACAGGCAGTGTCCCAAGGATTTCAGTGGTTGCAGCAAACGATGAACAGCATCAAACGGGTTGTTGCTCACACCTGGCATGTGACATAATTTCAAATCTCCACACAAACATTGCTAGAGTCACATGCACTAAAGCAAACAATTTCATGTCCCACTTGGTTGGTTTGTCCTTCATATATACTCTGAAAGCACTACTTCTCCAGGGGCAAAGAGCTTCATCAATAGAAATCTGCTAACCTGGAGTGTACAGATTGAAAACTATGGTTGAGGTGATCAACAAGTATTTTATGTAACGGGTCGTGGCCTACTTGATCATGTGGAATGTATGTAGCATTATCATTCAAATGGAACGCCCAGAGAATTTGTAAATTCTTTTATGGTTAGAGGCTGCCACCCTCTCATCAGGGAATGTTTAGGCATTTCACCCTGTGATGCATTCTTCTTCAAACAAAGACTCTTTGAATATGTGCGACACTCGAAGATGTTGCCAGGTCTAACCTGTTAAGGCAGGTCGCAACATCTGTTGTCACTGGGTCCCATTGAGTTAACCTAAGACAGACTGCCTGCAATGTGTCCACTTCGCATTACAATTATTGAGTAAAAATATTTGAAAAAAAATAATGGAAAACAGGATTATGACTTCACATTTAACTGATTATAAATGCCGAAGAATATGAGGATTTGGTCTGTATGACTACACTTGACAATAAACTGTTCTGTAAGATCATAAAATTAGAAGAGTAGGAGCAATTCGTCTTTGTATGACTCCCAAGTATGTCCTCTTAAATATGACTTGTGGGTTGCCATAGTATTATGTGGGTGGTATTGTTAAGTCTGCCTAGCTATGGCCACCATCAAGATGGATCCCCCTTGGGACTTGCAACACAAATTCTTGAAGTTATGCCTTGCATACTGTATATATATATATTTTAACAGTATTTATACAACAACCCCAACAAAGTACTGGCAGCGCTAGACACAACCGTATGCTGACGTAAGCAATCAAGGGAGCCTATCGTACCCATACACGTAGCAAAGAGAGAGTCGAAAGTAAGGAACGTGGCAGATCTTCAAAAAAGATTCCATGTAATTGTCCTATGTTGTGTTTGTGTCGAATCCCAATTGTTAGTTTACGCTTAGTGAGCGAGCTGACGATATAAATTAGGGATTCGCTGTATGCACACGTGGTACACCAGGGGCTAGCCGTGTGAAGACTAGGGTCGTTTAAAAGAAAGGGAGGGCAGATCTTTTTTGAAGATCTGCCACGTTCCTTACTTTCGACTCTCTCTTTGCTACGTGTATGGGTACGATAGGCCCCCTTGATTGCTTACGTCAGCATACGGTTGTGTCTAGCGCTGCCAGTACTTTGTTGGGGTTGTCGTTTGACGATTTTATAGCGCTCTGTCCTCATTTGTTCTTGTTTGAGTATTTATACATTAATCTTTAAAAAAAAATAACTACCAACTGAAGCATTTGTGCATGTTAAGGATTTTTTAACGGAAAACTGTTCAGAAATTTGTGTGAGAAATTGGAATTTTCAGCTGGTGGAAAATATGTGCCTCTGCCTACCTCACTGTTTCGTAGTTGTGCATTGTCATCTGCATGCATGCATGCACACACTATGTAGTATGAACTGCAAAAATGTAGGATGAACAAGAAAAAAAAGTGGAGGCCAGAAAATTATTAAACAGCTTAATTTCACTATGCACTGCTTAGTGCCCAGGCCATTGACTAAAAATTGTATGTGAAGCAGGGTGGCTGTAGCATGACGGTTGTGTGCTTGCCACTAATAGAGCGGGTACTGATTTTGGATCCTGTGTGTGGCTGATATACTTTGTCTGTGTGGCACTTGTTTACAGGGCTGTTTTCTCTCCTTTCCTGTTCCCCCATCAATCTTTGTCATCCTTTCTGTTCCTGCACCTTTGTTCCTAATGGGATGTGTACCAGCCAAACTATCCTTATAGTGACATGATGCAGTTTTTATTAAAGCCAGTGTTCTTTCAATATATATCATCAAAAGCTTTTAACCTGAGATATAAATTAAACACCATTTGCTCAGCTTGCTAGGTTTTGTTGGTTTTTTTTGGGGGGTGGGGGTGGGGGATAGGTTAACAGTAATGTTAAGTTCACACCAGTGTCCTTATTTATTTTTGTAATATATAGGCGTGTGCATTGTTAAGTTCTTATTGTAATTGTCAAAACAATATTTTATTTTGTAAAAATATGATCAATGAATTTGTCATTAAAAAGTATACAGAGTTCCTAATATAACCCAAAGTATCATAACAGAATATAATATTATATTGCACCAGGTGGTGTCAGTTTAGTGGTTGTCATAATTCTGTTTCAAGATTTGTTCTGAAGTTTGTCTGCTAGTTTCTCTTCTCCATTCTTTTGTTGTGCTTTCATTGGCCTTTTGTTGCTCCACATGCATCCCCAATAGTTTTGACATTTACCTCTTATGGTAGTTACTGTGTTAAGATAAAGCACTTTCTGTGTTTTGAAAAGTATATATACAGATTTTGAAAGTGAATTGTTTAATGATATAGTCATGTAACATTTGTTTTAAAACCTTACATTTTTTAAACTGAAAAGGCTTAAAGATGGTTTTTATGAAACTGTTGATAAACATACAGAGGCACTGCATGAGTTCATATGGGTACATGTTTGCAAAAGCAGGCATTTCACCTTCATTGGTTTAAAGGAAATGGGTAGTTTCATTCGAATTATCTCCACATATTCCACTCAAGTTTCAGCAGTAACCAACCAAAACCCTGTCATTTCTTTTGAATATTTCAAATGCCTGAAAAAATGTATAGTCTTCTGTTTTCCAAGTCATCTTTTGCTTTTCACTAAATTCTTGTTTTCATTATTCATTGTAAAAGTAATGTTTGAATAGTTCATATAATTTGTTTGTACTAAATGGCAAAACTGGCTTGTCCTAGTCAGAAGTCCTGTTGACAACAAAGGGTCAGGTTGAAACTTTTTCCTCTATTAAATTTACATCAGTTTAATTTCATTCCTGTTTGCTTCTGTCTGTGTAGATGACACCATGGCGTGTGGCGTCTCATCCCATGTCCCTGTGGCGTGCGTCGTACGTCCTTGTGTGTCACGAAAAAAAAAAAGAAACATAGAAACAAGCTCAGTCACTCTTCTGTATTGTTTGTGAACACCACTACATCCTGAATCAGTCTTCAGTCACAGTCATTTAAGAGGGACTTTTCCAGTGAAGGAAAAGCGAATGTGGAAACATGAAAGCAACACAGGAGAAGGCAGGGTAAGCATTTTGAACGAAGAATGGACCTCCATAAGTCTTTAGAAGTCAGACTAAATCTGGTGTCATTACAGTACCATGTAAGCACATGCCTACGTTTGTGGAAGGGCTCAGTTCTGCAGTCCCATGTTGCTATCTTCCCCCACTTGTTGTTAAGCCTTTAAGCTTCCCTGCATTCATGACAGTCCAGAAATGTTCACAGAAACAGGAGGCAAACATCCTGTGTATACTGTGGCATCATTTTATCCTAGGAAATTCTAGACAAACCTTAGCTTCTTTGCAGGACCTAGTGTTGTTTCTATTGTGAAATTTTGTACATACACTTCACAGAGTGAGCCAGATCTGCTGGGTATTGCTTTGTGGATTCTGGTATTTGGGACGTTTGAATGTAACACTTCATACTCAGATAATGTAATCCATGGAGAGAAGGATACTCTGTTGTGAGTCACGTTAAAGAACATGGAAGTTTAATAAGGGATATTTGGTAGTAAGCATTGTCAACACATACACTGAAATGATGGTACACGCCTTACAAATGTGTTAGCTTTGAATGAAGAGCAAAGCTAGAAAATATGTGAACTTCTTTCAGCACATATAGGTGGCTTTTTAAAAATTGTGTTCTTTTGTCAGTTATCACTGTTTGCTGTGTTTTGTTATCAGTTTCAGGGTTTTTTTTGAGATTCATGTTTAAATGTGTGGAAAGGTACAAATCAAAATATTAAACGTTGTGAAGTTTTATCCTCCCTGGGATGTTAGGGATTCTCTAAGTCTCTTGCATTTTTTGGGTAAAATGTTGACAAATATTGAGTGCAGGTTTGTGTTTTAAGTGCATATGCAGCATTTTGGCAATGGTGTATTGTGTAAAATGACACATTTTTTGTTTTCATTATATATTGCTTCCTACTCCCTCACCCCATACAATTTAGTCACCGCAGAGAATGGTTCCACTGCACTGAAAGAGATTGCTGAGACATAACTGATTGAGGGCTGGCTTGTGATTCTGTTTGAGCAGACTCAGCTTCTTTTAAAATGAATGTAAATGATTCTTTTCTTATCTTGAATTAATACCCGTTTAACACATTAATGTACTAAATACTGTAGAGTTTTTAAAAATTTAGTAGTTTGTTCTGTTACACTGTGTAGAAGTTCTGGTTTTTGTTTTTCTTGTAGAACAGTTGAGGTCTAAATTGTAAAGCCCCTTTATATTAGTAGGGTCTATCCCGCCATGCCTCGTCCTGCTGATTTCTTTGCCATTTTGTTTTGCAAAGTTCTTGCTTATTTTTAATGTTCGCAGCATAGTTGAATCCAAACATGCATGCGCTGTTCTCTGTCCACCGTCATCTTCTCTCAGTTCTCTGCATGACATGGTCTTCATGACTGAGCATTAAACGGCATTAAACCAACTCTCACTTTTAGTCAGATCAATTTGAGGCAGACGTGCCAGTGTCTGTGAGTACATTTTCCTGTTAGGCTGCACTCCCATTCCACTTTTAATCTTTGTCGTGCTCCTTTGTGGATTTCATTCATTGTATTCACAGTTGGAGTTAACAGTGATGAAATTTTAAATTACAATGTAACTTTAACTGGCAGTAGTTAGCCAAGATCAAGAATATTTTCTAGTGCATATGTATTTCTTTAGAGGAAGCACATACTTTTGGCAACCGACAACGATTGAGAATAGCTTGCTAGTTTGACCTAGTTTGCAGTTCATATAATAAGTATGTGTGTGTCACTTGCATGGGCTGTGCCAACTGGAAAGACTTCATCCAGAGTCTGTTTTATTCCTTGGTCATAGATATAATTTAAGTCAGTTTTTTTAAAATCTTTAGGCAGAGTTTCAGTTGGCACAGCTTAAATGGTCTTGTGCAAAAAACTGGTGTTAAAGTAAAATAACTTCTATAGCTAGCTCCATTTTTGTAGGGGTGTTGAAAATTATTTTTAAGAAGATGAAGGTGTCTGAAGCCTCAGCTTTGACAATCAACTGGAGAAGAAAGTTTATCATGAAGGTAATCTGATTTTGTGCCAGGGGACGAGTCTAGTCACTGATGCCCTCCCCTAAGCATTAGCATGGAGTGTCTGCTGTGTGCAGGGGACCAAATGGTGTTTTCTTCTGTCTTGTCCTGCAGTGGAATTCATATCATAGTGCACGCTTTGTCTCGCCACTAGCAGCAGTTTCAAACTGTTTCATCTGAAAGTGAATGAACGTCAAGGGAGCTTTATTTCATAAAGGTGATTTATATATATATATAAAAGTAGGATAAAGAATTCACCCAGTCACAACTTTCTTCTCCAAAGAACTGTTTTACAGTTCACATTTGTCAGTGCTTCATGTCTGTTGCAGTGGCATATTGTTCTGTCTCAGCTAGAATTGTGAAAAATGTATGTATTGTGAAGAACTCGTACACAAAAGAGAGCAGTTTACCAACCCCCATGCTGTCAGTGCTTGTATGTTGTCATTGTTTACAACAGTGCTGTTGTCAAATTTTTATCACTTAGGCATCAGTATTGATTAGGCAGATACCAACATAGATCTGTTTTGTGTATTGTCCATGTGAAACGTAAAGAAGAAAATGTATCAGGTTGTGGCTAACATGCCATAGTTCGTCAGTCTAAACTCAGGACTATGTGTTCACAGTGTATGCCTCCTGTTGTTTGGTCTTCATTGGGATATAAGATAAACTCTGTTTTCTGGTATATGTTGAAAGCAGAGGCTCTGACATGATCATTAGTTTCAGTGTTGCCGCAGAACTTGTATTTTGGGTGTTTATGGTATCTACAGTATTGTTGACATGTCTGGAAGCTTTTGTACATAAATGGGCATGGATAGCCCATTCTTGTTTGCTGATTCATACACCAAGTGCTTGGTATAACTCTGTTGCTTCTCGCAGCTCTGTATTGGAGCATGGCATGATGAAAGTAGCTGGCCGTCTGTGTCTGTGGCCACACGTTTTGAAAGGTTGCTTTTTTCCAAGCCTCACTGTGGGGTTGCTCACTAAATTTTAAATAAAAATATACATATCACATTTCGGATCACTCTCATATTTGTATGTGAAAATGCAGTCAAGAATATTTTGTGGGATTTCCACATAAAGTGACCACTAGACATCATGTGCGTGTCAGATGTGAATGCTGTGTTGAAGATATGCAGAGCATTTTCACATTCTTGCACGTCAGACAGCTGCTTAGCTAATGGGGCTTTTTGTATTGGGTGTTGAAATAGATAAATGGTGTGTTGTAAGGCATGTGTGGATATGCCTGATGCCGAGTGCAACAGGGTTATCTGACCACTTCATTGCTGTTTTAAGATGACAATATTTCTTCTGCCTTTGGTATGCATAGCATTTTGACACTCTGTGGAAAAATCAAATGCAACCAAATAGTTTTCTTGTGGCGGTATAGGAGCAAACGGCCCTTTGTTTTAGATCTGCTGTGCTGCAGGGCAGGAATTGATTGCCCAATGCTGAGAGCTACAGGGTTATCTGACCACTGCATCTGACTGCCATTTGAAAGTGGAAACAACACTTTTGTGTCTTTAAAACTATGCTTTTGTTCACTTCACACCTTTCTGATGTCCCTTTTTTTTTTTACAACCCTTGCCTTAAAAACAAAAACTGTTACTCCATAACTCTTAAGACGCCTTTTCTCATTTGATTGTTCTCTTTTAGTTGTCAGTCCAAGTCCACTGGCGTGGCTTATGTATTAGTGTTTTGTTTTATTCATGGTTTTTGCTATGTGGAAAAATTTGGAAAAAAAAGAAAAAGTATTAAATAAAAAAATGAAAATTGGCAGACATGAGGTACGTGCTTGTTCGTATTTTTGTGGTTGATGGTGAATGTAGGTCATTGGCTAGCAGTTGGGCAGTTGGGTATGTGCTCACGCTTGCACACACATGCAGATGTGGAAATATATGTATGATAAAAATTAGTGGGGGAAGCCCATAAGATTTCCAGGATACTAAGTTGGTTTAAACACTAGGCTGAGAACTTAACTCCCTGAACAATGGAATGGGAGGTTGGATGGTCCAGTAGCCCCCTCTACTTACTAAAAACTTTGCCAGACCAGTGATGTTGCTAAACCATAGGGTATTAACTGCTGTAGCCATACACAGAACATCTACGACAGTGGAAATTTCAGTGGGCTAGTGAATTTCAAAAGTTACTAGCTCCTTGCTTCATGAAATGTTGGGAAGAACTTCCCAATCCCTCCTTCAGTGCATCACAACTGACATGCAAGTTTTTAGACAAGCGTGTTCGGCGTTGACACCTTTATGTTCAAGTCTACATACTACAATAGTTTGTAGTGGACGTAGGAAAAAGAAAACGGTGATTTTCATAAGCCAGAAACTAATTTTGCGGCTGCATAAGATTAGGAATATTGTATAGAAAGAGGGAAAAACAGAAAAAATCCATAGGTGTGTGAATCTTCATGTAATTTTACCATTGCGTCAAATCCTATCATTGTCCTGGAAAACCTCGGGGTTATTCATGCAGTAATAAACCCCACCCCGCTCCCCCAACAAAAAGTCTTAAAACCTGAGAACGAGAAAGTTCGCAGAGCTTTCCCCTTAGGTCCGTCTGAGGGCCCGATTTCACTTGAACTTGTATGTGTGGAAAGGATTTTTTTTTTAATTGGCAGCCCACAATGTTAGTGCTAAGGTCTAAAACATGGTCGCTTGCGGTTCGCTCGTGGTCAGATTTAGGACGGGGGGGGGGGGGGGGGCATGAGCTGCACTTGGTGACACTGAGCCAAATAGGCGTTTACGCAAACTGGCCGTCAGTTCGAATAAATGCCAATTTTCGCACGTTATGGAGTAAGGCAGGGATTCATCCCTTGTCCTAGCTACGGTTACGAAGAGAACAGAAGGTGTATGCGCAACTACGTCTGTGTTGTCCGTTGTGTTTATTTAGGGATACAGATGCACGCATCTCCTTACGTAAATGACAATACACGTACATTAAACTGTCTTGCAAATGTGTAATAAAAATGCACACTTTTACTGCTAAACTTGCCGTTAATTTTTTCCCCCTGACAATGTGGGGTGGGGTGTTGTCCGACAAACTGCACAAAATTGATAGCGTGGGCTATTAGGTGACATATCGAATTTACGACAACAATGATCTCAAAAGAAAGCGACAGAAAAGTGGGCTCTCGTCTCGTGGTTTTCTGTCGCATGACTGGCCTCATGTAAAATCGCTGTTCTTCCCAGTCCGCATCTACAGTGTGCACATCTATAGCATGTCCTTCTCGTCCGATTTTGTTTCGGTTCGGCTGGTTAGCTGATAACTTTCCCTGAATGTGTCTGGAACCACTTCCCTGCGAACAGGAAATGTATGCATGAATAATTTTAATCTGAAGATGGAAGCACTTTCCTCGCAAAAGAAGCAACCAACTAGCTTGCATGGCAGAGACGGAAAACGCACGTCATCAATACGCATAACATGATACAGTTACATTCGCATGCGCATACAGCACGTAAAATCTCTAATTCACTGGAGCCAATCAAACGGCGAGCTCTATTTCGGATGTGTTAAAACCCGAGCCATTCAAATGACAAATATCAGCACGTAAAAGTGCAGAAAAACTGGAGCCAATCAAATGACAAGCTCTATTTAGGATGTGTCAAAAGCGGAGCCAATCAAATGGCGAGCTATATTTCGCAAGTCTTTCCAGGGGCGGGGGTGAGGTAGGGAGAGGGGGATGTTTCGGGAGGAGGGTAAGAGGTTAGGGTGGGGTGGGGTATACGCAGTAAAGATCTTCCAGGAACCTGCAACGTTTTCAGTAATGACCCTAAGAGATAAGCATATTTTACGTAAGACTGTATTTTGATTGGCTCCAGTTTTTTCAAGCTCTCACCTGCCAAAGACGGCGGCGTCGTCGACAGTTTCCGGTAGGCGTCGGTTCAGCGTCTCGGGCAGGAACAACAGCAGCAGGCCTGCAGCGATGGAAGGGAGTCCAAAGAAAAGCAGTGGGATGGCTGTGCCCGCGTCCCCACCAATGACCGTCGACTGCAGACACATGCACAAGTTCCACTCACTCTTTCACTGTGCAAAAATGCGCCACGCATGCGGACACACTCCCCCACATAGTGCGAAAAATGGCCCACGCTCTCGATCACACGTTCGCTCATGGGCCCACGCATTCACCGACTCCGCCCCAACATGCAAAGCACGCAGCCAGGTGCGCGGGCTTCACCAGATTAGCGATGTAAGGCGAGATGAGAGCGCCGATTCTGGCAAAGCTTGAGCTGAGGCCCATGCTGGAGTTCCGTATGACCGTGGGGAAGAGCTCCGAGGAGTACAGCCAAATGGTGGCGAAAGCGCCCCCTATGCCTAGCTTGCCCAACATGGCCAGGGCCGTGGTTATCCATTGCTGGGCTGTAACAGTAGAAATGTTATTGAATCCCTTTGTCTTCCTCCACTTTCCTCCCTTCCTCATAAACAGAGGGACCGACACGATCAACCTGACTGAAATTTTATAAAATCACTGTAAACTGGGAGATTTGTCAATTTTTTCGTGGACAATGTGCACACCTTCCGTGCTGCAGAAGCACCTGAGATAATACAAAGCACCTTTGAAAAAAAAGGTGATGTAGAGATAAGATCTTCATCAGTTTCTTGAAAACAACTGACATATGAAAACGAAGTTTTAACTTTATTAATCCTCCTGAGAAGATGCACCGCTCAACCGTAACAGTGCACATGTTTAAAAAATCAAACCGTTTTTGTGCCCGGAAATGTATGTTTACGCAAAGAGGGAAACAAGTAGTTTGCTGTTTACGCATGATATGAGATCTTTTTTGTTCCTTTTGTTTCCGGGAAATGCTGCACCGGTGCTCAGCGAAGCTACGAAGAAATAATGCGATTTCAAGGACTCCGAGGTTTGCTGCTATCGAAGTAATAGGTCGTGCATAAAGGGCTTTCTTAACTGGACGAAAATGCATCGAAGTTGCCTGAGCCTTGCCGGTTTTTCCCACATCAACTCTGAGGAACATCCTCAAAAGACACGAACGGATGCGCCGATCTGAAAGCGGACTGAAATGCAGCGAAAGGTCGCAGCACTACTCAATACATAAAATAGAATGAACAAAAACAAGCTCTTGTGGTCGACAGCGAAGTGGAAAGACGTTGACGCCCATAGCAACCTATTTTCTCTCGGGAAGCAGTTTGGGCTTGTGTGTGTGTGTGAGAGAGAATAAGAATACGTGTGAAAGAGAGAGAGAATAAGAGTATGTGTTTGAGAGAGAGAGAGAGAGAATAAAAAGTTAGAATTAGGATAGGAAGGGGCTTTAGATTGCATGGATAACTCGATACGTGTGTCCTCGTTGTAAACAGGATGTTTACATTTCGATTCAAACTCGCCACAAGGCAGTTTGTGAAAATAAAATTTCGCGGCTGGTTAAGAAAAGCCTGAAGTCCACAACGTGTCTCTGTAGTGTCTGTGAGGCACCTCACATGGCGGCGCGTAGAGCACGGGGAAGATGGTGAGGGTGCAGGCCAGGCCAGCCAGCAGCATGAGGCCGCAGTTCAGGGTGCGTCGCCCCAGGCGGTCCAGCAGACTGAGACACAGAACATAGGCCACGAGCTCCATCAGCCCCGACAACAGGAAGTTGATGTAGATGCTGCCGCCCAGGCTGCTCACGTTCAGCCCGAGGCCGTAGAAGGCCAGGCTGACCACGAACCTGTGACCGACAAGAACGGGGGACGTGAGACGGGGGTTTGCGAACCCACCAGCAGGATAGTCAAAGGAGTGCAATTCACTTTTCTCACACGAAGTGGGTCAGAGAGGGTCAAGGTTCACAAGCCAAGCGATGGGGGTTGGTGGGGAGTGAGGCAGGTTGAAGAGACGGCAACAAGGAAATAGCGAAGTTCAAAGAGCGAAATGGCAAAGAGACACGGAGTGAGGTAGGTTCAAAAGCCTAACAGGAGGTCAGACACTTTCCTCCTGTCCATCGACCGTGCATGACCAGAGTCCTTGTCAGCTAAGTGATTTTTATCTGTTCGTTATCTGTTTGTGCCGTCCTGAAGAAAGGGCCATGCCCCGAAACGTCGAATTCCATTATAAGTCTCGCTTGTCCAAGTTCTCTTTATTGTACCTTTATTACCCCAAGCCGCAGTCACCTGTTTCTTTTCTCTGTAAGAGGTCAGACAGGAAGGGGGTTCATGAACGTAGCGACATGGCACGGAAGGAGTGAGGCAAAGGGTGTTCTTAATAACTGGATGAACCATTCATCGAGAACCGTGACTGAGGGATTCGACCTTAATTAGATTGTTATCCGTCAAAGTGTCCCACCAGTTGAAAAAGACGATGGCATATCTGACGAGCAGCACTGGGTGCCTGCAGATAACAAACATGGACTCGTGCTTCTGAATGTCCAAGCTGGTAGAGTCCAGCAGAGTCGCCGGCAGCAACACCCTGTTGACCTTCGCTGCTCTTCGGATGATCTCTTCCGCTTCATGTGTTCTGCCTTTACTCAGGAGCCAGCGAGGAGATTCGGGAATAAACCTTGTTGCGAAAGAGTTATCAACGTTCATTTACATCAGATACACGCCAGTAATTTGTAGATTCCAACTGTATAAGAATAGATAAACATAGTGTAGAGATGACTGTGGTGGTTGTTTTTAATCATTTCAGAACGACAGAAGACGACAAGCAAGGATTAGTGGTGCGAAAAACACTTTTACAGCTTCATTTAAAAGTGCATACGTAAAGACCATTTTAGTGCCTTTTTCACGCAGGCATGCACTCAATCGGTCAATCAACCAATCTCCTGAACGCGTCCAAAGACAGTTTTAGAAAGAAAAGTGATTGTGAATGGTACGTACGTTACAAGAAATGAGCTATTTTAACACATATCAGGCTCCCGTGGCATTACAGAATAGAACTTATTCGCAAAGAACGAAAGAAAAAGAAAGTTTGAGCTGGAAGAGGAACTAGTTCACAGACCAGAAGTAGGAGAGGAAAGCGAAAGGCAAAAGGGAAGAGGCGATCTGCAGGTGCCGCCAGTCTCGGAGGAAGTAGGCCAGAGGTGCCAGCAGAATCATTCCGAACGACCAGAAGATTTCGATGACGTAACCTGACCACACGCGCTTTGAAGGCCCCACCAGCTCGATGCCTGCAAAAGGAAAAGCAAACAGCGTGTGTTTTTCCCGGTGAATGTCCAAAAGCCGGTGGCTAGCTCCAGACAATGTTGACACCTCTGCGAAGGTTGTCCGTGGACATTAACCTGTAAACTCACATCACGAGACGCTGAACAGCCACCGAGCGAAACGGGGCTTGTCCATTCGAGACTTATGATTGGCTGCAAGGTACCCAAAGCTTTGTCTTTTCTTGAAAGGATTGTCGCATGTGAGTCGATGTTTAGGCTTATGTCAACATGTCTACCGCCCATTTTGGCATCAACATACTCGATGAATTTTGTTTGGTTTTTTTTTTGCGTTTTTTTCAAACGTCTTGGAATAAATAATGCTGCGGATTTTCTGCGTTTTCTGAAGCCAAATAATAACGAGAATCGCAACAGCTTTAAAGTGAATGGGTAAAAAAAGAGAGACGTGCAAAGAGAATAGGGAACACGGAAATTAGGCACCGATGGAAAGAACTATTTGCCTCAGGTGAAAGTTAACGTTTTATCCTGAGGCTTCAAAGTCGGATTTATGTCACTAACCGATCACGAAGGCATTGGAGAACACGCCGACGATGGCAGCGCCGTTGACAAACATGAAGAAGCACAGCAAAGGGAAGTAAGAAGCCCAAGTCGTTGCAAGAGAAGATAAAGCATGAGCCGCCAGCGACACAATGAAGATCTTCTTCCGTCCAAATCTGTTACCACACACAAGTACGCAAGCACACGCGCGCGCACGCACCCACACACGCACAAGCAACGGTGCCAAGGTTAACAGATTATAGCAGGCAACACGAAGCCACCACCCACTACCACAACACTCTGATTGCTTCCTGAAATCAAGAAATAGCAATCTGAGAAATGTGGCTTCGTGGAGACAGAAGCAGATTCGGCAACCTTAAGATAATATTATATCTTAGCAAATATGTATATTTAGTGTTCAATGTAGCTTCCCAGAGACCAAACTAGATTTTGTACTTCTCAAAATAATTGGATATCTTGGTAAATATTACGTGTTATAACGATAACTTGTATATAGAAATACAGTTTTTGGTGTGTTTTGTAGGAACATGTACGCGTATCAAGTGTTCAAACATTGTATTGCTGGCCGCTGTAGGGTCATTTGGTATTACTGGACTAGTAGACATTAAACATCTGTCTTGCCTTTTTTTGTAGCCGGGAGTGGTGGAGGGGGATTACAGTATAGTGTCTCTCGGTGCCTCCACAAATGTGCCCAATCAACGAGATTTCCCGATAATATGCAAATAGTTTACGAGTCTGTGTATAACTGTATGTATTCTGCAGAAGATAGCAAGCTAGTTATGTTTTTTTTAAAACAACTTAGTTATCTAGATTCATAATATTAATGCGCCCATGGTATTAGCTTATTAGTAATTGCGATGGTAATGGTCCACAGCGTGACGCAGTGGCTTGACAGTCATTTAGCTGAAAAAGAACTGCATGGGGAAAATATCATGGATGCTTGGACATACAAGTGACTCTATCGTTCTACGAGTTCATTAGATGAACGGGAACTCTTAGAAACTCCTATTTTGTGGAGAACTGAGGAAAATAACGAGGAGGACAAGGAGGAAAACGAGAAGAGTAGAAGAGGATCCGAGAACGATGACATGAGCAACATTATATTGGTCTCACGTGGTTCGAGTCGATGAAATGAAAGCAAATGTGCCCAAAAAGTTGTCAAAAACTGATCCGGCCTTCTGCAGTAAAGATTTTGTCAGATTTCTGTCTAAAACAAAAATGTTCCTGCAACCTTTTGTTGAACCAGAAATCAGCAAATTAAGACACAGCACGTTACAGTGCAGACGATCTGCTGGAGTTCTGAGCATGGTCAATTGTGTGAGGTTTTTTTAAATAGTCCCATGGGACTGGATCTTTACCGCCGTTGGCAAAAACTTCGTTGCCCCATGTGAGGCCAACATAAGGAAAAGGGAGGGAAGAGGTCAAATACCAACATGTCGGATGAAGGCTGGCAGGTCAACGTCCCCAGGAAGGCGCCAAACATTGTGATCGTCTGTGCAAGAGATTTGCCGTACTGTTTCTCGCACACCAGATTCATCTGGAACAAGCCCGTATCTTTTTATTATTATTAACCAGTGTGGAATGTAGACAACTCGCATTTTACTTTGCAGCCATTGAAAAGAGAGGAAGACCCACTTTTGTGTGTGAGAGAGAGAGAGAGAGAAAGAATAATTCTCATAGCAAAATTATCTTCTGTCAAAATGTCTGCTCTGTAAAACATTTTCATATACTAACAGTTGCAAAAAAGATGCAGTATGGATAGTACATACAACAATTGTAAGTCAGCACGAGGCAACAATATAAGCTTGACAATAGCGGCATAAAGGGAGGGAACCGAAACACATCTGGCGAACAACCCGATTAGTGAAAGCACGAGTCCTTCCAATATGGCAGACCACTCGATCAAACACATATAAGCCTAGTAGACAGGAAAGTAAACAAGCTACGACCAGTACGGGAATGGCCACTGAAGCAGCGAACAAAAGCACAACTAATTACCTCTGTCACGATGGTCGAGGTGAAGACAGAAGTATCGTAGACATAACGCGAACAGGAAACGACTTCAGGTTCAGAGCTACTGGAGCTTGTGACATCAGTGGCTTGAGCCTCCGAACTGGAGCTGTCCGCGCCGGAGGTGTTGCTGAAGGTGCGCATGACGTAGGGTGATTTGACGACCTGGCACGAGTCGCCGTGTGGGATGCTGACGTTGGCGAGGTCCATGTGGAGCGGACTTTGGATGACATAAGTGTCGTTGTCCAGTCCAGGAATAGCGCACCTGGACCAAACCCAACACATTCTATTACAGAACCTGAGTAACACCCAACACATTCATTTTATAGAACATAACCAAACAGACAAAGGAAACGTCACTTATTATAGTTTTTTTCCCTTTGGTATCAGTGTGCAAAATCATTCTAACGTCAGTGATTTGAAACAATTATACTTCCTATACTTTAGTTGCAGGAAGTCAGGGGAACAGCAACAACCATAGGTGCACTCTTTTGTCCGCGCGAGCATGTGACTAGTTGAAGAGGAAAGTATAGGAATTTGGGGCGTTTGTTGCTTAAAGTTTCGCCGCAAATGAGGTACATATCAGGACCGTGTCGCTTGAGACAAGTTAATGTGCTGTCACACTGGGACTGTTTCACAACACAGGCTTCACTCCCACCCAGTCACATTATACTGACACCGGACCAACCAGTCCTAGTACTGTTCCCTGTAGTCCCAGGCGTCTGGCAGGACAGCTACCAGATTGCCAGTTTTTAAGTCTTAGATATGACTCGGCCGGGGCGCGAACCGCCGACCTCTGGCCCCGGAAGCAGACGCTTTAACCGCTAGACCACAGAGGCGGTCAGGAAACTGAAGAACTTAAGCATTCACTCGAGATTTGCACATGCTTCCTCTTCGCACGTGTTGGGGTGGGGGTAATTGGGGGGAGGAACGGGAACCGGGATGGGCAAGGAAGAAGCAGCATCTCGCCTGTGCTGGGGGGTTGCCATGCTGAAGACTGTCAGGAGGATTTGCATGCAGCAGGTGATGGCCGGCAGACACAGCAACAGGTAGATGCGCTTCTGATACGGTCCGAACTCTCCCAGCAGTAGCAGCACTTCGTCAAACTTCATGCTGATAGGCGGCGTGCCGAACTGGGGCTGTCACAAAAATAAGTGAATATCCATCCATCCATCCATCCATCCATCCAAACGCCCGCCGACTCGACGCCCCCGCCCGCCCGCCCGTTTGGCAGTCTGTCAGCTTCATGCTAACTTTTATTACCATAAATTTTAACTTACCTGAAGGTGAACTGCACTTGTCCGACAGAGCATTTTACGTATGGATACTTCAAAATATTTTAAATTCTTCTGTCGGGCCTGTTGTCAAAAAGGTGTAATTGCCTAAGGACTAGTTTACTTGCATTGGGACATCGGGCAGCTGTTGTCAAACCCTGGTACCTGCATGTAGGTAGGTAGGTAGGTGCACCCGGCAACCTGCCGCTGTGGTCCGTAGTCGAATGGTTAAAGCGTTGGGTAACTGACTGAAGATACAGTGTTCGATTTTCGCATCTTCCGTTCAACTTTCCAATTTTTTTTTTTTTTACCGACGTTTATGTGTATGTTGTCCTACGGATCCTTATTCAGTAGGTGATACAGTCAGCAGCCTTCACGACCGCATGCACTATCCCCTATTAAAGGAAAGCTTAACCCTAGACGCAACTTGAGATGAATTCAGAGATATTGATATTGTGAGTCTTGTCAACCATAAATTTCAAACTGTATCGGTACTATTTCCATACAATCCACGTTTTAATTTCGGTAAATAATGGCACACGGACGTCGCCATGTTGTGGTACTCTTTCGCGAATGAAAGCAAAATATCGCTGCTGTCGTCTGGTCTGGTGACGTCAGTTCCCCAGAAGCATTAAACATGCCACAGTGCAAAGACTTCGGCTGTTTAAACGAACAGTGCAAATCGTTTAATGTAGACGGAAGCCACAAAAGCTTTGTTGGGGAATCCGAATCCAGCAAAATCAAAAGATTGCTATGCACTTTGTAAAAAGTGGCTTGAAAATTTAAAGAACGCCAATTTGCCTCGTCATGCGAAGAGTATAAATAGCACAAATCGCATCTCGTACTTTGTGTGCGAGGACCATTTTACGAGGGAGTGGTTTGAAGGCACCTACGAAAATGATGTGGCTGCTTCGCTTGGCTTCAAGACTTTTAAGAAAAAGTTAAAGAAAGGAGCCATTCCGACAATTATCAATACAAAGTGTGCCAATGAAAAAGGCATTGCAGTAAGGCAAGACTGGACGGAAGCTGAGCCTGAGAGTGAGAACAGACGATTTCAGCTGAGAGCGATGTCACTAACAAGTCAAGTTTCTTTATTCTTTTACCCTCAGGGGATATTCAGAAGAAAAAATAATGTCAAGGAACACATGTCAATCGTAGTTCATCTGATATTAGAATATACATATATTGATAAATAAACTCAACGATTAATAAACACACAACACGCTCAATCACGCACGCAGACGTACGCACGCGCAAAAACATAGGCACCTATTCATCTATTCATTAATGCACTGTGCTAAGAAGTATTTTACTTTGGTCAATACATTTTTGTTTTTACAAGAAAAGAGTTTATAAAGTTTAAATGTATATGGCCGGCTCAAGTAGTATGGTGTCAGCGCGGTGCTGCGTTCAGCTGTAAAAGCGTCTGCCGGATACCTGTGACGCTGCTTTGAGCGCTGTCGGCTGCATGCTGCAGTAGCTTTCTCCCTGCCTGGGTAACTGACGTCACTCATCAAGGCAACATGGCGGCTTCCATGTAAGGCCGATGAGCGGCATTAAAAGCTGGGTTGTAAGTGAACAGTTCTTTTGTAGCTTGAAATTTAGGGTTAACAAGACTCACAACATCAATATTCATCAATTCAAGACAGGTTACTTCTAAGGTTAAGTTTTCCTTTAAGGAGGCCGAAATGAATGCGTTATGGCCTATTCGGTAGATGTGTACCGGGTGCAAGTAAGTAGGTAGGTCGGTCGGTCGGTCGGTAGGTAGGAAGTAACAATCGGTCTGGAATTACCTGAAATCCTTTGTCTATTCCATTTTGTCCTAGCAGTTATTGTCAACTCCGATGTTTACCGTTTTTTGACGTGTTGACCGTGATATTTTGTCGATTTGAGACCGTTTGTGTGCTTATGTCTCGCGTGCGTGATGCTGGAAACAAGCTTTCTCCCCTAAACTCCTGAGAAACTCACAGAATAGTGTAACGTAAACCATACATAGAAAGTGATGTACAAAAGAGATGGAACTGACCGATAAAATGGCAATGCTAAGTTAGCTCCTGTTCACACAACGACCACGCGCATTGTCAAGAAACAATGAGAGATAGTTTCTGCGCCTCCGAGTAAAAAGCCGACCAAAATTAGCTTACTTTTCACATACCTTACAACGAAATAAACAAATACAGACCAGCTTGCTGACCAGGTGCGTGCCGTCTGGGCCACAGACTATATCTGAGAGCGTGCACACGTGTTGTGATGCCGCTGCGGGCAAACTACAGCACATCGCAGATCTACATACACCAGCCACACATCCCTTATCTAAGGCCCAGTTCCCCAATTGTGTCAGTGTGCTGATGTGCAGAGGGTTTAGTAAAAGGGCAGTAAGCCATGCACAACCATGCGGAAAATTCCGGGCTACCAACTCGTGTAAAAACGGGAGCTCTCTCTTTTAAGGCGGCGTGAAGATATTTTAGTTGAAAGCACGAATGACTAGTTTTTAAACCTCTCGCTGGTATAAGATACGTTTTTGCGTTTTATTTGTGCCTATAAATTCTGAGAGTTTCGTATAGCGCTCTGCGAATGGGCTTTTTGGTCTTGAAATCTGTTGGTTGGTTGGTTGGTTGGTTGGTTGGTTGGTTGGTTGGTTGGTTGGTTGGTTGGTTGGTTGGTTGGTTGGTTGGTTGGTTGGTTGGTTGGTTGGTTGGTTGGTTGGTTGGCTGGCTGGCTGGCTGGCTGGTTGGTTGGTTGGTTGGTTTGATTTGGGTTGGTTGTTTTTGGTGTCCTGCCTCCTGCATATCAGGACGGTGTTGTTTAGACAACGTGCTGCCAACCAATCCCAGTGCTGTTCCCTACAGTGTCAGGCGTCTGGCAGGGCAGCTACTAGATTGCCAGTTTTGAAGTCTTAGGTATGACTCGGGCGGGGAGCGAACACCGACCTCCCGCCTTAACCACTACACCACCGAGGCGCTCTAACCATGTGTGTATGTGTGTGCTAAGTCAAGTAAAAGGCACCTCTGTGTATTTGTTTGCGCGTTCGTCTGTGAATGTCTGTCAATTTCTAATCATCACAAACATATATGGGTGATCAGGCGCCTGATCATTCATCAGTTTTAACAACGTCAATCATAAGTACGTAGGGGTTAAAAAAAATAGCTGCCGAAGAGGTGATGAGAATGTGCCCACACCCACACCCACTCCCACACCCACACCCACTCCCACACCCACTCCCACACCTCCCCCTCAAGATTTATGTAGGCCATCTCAGCGGAGTTGTCTGAGCGGATTTTGACGTGAGCGAGGCGCGTGGCTGGAAGCTCTGAAGACCCCGGAACACTGCTATCAGCGCCAGAGATGTGCAGGCGGACTTCCGACTCGGACCAGGTGCCATGTGCTATGTGATCCAGGAAATCTGTCCCTCGATCTCGTGGAGAGCGTCTGAGAACTCTTCTGCCGCAGGAAGCGGAGGAGTGATGGGAACCCCGTGCAACAGCCACTGGGTGTCCGTCCAGCGCTCCACCAGTGGAACCAGCCAATCGTCCCCGGAAGTAGCTTGATCCACGCTTGCGATGTCTGAGACCAACGCGCATGGGACGCTCGTTGCAATGGGCGCTTGTACACTGCCGCCAGTGGAACCAGCGGGACAAGCGATTCCATTGCCCCTAGCAGAGTTGCCACCTCCCTGGCAGACACCTGTCCGCGGTGCAGTTTTTGTGTCAGAGAAATCAGATGACCCACCTTCCTCTCCGCAGCCAGGACAGACCAAGGGACTGTGTCGAACGTCATCTCGAGAAAAACGCCAGGAGAAAACTTCTTCCGGGCAGCACACCCAGTGATGGGGTCCAACCTCCTTCACTCTCACCCAGTGATGGGGTCCAACCTGCTTCACTCCCACCCAGTGATGGGGTCCAACCTGCTTCACTCCCACCCAGTGATGGGGTCCAACCTGCTTCACTCCCACCCAGTGATGGGGTCCAACCTGCTTCACTCTCACCCAGTGATGGGGTCCAACCTGCTTCACTCCCACCCAGTGATGGGGTCCAACCTGCTTCACTCCCACCCAGTGATGGGGTCCAACCTGCTTCACTCCCACCCAGTGATGGGGTCCAACCTGCTTCACTCTCACCCATCAAATTTCGAACCATGGCAGAGACCTAGGGTTGCGCCTGCATGCTTGCTTTCCAATCACCGGTTTTTGCGCTGTGGCATGTCTTTACAAACAATGAATAAAGAATAAACTTCGCTTCAAACTTAATTATGAACTTGTTAAAACAGAGCGGCGATCAGGCACCTGACAATTTATCTGTTTTAACAAGGTAGTAATTACAAAAAAATACCAAAATCTTTCGGAGCATATGAACGAAACACTTTTATTTAACACTGAAAACAGGAGTCATCATTTGATACATAAATAATATTATACCTGGAACTAAAACAAACTCTGTTATTATTAAAATGCATTTTTGTACTAATCAACAATATATTTTGGACGAACATATACAGATGAAGAACAGATTATCGTTAGTAATATCCTGTGTCAGGAGGCAACCAAACAGACAAGTACAAAGCAAGCAATCTTTATGACAGTTAAAGATTTCTCTGCTTGAAAGGTAAGTTGCAGTTGGAAGGCGGGAGGGAGAAATGGAGACCTCCCACCCACCCTATTTAAAAAACTCGCAATAGTCCATCTGTCTCCGACGTGTATCTCACTACACTCCTTTCTGTTGTTCGTTCCCTCCCTATTTTATGTACAGAATTCAAAATTTTAAATAAGGATCCTCCTGATGCTAAGAAGGATTCTGTATTTTAATGGGTTTTGGGTTATCCAACTCCAACGTTTGTTACACGTGTTGCATGTACACTCGGTTCAAGGTCACCCGATTAATTCAAAACCAACATTTGTTACATCACAGGTCTCCGAAAAGAAGGTCACGATGAAAGGGCTCACGACCTGTCTTTATAAGGCAGTAGAATCTATAGCCAACATGTTTATAGTCATGTTTGTTGGAAAGTCTAGTTTAGGGTTTGTTGGAAAGTCTAGCTTAGGAACCATGCAGTCAAGGTGTCTGCGACCTAACGTGTGATTGATGTCACACGGTGTTTTTTAACTGAAAGAACTTTTCACGAACATACCAAAGACATTTCAAAGCTTCTTTTTGAGACCCGCCAAACTTGAGTCAGAAAGTGGGCAAATCTTTCTGGTTCAGAAACTAGGTTTAGGAGAGACGGCCGCCCACAACTCAAACTGCCAGACAGATTGCACGACATGTTCTAGAAACCTCCGTGTGCTCCACTGATCTTTGCCACTTGTAGCCTAGAGCTGTCTGGTTTCGAAAGGCATTTTGATGAGCGAGAAACTTTTACGCTGCACCACGTTGGTAACCAGAGTTAATTATTCTGGACGTGAAAACCGTGTGTCTAGGTTCAAGTGTGCATCGAT
Organism: Lanistes nyassanus; assembly: GCA_004794575.1. Lineage (NCBI taxonomy): Eukaryota > Metazoa > Mollusca > Gastropoda > Architaenioglossa > Ampullariidae > Lanistes > Lanistes nyassanus. Next base: position 145,720 of record SMGT01003386.1, on the reverse strand, counting down.
GATAAACGATACTTGCTGTCCGACACCACACCCTGCTGGCTCCGCCCACGTACAGGGTGTTCCAAACAGTCCTGGCGAGACCATCCGACTGCGATGGGAACTTTGCTGGTCTGTTTAGAATCCGCTGCTGGCTGCCAGACGGGAGAAAACAGACAGGGGGTTGGCCAGCAGCCGTGAGGGGCTGTCTATTTCCACCACGCTTCCTTGTTCCATGACAATAACCCTGTTTCATGTACATGTCCGTAAGAATGTAAGCATGCAGGCACGAACGCATGCATGTACGCGCACACACAGATACACACACACACACACCAATTACTCTTGTTTATATATCCTCTACAATAATTCAGAAATCTTAATCGAGAATAGCTCTATGTTTTCATATAATTTATTAGTTTAATTCACTACACGTCTGTCTCCATCTTATTAAACAATATTCAAGAAATAATGATCGTGAACTTTGGCTCAACCTTCAATTGAATATGGACGAGAACGATAGAAAAGGGCTATCCTTCACCACAGTAAATGATGCCATGCAGCGGTGAGTTGGTGGGTTGGCAGGCTAGTGGGTTGGCGGGCTGGCGGGGGTGGGTTGGAAGGTTGGCGGGGATGGGTTGGAAGGTTGCGGGCTGGAGGGGGTGGGTTGGAAGGTTGGCGGGGGTGGGTTGACGGGCTGGTGGGTTGGTGGGTTAGTTTTATCTTGATCAGGAAAGTATTGCGGTTCTGTGATGAAAATGTTGGTTAGTAGAAAAGCCTTCCAGAAGTAGGCATAGGGAAATTAAAAGAAATTATAAGCTGCTTCAGACAAAAGCCAGCTTAATTAGTACTCTCACCTGCTGCAGTCCATTACGCTGCTGAGCCGATGAGCGACCACGATGAGGGTACAGCTGGCGCATGCGTGGAAGAGCGTTTGCTCAATGACCGCGGCAGTCTTGCCGTCCACAGTAGCTGTTGGCTCGTCCAGCACCACGACCCTAGCCTGGCGCAGCAAGAGGCGGGCCAAGCACAGCAGCTGCTTCTGACCAGCACTGGGGACATGAAATCAGGGTTCTGCTGCGTAACAGCGAGGAGGAACATCGAGAGCTCAGTGGTCTGAGCATCGGAGAAGCGTGTGCCAGTGGCCAAGGACTACATATTCTCACATTGTACACATCGCCCTCTATAGCCATCCCCAAACATTAAAACGCCATATTACTGCGCCCGCCATTGGGAAAAAATTTGCTACTGTGGCGACGTATCGCAACGGGTGTTGCGGAGAGATTTTACAAAGGTTTAAAACCAAAAGTGGTTCGTCAACAAGGGTTGTAACTGGTGTTTTCTTTATAGCGGAATCATTTTTCTATAGAGTTCCTTCCCTTATACCACAATACACGACTGCGATCTCGAACTTCTATTTGGTAGTTTGCGAGACGATCACGCCACCATTTTGCCGCAATCACTTGAATACAATTTTCAACGCAGCTGTTTACACAGAATTTACACTAAATGGATTTAAGGTAGGAATCATTTTATAGTTTTTAATTTTTCTTTAAGCTTGCTTTGGAACTATGTTTTTATCGGTGATAGACTTTTTTCTAAAAGAAGCAGATAAATAAACCCTAAAAAATATTATTATATAGAGACACTATCACAAGTTGTTCTATCTCAATTTCAGCTGAATACGTGAAACTTATTTGAGTTTAATTAGAATTATAAGACTCACAAAATCTTAAATAATAGAGTTGATGTACGGGATGTAATCCACGAGTTTTTATTCCCCCATTATGTCAGTCACTAAGTCGTAATTTATACATCCGTGCGACGGGGCAGTGGTGTTGACGGGGAGGAAGGGTCCTTCTCAATGTTCTCACCAGTATTGTTCCTACGCTGCTCTCCTGTCCCCAAACCACTTTCAAAGGTAAACATGTTTGTTTACCTGAAGATACTGCCATCAGACTGGCACAGTGTGTCGAGGCCTTTAGGCAGTGACCTGACAAGCTGATCTAATCGCGCTTTCCTCAGCGCCTCCCATATTCTGTCCTCGCTGGTGTGCCCGGTGGGGTCAAGGTTGAATTTGATGGTGCCCTCCAGCACGAAAGGCTCCTGGAAACAAAAAACACAGAAATTTTTTTAAACTATTCTTAACTTGACGCGAACGAATAGATCAACGATGCTTGACAAGTGAGAACTAGTCGAATCGTCTGCAGGCGATGTGGTTCCAGACCTGCGGGAGAACAGCAACACGACTTCGAAGAACGTCCAAAGGCACTGTGGACACATCCAGTCCATCGATTACCACAGCGCCCTCTGTCGGCCTCAGCAAGCCAATCAGAACGCTCCACAGAGAGGACTTCCCTGCTCCAGTGCGTCCGACTACGCCAACCTGCAACGAGGGAACAAGCTCCGGTCTCAGTTTTGGAGTGTGGCATCCTAGAAACATTCGACTCGTATGTGATGTGAACTCTCCATTGATTTATTGCCCATCCACATAAACACAACACTGGTCACGTGAACAGACACAGTATACAGCTTCTGTTAATGCCAATATCAGCAATATAATGCCAACTAGAGATGGCGGGAAAAGGAAAAACAAATCATTGACTAGGACTTTGGAGAAGGAGAAGTAAAAAATAATTTTAAAAAAATAAAAGGAAAGGAGGACAAAGTAAATATGGCCCTATTTGCAGCATTGACAGCAGTAATGGCGATGAGAGGTGGTGGTGTGTAGTATAATACAGTTTAAACATGTTTATATATATATATAAAGACGCTGCCTTCTCTCCGGGCTGTATGGTGAAGTTGATGCTCTTGAGTACCGAGGATGCCTGTGGCCAGTAGCGGGCCGAAACGCTCAGGAACTGTACCCGCCCCAAGAGCGGCCAGCAATGGGCAGGCTGCAGGACGAAACGGTTTTTGTCCTGGAAGACACACCACACGTGAGGAATTTAACCAGGACTCACCAAAGATGGGCGCATCCGAGTCTAACGCTGTTTTTGTCAGCTTAAGCGCCGTCGTCACTCATCAACATGAAGTTGTGCAGAAAAGACCGACTCGACCACCCTCTCGCTCCCGAGCTTTCTCCCTCTCTCATGTTCTGATATGTTCTAATATCATGTTCTATCGTATACTCTATTATCATGTTCTTATGTTCTATTATCACATTCTATTCTCATGTTCTATTATGAATTATCGTCGTGTTTCATCATCAAATTCTGTTATGTTCTATTATCATGTATTATCATAATCTATTACCGTGTTCTATTATCATTTTCATCTAATGCTATATCTGATCGTGCTCATTCTTTTTCCCTCTTTCCTTCTTGATTTTTCTCTCCCTCGCATCTTCCTTCCCTCTTCCTTCATTCCCTGCAGATATTTACGTGAAGCAAAATACTCGGAATGAACATATCCCGCATGCATCTGTATGCCAATGTAAAACAAATACATCTACATATCATATCAACGATATTATTACCTCTGGCATTATCTGGCTGTATTCATCAATTCGTTCAATTGACGCTGCGTCTGTTTCGAGGTCACCAGTCATGCGCACCAGCCAGTTGAGGTTGTCGGTAACCTAACATTCGAAATAAGACTTATCCGGTGCACGAGAAATCCAGTCCCATGGCCAGATTTAGTTCAAAGTATCAGGTAAAAGGTATGCTGTTGTGTTTGCAAGTCAGGTTTCCATGCTCACCCAATACACAAACTTCTGAGATATTCTGATTTGTATTTCAGCCCCCCTCCCCCCCCCCTCCGACATTTTCACTGCCTTTGAGGCTTCCGGGAAAACGGGAAAATCTGCGTCTTGAATGTGCTTCCGCAACAGTATTTCTCTCCATGGGCAAGTTTTAAAGAAATATCGCTTCGTTTCTGAGAATTTCTGTTGTAAGCTGTGAACTGTTATCATTATTATATTTAAAATACAGTCCGCTAGATACTGCTGCAGAAGCACAAACACGACGCACACTATCCGGGGGCCCAAGGGTACTGAAAGTGTCTCTCCCCGCGATGTCTTCTATGCGACCCCGAGTACCCGAGTGGCGTCAGTACCGGGTGCCATGCTCAACTCACATCGAGAGCGTAGGAGATGGTCAGTCCAACGACTCCGCTGGTCAGGGTTCGTCTGAACACAGCACTCAGGGAACTAGCCATGCCCACAATTGTCACGCCCAGCGCCGTCATTCGGACACCAAGCCACCTGCCAATCATTTTCATTTCTATCAAGCTGAGGCGGTTACTTCATGTAGAAACACGTTTTGATTTTCCGTCTGAGTTTCAAAAAAAGGAAAACGAGAGGTTGGTAAGGGCCGGTTTACGCTCTTCAAAGTTGGTACTTTGAAACGCCTTCAAACGAGTTTCAAGTCTTGAACCAGCTCGGAACCGGTCCTGCTCAAGGCTTTGGGCAGATAAAATGCCTTTTTGTTTTTCGAAACCTTGAAACTTGAAACCCTGCCCGCCACTATCACGAACATCAGGGCAAGAGGTCAAATGATCTCAGCCACGGGGTCAAGGCGACTGTGTCGTGCCGCATGTAAACGCTGGGGCCTTCAATCAAAGTTTCTTCGCTTTGAAACCATGAAAACTTTGAAGCGTCTAAACCGGCCTTAAGTTGAGTGAGCTCCTTGAGTCAATCTCTCTGTTCCGAATCCCAATACATTGACGTCGCCTTGATGAAGCCTTGTCACATTTCCGAAATCGTCTTTCTCTCTCTCTCTCTCTCACCCTCCCGCTCTCTCAGTGCTGGGTCCGGTTGCACGAGCGTTCGTACCTGTCCGTCTGGTGTCACGGACAGTCCTAAGGTCCGTTCGCCCTGTGTATTTTAAGTGCAGCTTACGTTTGGGGAAGAGATACGAACGCCCATGCACCCCGGCCGCGAGTCTCAAATTCCCACCGACTTAGGGCATGCCCAGACCACTGCTCAACCCGACTGACATATGCTTACATTTATAAATCCAAACAGAAGTCCTACCTCACATCAGGTCCTAACCATGCCTGCCCCAACTCGTTAGACTGCAAACTCGCACCCCGGCCCAGTACCTGCTAGCCGTGTTCCCAGCAAAAGCCAGCTTGAGGCTGGAGTCCATCAGGCGGCCAGCTTGCTGCAGGGCGTGTTCAATAGCTTGTGGCCCCGCTGACCTCAGCACCACTGCCCCGGTTGCCATGTCGCTGAGGTGTGCGAAAACTGGGGTCCGGGTCTTGGCTTCCAGACGACGTAACTGACGGGACGTTGTGACATAATACCTCTGAAATTTACCCCCGGCATAACAGAAGATCATCAACATCAGTCCGTTTTACACAATCGAGTCTGTGTCCAGTCTGGTAAGTCATCGAGTTTGTGACTGGGATATTTATGTATCTTCAGTACAATCAGCTTAGTTCTACTGTTTTCAGAATTACCCGCATCATCATCATCATTGTCATTGTTCTCGTCGTCATTATCATGTATTCGCCCCAAATGAGCCGAAATACACCAGCGTACATCCGTCTAAGACATACTGCACTGAATATCAGTGGCTGTGCCACATATTCTTGGTGTTAATCCCCAAATAAATACCTGAGCCCTGAAAACGTGGGGCTTCATGCGCCGGCTCACGTTCTCGGGGTGATACAGTTACATCTTCTGATCACCAGCCGAGAGCTGGTGATCAGAAGATGTAACAGTATCACCCCGAGATACATACAGCATACAAAGCAGCTTTAAGTGGTTTAAAGCTGAGGCTCTGCGAGGGTCTCACTCAGCAGGAGCAACGAGCAAACATACAACGAGCAAAAGCAAAAATTCCGTTCTGCTGCTGAATATCCTTCGTAGCGCCTCAGCTTCCGGCTGTCACCTGCACGAAATAGTAGACGCCTGTGACGGGCAGTAGGACGAAGAGGAAATAGGGCATCGAGACAGCGATGACCGCACAGGTGCCGATCACGTGACACAGACTGTCCAGCGAGACCTCCAAGGACAGCCAGATATCGGTGTCCACCACCTCAAGGTCGCGCGACATCCGGTTGAGCATGCGCGCTGGCGGGTTTTGGTGGAAGAAGGTGATGGCAGCGTGCAGGAGGCTGCGCAGAAGCCGGGCGTGGAAGTCCCGCGACGCATGCACGCGGCGCACCGCTAGACTGAAGGCGTAGGCCGACAACAGTACACCTATGGGAAGAGAAGGAAGCGGGTTTGAACAACGCCTGTGACAGGAGGAGGAACAATAAGAGAAAAAGATGTGACCCGAAGATGGGTTCCACCTTTTTTTCTAAAATCATTTTACGAAGAACCCCCTTGAAGATGGACACGATGTTCTGCACCATCTGATCCCTGAAATCACTCACACTGCGCGAATCCCAGTGCTCCGTAGACGCCCAGAAACCAGGCGTTCATCCAGTATCGCTCGTCGTCGTCCGACGGAAGGGCTGTCAGATTCCTTAAGGCCTCGTCGTCCGTCCATCGGGCCAGCCAGACGTTGGCACTCACAGACGCCGCGTGGTACAGAACGAAGAGCGTGACCATGACGACGGAATACCGCAGTCCCAGGCCCCGCACGATCGCCGCATAGATTCGCCACGGCACCTGTGAACACAGAAGGCAGCGCGCGACGGGCTGAAGGCATCACATCTACAGCAAGCTCACACCAGAGACACCACGTCTACCTGACGGCTTTGAATCCCGATGCATTCATTTATTCAAACACGAATAAAGCTCTCTCAATCTGGTGCTCAAAAACACGAACAGAAGTTAAGCGAGAGGAAGCTTCCCGTGGCACGCGCCAGACAACGGTAATTATTCTCGGAAAGAGTGTGACGAGTACCCGCAAATACTTGTCTTGCAACAGTAAGTTTACGTTAGTTAGTTTACGTTAGTTAGTTTACGTGACACTGACAGACCTCTCCGATGCTTGAATTATGGACAATTAACCCCACTTTTAATAGTCTTGTGCGCTGGTAGTAGCTAGTGCTTGACTCTTGCATAATATTATCTGTCAACAACAGCGTAAACGCTATACCTGTAAACACAACCAGTTTTCACGTAATGTGAAATGATTGCAGTGTTTAGACGTAGCTATTATTTTATACACCGCTGCCAGTGCGTTACTATCAGGTCGCATTAAATACGTGCTTATGTGTGGCTCTGGCTAATTGTATGCATATGACTTAAGATACACTTTTCCCAACAAAAGAATCAAAGTCAAAGAATGCTGGGATCAACAGCAGCGCCATGCAGGCCGTACCTTTCCCACGTGCACGCGCTCCTCGCAGACGACAGCACGATTCGGCACATGACCTTTGGTCAACGGTTCACAGGACATGCTGGTCATGGCGTCGAAAGGCAGAGAGTTCTTTCCAGAGAGACCAGCTAGGGTCAGCGAGCGACCATCGTAGGTGTTACAGGCTAAGGATTCGGACGTGGTCTGAGCGCGGGGCGACCGAGGAACCAGCGTGGTCAGCACGTCAGCGCCTTCGTCTGATGACGTCACTGTCGTGCAGTCCGACCAACGGTCACCGGACTCGCGCTGAGAAATGCCGGGCTGGGCCTTGCTGCGACACCTGCCACGTTCCTGGGTGGCGCCACTGCAGCAGCTGGACCTTTCTTTGTGTCCCATCGTCGGCCGCTGGTCGTGGAGTGTGTCCGAGCTGGTCTCACCATCGCTGGAGTCGGAAGAAGTCGCAGCAGCAGCGAACGAGTGAGTGGTGTTGGAAGTTTTCGTCAGACGACAGGAAGCTGGTGATTGGCGTGTCTCCGCAACGCACCTTTTCTCACCTGGATGGGCTTGTGCTGAACCAGTTTCTTCCTCCACTGCCTGCTCCTGTGAGGGAAGTCTTGATGTCCAGCGAGCATCCCCCGATTCAGCCGGAGACACTGCCACGAGGTCTTGTAACCTCGCGCAATTATACGTGTGCTTGATGCCTCTCGCTGTACGAGATCCTACGAGAGCTGAGAAGAGACCTCCACGTGTCAGGAGGCTGTGGTAAGACCCTTCCTCAACCACGCAACCGTTGGCGAGAACCAGAATGACGTCAGCTTCTGGAAGCCAGTCGTACGTGCTCGTGACGACCAGGCGAGTCTGCAACAGGGAGAGAGAAGATGAAGTGGCTTCACCATCTCAACGTGGCCCACTCTCGCCGGATTACAATCCAGTTATTTTTGAGCAAAGGCAGAAAACATTCGTTTTTACTCTGTACCTTCCGACACACGCACCTGCCTGTACTTGCTAAATACTCAATGCACACGCATTTGTGGAGTTGCAAGCTCGAATTATACGCGCACAAGCATATTTCCCTTAATTTCTGTCTTCTCTTTTTTTCTGCGTTTCTTTCAGCCGGATTTTCATGGGAGAAAAGTTTGGTATCATGAATGTTTAAAACACATATTTGCTGTTCTTCCAAGGTTTGATATTCCACTGATTATGAATGGAGAGAGACGCCATTGAGGATCTATCAATGGGATTTTCTTCCTTATTCAAGGCTGAAACTCACCGCGTCCCTCAGCAGACCTTCTTGTCCGATCAGCTGCTGGAAGACCTGACGCCCTACTCGGCTGTCGAGCGCACTGAAAGGATCGTCCAGCAAGTAGAGGTCACGTGACTCGTACACAGCACGTGCAAGACTCACGCGCTGCCGCTGACCTCCGCTGAGGGTCACGCCCTGTTGTTATAAACAGTAGCGTTGCCGTGAGAAGCCTCCGTCGTGTAGAACTATCACAGATCTACAAAGGCACTTAGAATAAAATATTAAGCATAACGTTCCCCTTCCTGCCGTTATCCCCAAGCCAGTAATCACTTGCCGAATTCTGGCGAAGTTTTCATGCACAACATATCACTTCTCTAAAACTGGGACATGGTTCGGCATCGAAATACTTTGATTTAGCTCGAGTAGGCAAACACCTTACAGGTGCGTGCAGAAGCCTTCAACTGTCTAGCGAATTTATATTTGTCCACATATTGACTGTAAAGAAAAAACGGTGAAAGCCTTTCCTACGTCACGTCGCCTGGAGCTGAAATATTCTTAGACAAAAAAATTCCTGAAGTAGGGAATTATTCTCACTGTCTTATGATCCCAATAAGGTTTGTTAGGAGAGGGCAGGTGGTTGAGGGGAAATACCTTGTCTCCTATTTCAGTCAGGTCGCCAGCTGCCATCGCATGAAGGTCAGAGGTCAAGAAACAGACTCTCACAGTGACATCATAGCGGGTTTTGTGGAAAGCGTTGTACTGTCCGACTATGTTGTCGCGGATTGACGCCTGCCTCAGCCAGGGATGCTGTGGTAAGTAAGATGCGGCAGTCTGCAGCAAGGAACAATTTATGACGATAACTTTTGTTAGTTTGCCTTTATCGTATGGAGTTGGAAAATACAATTCACAGATGAAAAGACACTTGCCTTCTAATTTATTATCGTCGCCATGTATTTGTAATTGTATTCCTACTTTGTGTCTAGCCAGGGCTAGGCTTATATAAGCTGGCTTGTTGCCTGGCCCTGCCTTTGGCTGTATCAGTGTTTTGCACTTTGGTTGCATAAATAAACGTTTGTACAAAAAAAAAGACAGACACCAGGCAGGCGGAAAAAAGACAGCCAGACAAAAAGGTAGATACTGAGCGGGACTTGAGAGAAATACAAAAAACAAAAAAAGAAAGAACGAAGGCAGGGCGAGATCCTCAGGCTTACGTTAACAATCACGTGACCGCTCTCTAAGTGCAGTTCCCCCAAGATGGACAACAGCAGCGACGACTTGCCAGACCCAACAGCACCCACCACAGCCGTCAGGCTACCAGCGGCCACTCTTAGAGAAATGCTGTGCACGCATGAAAATACCCGGCAATACACCACGCACATATGCACCGACGCACCCATAGATATGCATACAACTTGCTCACACACACACACACACACAAGCACGAGCAAACACACACACACACACACAATTTATATGTTCTACCGAGGTTAAAATGAAAATAATTAAGATTACAATCAATGATTTATACACTTTTCGTTTTTAGGCAGGAGAGGCCGCTACCCATTATTTGAAGATCCACTACGTACACATCTGGTGACACGCGAGATTTCAAAAGTACAGGTATGTGGCTGAAACCTAAAGTACCTCTGCCCTTATCGACGAACCTAAAACAGAGGTCCACGTGTTTGAAATGAAAGCTATAAAATGTAACTTGATTTTCCATTGTGAATCTTCAACAAGATTTCTTATCTCGAAACAGTCGTCACAGAATCGTGTGCAATTGGTCGATTTTCAGATAATCTGAGCGAGCATATGCCTGCATGCTTGTGCTATGGTTGCTGTTGTCACTGAAGTTATCGTCGTTGGTGCTGTTGTTAATGTTGTAAAAAGTATATATTGATGTGTTTTTCATCAGAAAATTTGCGAAGTTTCTTTTTAATATGTTTGGTTGACGCTGTGTGATTCTGTGTGATGTGTGGGGGGACGGGACCTGAGTGTGTTGCAATTTCCTTTGTATGGAGGGTGAAATGGCTGCACTGTATCTGTTGGATCTTTGCTTTTCGTCCGTGTGGACGAGACATAATGTCTCTCACTTCTTTGTTGGTGTGGAGGGGGCATAAGGTGTCTCACTTTTTCAAACAGGGTTCCGCTCCACTTTCTCTGGAGAACGTGGCTTTATCCATGACGAGGACTGCCTCTGTTTGGAAAAGAAATTCACAAAGCTTCGCCATAAGACGGCATAAAATTTTTAATTAATGGACCGAATAATAAACAACAAATGAGGACCGAGCGCTGAAATTATCAAATTATCAATACAATTGGAAGTACTAGAAACTGCTGGGTCCCTTTCTTTCGACCCTCTCTTTGCTACATGTTTGGGTATGGTAAGCTCCCTTGGTCGCATACGTCTGCATACAGTTACTTTGAGCGCTTCAAGTACTTCCTTTTTGCATTGATAATGGACCGAAATGTAAGCAAATTGAAAGGTTTGAATCTTTAAAATGTTGTAGTTAGTGGCGATAAAATGTAAAGTTAAAATGTGCGAGTGCGCGCGCGCCCGCGTGATTGGGTGCACGAGTGCGTGTAGGGAAGCAAAGAGACGATGGAATGAGGTAAAAAAAAAAACGATTCACGCCTGTTTCGGCTATTTCCAATTGTCCCTTCACTGTCTACTGCCCTGTGGTATGACGAAATCCTATCTTAAGTCTCTCCCTCTCTCTTTCTTTCTCTCTCTCGCCGCCTCTCCACACACTTGAGTCCGCTGTTCTTGCTTTACCAGTTTATGTCAATAACACGATGCAGACTGACCTTGAGAAAAATCTCTCTTGCAGGCGAACTTGTCAAGGTCCTTGTGGCGTAAGAACCGTTCAATCCTCTTCACTGACACTCTCGCCTTGAAAGAAGAACGACTGCGTTAGTTTAGTTGTAAAGTCTTCACTCGCATACAGATATTGCTTGTCGTGTGGTAACATTTCCTTTCATTTCCTCCCCTTCTTGAAAATCACGTTGAATTTTTTTATCTGTCATTCAGAGGGTGTAAACTCCAAGCCCTGTCAGAAGAACAACAGCAAAGACGACACGTGCCTTAATGATGTCTGTCATAACCATAGGTGCTACCGTGACGACAGAACGGAGAAGGCTCAGGTAGGCCAAGGTCACGAACGCCTCCTCCGATGTCACGCGATGATCCTGTCCGGCCAGCACGTGCGTGGCGAATATCAGCAGCGACATCTGCATCAAGATCACGTGATGTAAGTTATACGACATACAACTACGAAAGTCTGCCATCGAACGGCTTTTGGCCGCCCAAACGGGTAGGGGTCAGACACGCAAAGTTTCAGTAGGGATGCTTTATGAAACAATTAGAGGCTACAAAAAGGCGTCTTTGAGCCCCGAAAGGACCGATAAGGCTCGTCCTGAATATGTACAGGTCTTCTTTCTTGTTCTTGGGATTTATTTTGCCTAAGATAACTCCAACAAATATACTGGCAGCGCTCACACATAGCCGTATGCAGACGCCTGTGCCCAAGGGAGCTTACCGTACCCAAACACGTAGCAAAGAGAGGGCCGAAAGAAAGGAACTTGGCAGATCCTCAGAGGATCTGCCAAGTTCCTTTCTTTCGGCCCTCTCTTTGCATTCGGCTATGTGTGAGCGCTGCCAGTATCTTTGTTGGAGTTATCTTTCGATAATTTAAGCGCTCTGTCCTCATTCGTTCTTTATTAATTTATTTTGCCTCCCGGAGGAGTCTGGTGATTTCCATTAAAGAACTATTCCGTTCTTCAAGTGTAGAGCATGCAGCACAAGCTTCTATGACGACAGCAGGTAGACTGACGATTACAGAGAGCTGACGTCACTCACGCTCAGGGGGGTGAGCGCCCACACCACAGTCTGGGAGGCGTCAAGCATCGCCACCTTCCCCAGCACGTGCAGCTCGCGCTCCCTGACCTCTGCCACGTGACGTTCGAATGCTTCTTCCCAGGAGTTCACTTTAACAGCCTGTGGGGACAAATTTCTCAAATTTTCAAAACACTGACCGTTTTCTATCCTCTTTTGCTTATCATGTCAGTTTCTTATAATTGGGAGATTTAGAGGTATGGTACCATTGTTTCTCTTTGTCTTTCTTTCTTTCTTCCTTCTTTCCTTTGTACATACGCAAGTAGTCCTTGGACTAATATTCAACATTCATTTAAACTTTACAGAGGTCTAATTAAAGACCTTAATTCCATTCAAGATGTCGCTGACTAGCTTCAGGCGGCAGTCCTTGTTCTCCATGAGAACTCCCTGCAGTGTTCCTAACCGTGCCAGCAGCCACGCATTTGCAGGCAGCAGCGCCACCAACACCCCAGCACCTGCCGACAGACCGCCGCACTGGTCAGAGTGCCGAATCAAAAGGGACGTACATAGCTGTCACAGCGACAACTTCAGTAAGTTGCGCTGATTTTGACGTTGTACATTTTAAGACTAAAGTAATCTGTATTTGTTCTAATCGCAAAGAAAAAGATGCATGTTTCTGGAACTTGATGTAGTGGTACTATTGCCGTTCTCCTGAAGTGTGTGGAAAAGGTTATAGGTCTGTTTTGTCCTTCTAAGCATTTTTAATAACCATTGGACTTCTGTACCTCCAGTACTTCACAAGGCGTCGAAGAGTATTTTGTATATAACAAAATTCTTACCATCCTGTAAATCAAGCAGTGCGGTAATGTACAGCTGTGCTGTACAACAGGCCATTAGACATTAACGTCAAGCGGTAATATTTTTGCCCATGCGGCGTACCGTGAAATCATTTTGACGCTAGTTTATTGCATAACCGTCCAGTCAAAAGAAACTTATTTGTGTTCCATATTTACAAAGTCCCAGGACGGGCACAAAGAAAACACACAACAAAACATGTAAAATGCATGTCGCAACAAGTCCAGTGACGTAGCCCTACAAATGCATGGACTAAGCTTTTGTTTTCTGTTTCAACTGGGGGTTGTTTTGCTCTGCATTTTCCTAGATGAAGGCTCTCGACACGCAATCACTTTACCGGCAAAGGCAGATGGGCCTACAGTGCGATACAGAAAGTACAAGGTCAGCGCCAGCTGCACGGGCCCCGACCAGGCGTAAGGAAGAAAACTGACGAAAACGTTGACGTGCTGTGTGTCCACGGACACCAGGTTGATGATCTCTCCCTCCGGAAATTTCCTGCGACCCTCGCTTGATATGGTGGTGATCTGAGCCGGCCAAAACAAAAGTCTCATATACCGTCTGAACAGCTTGTTAAATAAGAAAGAGAAATTTTTCCAGATTATGCACATCTTGCAATTGGTTCCAGACTTTCACCATTTGCCCTCTAGAAGAAACAAACAACACTTGCAACACATCAGCAGAGAAAAGATCTTGGGAAGAAAACTCATATTCTTCGACGAGTATATATATATATATTTCGATATATATTTATGTGATAAGTTAAGATGTTTTCCTTAAAAGATTTCCTTGTAAATGAGACCCATGCCTTAAAACTTTGTTATCAAGAAGAACGCATGTAGAATATAACTTTTTAAAAATCAAGAATCTGAAACTACTTTGTATCAGAAACCTTGTTGAAGATAGCAGCCGTCAAAGCAGCCTTGACCCTAAGGCCAAGCGTCATGGACAGGTGAAAGGTCAAATGAAACAGTAGCGCCTGGAGGACGAGAGAGATTCCAATGGCAGCAGCCAGAACAAAATTTCTCCAGGACGGCTTTGAGTCGTCCTCACTCAAGTCAATCATTTCTCTGTGGAAGACGATCAGTTCATTTGACAAAGAAGTTACATTTCATGCCCATAAAGATTTCAGGGGGAAAATTGACAGCGACTTTAAAGTTAGTGGCCCAACATAGATACCTTCTACATATTATGTATGTACGTGTTGGAAGAACGACTGCATAGATAATGTGGATAAATAAGATATCTCTGTATTATGGTAATTGTGTTTTATTGTTCTTTACGTTAGCAATAATATAATACAATATCTCTACTTTTACAAAAAGTCAAACTGCCTACAGATCTGCCTAATTTCACCCACCTACAAGAAACTGAGGCGCTATGAGGGATGTCACATGCGAGTTTACCGTAATCCTGTCTGTTGCTAAACATTTACTTCTGCTGAGGCAACCCTTGTAGACCCTCAGCTTCCTGTAAGATGTCAGCGGATTAACTTGCGTTACTCACAGCAAACCTAAACTCGGGGATAGGCAGCTAAAACTCAGGGGAACTCACCCGAGTAAGAGTGGGTTTAAAACTGCGAGAACTTCGTGAGGGAGTTTCCAGACGTTGCTGAGAACTCCGCTCACAGCGTACGTCCGGAACAACGCCCACCACAAGGACAAAGGTCGCTCGAAGGACGAGTCCACGTCCGCATTCCGTTTTGCTTCCCTGAAAGGGCCTCCAACTTTCTTGAAGTTCGCTTCGAGATCAGAAGAACGACCTTGCCTCGCTTTCTCTGCCGAGTAGATTGCAGTCGTTTTCTGCCAAGAGGAGTTTTTGTTTAACTGGAAGGATGAAAGAAGGGGAGTCTTTTCGCTGTATTTCTCGACGCTGCTTATTGGACTGCGAGTTGTCCGCTTTTGGGAAATGTTTCTTTCTGCAGCATGTTCCTTCTGCCATGTTTTGAGCAGAACAGAACCGTTTGCCGCTGCTTTGTCACACGGTTTAAGCTCAAAAATGTCCCCTTCGTGAAGTTCCCGTCTGTAGCCAGTGGACATCAGCCTGTAATTCAAAGCGGTCTATTTTATTACTGATTTTATTTTTAATTAAACTAACACGCTTTCTTTTGAATAGACTGACACAGTGGGTCAATTTTCTTTCCAACCTACAATCCATCACTGAAAACTGAAACGGAAAAGTTTTAAAGATAGAATTTGAATTTTTAAAATCTCCATTCTCGATCTCTTGCTATTGGAAACGTCTCTGAGGTAAATCTCCTAGGGTAAACGTAAAGGTTGCCCCGGGACCCGTTTTTAGGTCGTAGGTGAGCTTAGGTTTATGTGACCCCCACTGTTCTGTGGCCCACCATCGAGAGGACGGTGTCCATCTCCTCTCCCCGGCTGCTCAAACCAGCTGCTCCATCTATCGATTTGCCAGCGATTCATCTTGCCGCTTCTGAGCGATTCAAGACCGCTTTGTCCGTGACCAGCGTCGTTGGGTCGCTCGTTGTGTCACAGTCTTTACGGGCGGGCCTCAATTCAGTGATTCAACAACCAGCCAATCAGAATATGTATGCAAATGAGATCCGATCTACGACATGGACCTCCTTGACCAGAACAAAATGGTGGAAAGCGAGGGAGCAAAACTAAACCTTACCCGAACAGCTTATTTGACTGAATAGCTTGGTGGACGCGAGGAACACATGGAACGACTTTTTCGATCTTCAGCAGCAAGCTCAGAAACCACTGAAAGTGCTGTTCTTCTGAACTTGAAACTCTATCACTTGAAGAAATCGCCGTTCTTCGCTCCACCACCACCACGACAGAAAACCAACTTCGTCAGCGATCGCTGAACCCGATCCAAGCAGTTGGCCATCCATCCTAGCCTGGCTGGCACAGTTCTAAGGTGAAGGTCACGTGGAAGCTGGTCGACGTCACGAGATCTTTTTGTCAGGATTCATGCTAGATAAACCCGACACCCCACTCTTAGGTAACTCATAATTTCATCTTGTTATCATCATTTCTCTTTCGCTGCAGAACCTACCTGCTCATCCAAGAATAAGTTATCCGCGACAGGAAAGAAGCAGAAGTCTCTGGACACTCACCCTGAAACCCGAAACGAGGAACTCGACTTTCAATAGATGTAATTCAACATACTTGGTTATAATTAAGTCCTTGTATTTCGCAGCAATAGGACAATTTGGAGCCTTTATTAATTTTTTTTTTCAATTTCACTGATGGTCGCTCCCACCCTGCTGTCACACTCCGAATAGGCTGATCTAATTGCATACTGTTATAGTTTAACATGTTATAAAGCATGCTTGATTAAATACTTTGTTGCTGTTGTCATTGAATCTTTACGTGACATGTTTGTGGCTATAAGCGAAAGGTAAGAAAAAGTTTTCATCCTTCTCAACTTCTCAATAGAGGGTGTACCATTATTTCAAACCCACTGATCAAGATATCTGTGGTCAGTCTGGATTATGTCAGCGGTTGCATACTATAACTGAATTTCATTTTGTGTCTTACGGGCTGGAGAGCTGGAGGCACGTGGGCGAAACAATGAAAAAATAGCTGGCCGAGTTCTAAGGTGAAGGTCATGTAGAAGATGGTCGACATCACGAGATTTTTTGTCAGGTTCTGTCCAAAAGAAACGTTGTGCAGCACTCAGTACAAGAAGGGAGGGATAGAAATGGAGAATCACGCTGAATCTAAGTATTTGATAATTTTGCACTAACACTCCATAGACAGCTGCGTGTAAGACTTATATTCTATATTATTTCCAGCACCAACACTTAAATCTACCGTTACCTTCTGAGTTTTCGTTCGTCGTGGTTTCTTAGGAATTCTTCTTGAATGTGCCATTACATATGGCAATGAAATCTTACATAAACATTGCGGAAATCTGTCTCTACATTAAAATTACTGTGACGACTAACGAAGTCAGAGAGACAAGCCTTCTCATAGTTCTGAAATCTGGATGGAGCATGAAGCTTACTTGCTCCAGTAGAATGGTGTAGAAAGGAACAAGGTCTGCCGTCACGATTACCAGCCAGTAGAGGAAAAGTATTGTGGAGGACCGCACACCCGCGTGTCTTTCTACAGCAACGACTGACAATACCAGTGCCTGAAAACAGCATGACCATCCGTATCTGTTTTTCTGTTCATAAAAGTAGTCGTACGGCTCGTTTACTTTGCCATTCTGTGCTCTGTGTGTGTGTGAGAGAGAGACAGACAGACATACAAAGAGATCACTATTCGTAGGACCTCAGCCCCCAGCCATCTGCAATCTCCCCAAAAGAATCACACAACTCAGGTTTACAGCGAAAGATCAGTATTATTTACGTAGCCCTAACACTACATCACATCTGCAGTCTCCAGTCACTATACGTCTGTTGAACACCTGCTAGCGACCTGTATCTGAGGTGTGAATACTAAGTCTGCTTGACCTTGCTGTTACATAAGCGGCCCAGACGCCGACTTGCATAGAGGATTAACATCAAAACATAAAACAAAATTACTCGAAAATGAATTATAAAGTCTATGGAATAAATTGTTAGTCCTGCGGGGCACAAAACGTGCAAGTGTGGACAGAAGATGTGAAACGTTTATGCAGCCTACAGCAGAAAACAGCCAGATATTTCTAAATTTACAGCTCCTTACGTTTGCGTCTGAAGACAAAAGTAGAAGCGCTGTAGAGACTGCATATCCAAATATTTTACTGAAAAAACGACTGCCAACATCAATGCCGGAAAACATCACCGCACAGAATAGAAAACCATGTAAAGGCAAACATCTGCTCACTGTTGTGCCAGTACAACGTGTTGTTGTACTTAGTTAATGAACTAGTGATGGAGTTAAAGAAGTGTACACGTACATGCCCCTGCCTTTTTAAGAGGCTTGCAAGTACGGTCAGCACAGTGGGTTTATGGAAACGATTGAAACAAAACTCACTGTTGTCACGGCTTGAAGACCGGCAGCCACGACCTCTGACAGTGTCGTGTCACCTCCTTCGTCGTTAAGGCCATCAATGATCACAAACAACAGCCTCATCGCCTCCATCGTCAACAACAGTGCACCGCTCGTCTTTCACAAAGGAAAAAAGAAAAAAAAACACTTTTAATTAAAAATATTCATCCTTATAAGATGCTCGTATCAACGTCATTATAGGACATTTATATCAGTTCCATTGTTAAGTATTCGCGTCAATCTGAGTAAAAATATATAACGTGCTGATGCCGTTTCTGTATATTAATCCGTTGGAGAACTTCTAGCACTATGTGTCTGTGTCTCTTCATGACCATGGAACGAGGATGAGGGAACTGTTTAGCTTTACTTTCCGTGCCCACCGAAAGGTAAATGCTGCACCATTTATGACCTGAACTTCATGTTTCAAGGACTGATTCAAAGAACTGGAAAGTGAAGACTAAAATTACTTCACGAATCGAAGGAGTTTTCATACAAACTTCGATTATAAAATGAGATCAAGACAATTCCAAGAAATATATATTGTGCTTATGTTTATAAATCTCTAGCAAGTCTGTAAACCCAAAGGTAAGAGTACACTATTATAATGAAAACATAACACGAATGTATTCTGTTCTTTTTTTTTTTTGTTTGTTTGTTTACCCCGGATAGATCACGCTTCACGCTTCAAAAAGGGCGCTAGAAGTTGGCTGATTTTAAAACAATCAGTCGCAGAACACAGCTGCTATGGACATAACAATACGTCTATACATCTGAGTACAGCTGCGCTTCCGTGGAACTGTAAAAATGCTCTTTTTTCGAGCGAGTGATTTCTTGTCAGATAGGCAGCATCGTCAGCGAGTTATATGGTCAGTTATCGTCCAGTCAAAGCATCCTCACCTGCTTTGCCCAGAAAAGCCAGTTGTAGGGAAGAGCTGTCTGCTTCGTGTGCATCATCCACGGGAAGTAGCCCAGCGCGGTCACCCACAGGACGAAGCGGGGTGTCCAGGCTAGCACTGTGCTCTGGAAACATTTGGTCAGGTGTGGCCACTCGCCTTCCCACGCCGCGGAAAAGTTCTACACATCAAAAGACATAATTGGTCATGTTTCTTAGATTTAAAACAAAGATTCGTTTACTCCCTGACTTGTTTAGGGTAGGGGACGAGAGCGTTCTGTCTTCTGACCACGCAGTTGTGTACATATCGGTGGCGGTGGTTACTTAGAGGGACAGTGCTTCCACCTCGCGGTGATTTTGCACTATGGGGGATGGGGTCCTATGACTAAACTATGCACTGAAAGAACCACCAGACTGATGGCTGCAGTAAGATGGTCAGTGCGGACAGGCAGATTAATGTGCGGGGAGATGGCCGAATGGAGTTTGCACAATGTTTAACTCCAGGAAATAATCCTTCGCCACACCAGGGTTCGAACCAGCAACCTCCATCTGCTAGTCCGCAGCTCTCCCAACTGAGCTATCCAGGCCCCCCCTTGTGTACATATCGCGTCATCAACTTCGTATTATACACCGTGTTCCAATAAAAAAAAGAGAGCTACGCTAGTTTGCGAATAGTTTAATTAAATAACCGTCACAAGTTTATGGCCAGCGACGGTGGGCTTAGACAGCAGCCGCAGAGACATGGACAAAACTCGGAGAACTGTGTGAGGTATTCTGAAGCATATCTCCAGGCCTTAACAGAGCTTTGCTTATTAGAACACACGCCTAAAAACGCAATTTTCTTACATGGAAGTGACCACAAGGGGCAAAATCTATTTACAAGCTGTTTTCGTCATTCTTAATTGATGTGCCATCATCGTCATTTTGCAGATGTTCCGTTTATGGAGATTGTCAAAGCTTTGACAGCAAATTAAAATTCGATCATCTGTATTCTGTAAGGTATCTGTATTCTGAATGTATCTAATGTTCGCTCCTTTTCTATTGTCTTGTGGTTAGTATTTCCTTTATCGGAGACAAAACTGCAATCATGGAGATTGACACACAGATGGATGTAAAAGTACAGCACTGCTATATTTCCTCGTCACGTCACAGAACTTAAGACGTTTACCCAGAAACTGTCATTGCCGCACAGAGGGTCCATGCTGCATCCAACGGCTTGCGTACGGAAATAACTACAGCATCGTGCGCAGCCGTTATGCTTTTATGGCACCTGAAAATGTTAGATTTGCGTGCCTGTCCCGCCTACCTGGCGCAACTAAGTGTTCTTATACGCAAAGCCATTCACTCCAGCACCCAAAACTATTTTAAGAGTCATAGACGCTGATAATACCTGTTATGCACACGCCTCTCTGTTGTACGGTTTAGAAATTCAGTTTCTTATTTTAGCATTCATCATAGATTAACTTCTCTGTCTCCTTGGGGTTTCTGTTTTCACGGTCGCGTGCTTGAAAATTTTATCAGCTGCTTCTGTCTGTGTGAGGAAAGTCAACATACTTTAAATTATCGTAAATTAAACGTTTCAAACTTGTTGCGCCGTGCGCCTCTCGCCTGTAAATAAGATCCGTGTCAAGAGAAAAAAAAAATCATTTCGATCAGGGTTAGCTTGCATGAGCATTCCAATCTCCTATTCATACGTAAAAATGCACGTTAAATACACAAGGCCGGTGATCTCTCTTAGGATCGGAAGTGCAGATATAAACGTTTATGCGAGACAGCCCAGTAGCAAAACTGATGTCCACTTGCCGCTCCACGCTCTCCCCTTGTCCGGTGTCCCAAGGGGGGGGGGCTATGCACCTCATGCCTCCCAAAACTTAACCCGATCCAGACGCTTAACAAAACGCTTCGAACGGCCCTTTCATGTGTCCTTTAGTCACCGGAAACTAGGCGTCTGTCGCGTGTCGCTCCGTCTATCAAGTAGACAGCCCGGGGCTGACACCAGATAGGTTATCACTTCCGGTCTCTCCCAGGTCGTTGTGAGTGCACCTCCCACAGTCACCGTTGTGCCCCTTCATTAGCCAGTATGGTAGACAGGTAGCCCGAGGACAGCACATGGGTGATATCCTTTTATATATTTTGTCTAATTCTTTGTATCTTTCAGGGACAAAACAAAGTCAGTGTCTATGTCAACAGCAGACTTGCTCCATTTTCTGTTTTCTTATTATATTCTGAGCGCATCAAACAGATGCACGTTCCTGGTTTGATTTGTAGTTGTTCTCTTTCCTGGAAATCGCCGCCGTTACTCAGTGAGAAGTCCTCAAGAGTCTTGGACATACACAAGGAATGCTAAATACCCCCCGAGAAAAGAATTTAAAAGTGCGTTTTTAACACTAACATGAAATCGGTTTCAAATCCATTGTTTGCTAATAATGATCGAGAAATCTCACTGATAAACATAATAGTCATAAGTTGAAAAACACTTCTGTAACTATTTGATTAGATTAGATTAGATTAGATGTACTTTTTTTCTTCTAGTATCAAAACAATACAACAATTAGCATTATTCCTGCGAAGTACATTGCGCGAAAATATGCGCTTCTTCCCTTTGTGTAAACGCTCATTTTAACAGAATTTATTCTTCGCCTGTAGGCAGCACAAATCAGGACAAATTAAGGTTGCTTAAGCACTTGATCATACATGCATATCCTTTCCCCTTGAAACGTGTTTGCGTAACATATGGGGCGGGTAAAGAGCATGATAAACAGCGGCTTAAACTTTAGTGAATGGAAAATCAAGTACAATTAATTTAAGACCTTTGTAACCCAGGCCAAATTTGTCGGTCAAGTAGATTCCACAAAATAGGCTACCCCTGCAGAAGGAGCTCTTGAGAGGGCAGGATAGTTCAGTGGTCAGAGGGTGTGGGTGGTGGTCAATATAGAATATTGTAGCGGCCAAGGGTTATAGCGAGCACTTGAACTCTGTGCGTACACTATCTGGCTGCAGCTGTCAGTCTGCTGGAGGTTTTAGTGCAAAGTGTAAAAAGCATACTTAAAACAGTACCCCATTCCTTCACAGTTCAAAATCACCGAAGCACTGTCTCTAAAAAAAAAACAGCCAACCACTAAAAAGGAGGTCTTCGCGTGTATAATGTTGGTATGCCTTTTTTTCTTCCGCTCTGCGCAGTCCTGGGAATGCGCATCAACCGGAATTTAAGATTTTAAGTTGGGTTACGTTGCCGTTCGTATGTCGTGTTCGTTCTTCGTGCTTAAAGTAGCACATTAAATATACAGAGGGAGCGAGCGAGCTTATCAGCATGTAAAAGCTCTAATTCACTTGAGCTAATCAAATGACGAGCTCTATTTCGGACGTGTAAAAAGCGGAGCCAATCAAATGGCGAGTTATATTTCTCAGGTCTTTCCGGGGGTGGGGGTGGGGGAGGGAGAAAGAGGGGGACGTTTCGGGAGAAGGGAGCCTTAGGAGATGGGTAAGGGGTTGGGGCTAGGGGTAGGAATTATGGAGGGGTTAGGGGAGGGGCGGGGGTTTATAGGCAGTTCAGATCTTCCAGGAAAATCCAACGTTTTCAGTGGCGACCCTAAGATATTAGCACGTAAAACTGTACTTTGATTGGCTCCAGTTTTTCTGCGCTTTTTCAAGCTCAGCCTATGGCAGGACTCCTTTTATGACCGGAAGTGCAGGTATTAACGCCCGTCTAACCCAAGCTTAGACACGAATAGTAAGCTCAGAAACGAGTAACAGGGTCGGGATGAAAGCCCAGTGCCACTTTAATCGCAGCCAGCGAAGGGATGATGCGGTATGCAGTGTTTTGAAATATGTCCTAGCAACCGCCTTTGGGAATGTACATCTGGGGACATGACAGGTTTCGATAATTTAAATTAAAAAGCTGTGTTTATGACTACTTATTTCTGTTTGTTGCATTTAGTTAATATGCAGGTGATGTTTAGGACAGGACCCACGGTGAAATTCACGGGAAACTAAAATCTCCAGCGGCCAGCGTGGCTAAGTGAAGATTGTCTCCTTGGCCTGTAGTGTAAGCGTTCATGCGGCCGTTCTTCCTGTCTTATCTGCTCTCTCGGTCAGAAAAACAAGGGCAACAGTAATCGTACTCCTTCACAAAGCTGGGCTGTATCCAATAATATCTGTCCTGTGCCAGTGAGGGGGAACGGGGAGGTAGTAGGGGGAGATAACTGTAATAGGGCGTGCCTCCTCACCCAGTAGCGGATTGGCGTTTTTAGAATTTTACTCAGCGTGGGCCATCACGTAGTGGTTTCCTCGAAGTGTTGAAAACAAAACACAGTCACTACCACTCATACACTCATACTCGTAACCAGCGGTCCTTTATCGCTGTTGTTTATACGTTGCCGCGTCCCGAGTTATGCTTGCACTACCCAGAGAGACCTGCGCAGGTGTGAAGCCGACACGCTGTCTGGACCATTGAGAAGAGGGCGGTATTATCACAGTCATTAAAGACGCCGAAAGCTGACCAGTTTACAGCCTTCTCTCAAATGTCTTCAGCAATTGTACATCGATCTTACCGTCACGACGACTCCTGTCATTAGCCTCGATATTCAAGTCCGACAGTTGGCTGTGACTCAGGGTTGTGTGCTTATGTAGTTGTTTGGTTACATAGGGTGCGTTCAACAATGGACAGAAGCCAGGGCTGGCTTGCATGAACGTTCGTAGCTGCTGTTTTAGTATTCGTCCTGTGTATTTAACGTGCACCTTTATGAATGAACACGAGATAAGAATGCTCATGCAAGCCACCCCAAGGGAACGTAAGGATGCTGGGGTAGTGGGGGTGGGGAATCGGATTAAAGCAGAGACAAACTATAGACACTGGTCATGCAGTTACATTCAAGCCGTCCAGCAGCCATCTTGGTCACCGACTGTTTGCAGCTTTACTCGTGTTTATCTACAATGCCTTAGTGCGATGCATGGATGTGCACCAATGTGTACAGAAAAGGATGTGGAACGAGTTATCATCGGTAATGTTCATTAAAGTTTAAAAAGCGCTGTTACTAACAGTAGTACTAATGCCAGTAGTGACAGTCTATACCTGACATTCGTTAACAATCATGTAGTAACATTTGCTGTAGTAAGAGCTCCACCATCGACGCGCAAGACGATGTATTCTACACATGAGCAGATGCTAATTGTTCGAGTCACAAAGATGGCGTATACAACTACCGGGCGCTCATTCTGATTATTGAAGATGTCTACGAGACAACTCCAGACGCCTACCCCAAAGATCATCTCCAAGATCTTAGCCTAGCCTACCACTGTAAACAGATGTCGCATCGAGAGAGAAAATATCTTAAGCGCCATTTAATCGTTGACAATCGAGCCTCTCCCTCGTCATCGTTCGCTTCCCGATCGCTGTGCTCGACAAAATCGATTAGAGCATGGCTTATCTTTGTCTTATAGGCATTAATTGAAGAAAGAACTAAGAAGAGATAAACATGCTACATTTACCAATAGAAACGGTATAGATCTAACCTGTATGTAAAGCAATCTGAGTCTGTCAAAATGTGTAGATCGAAGAAGCTGCAATCAATCGGTTATGAAACAGGAAACTTTGCCATGTGACAAAAGGGGTAGAAAAAATTCCTGTGGTTAAGGTTGCATATCCCCCCTGTTATGGAGCAAGTGCTAGGCGTGAGAATGACTATAGGCGTGCTAGGCGCGAGAATGACTAAAGGCGTGCTAGGCGTGAGAATGACCGAACGCGTGCGAGGGGTGAGTGATATTCAAGGTATGAGGCAGGTTGAAAAAGGGAGTTGCGAGCCAGAGAGAAAGGAGGAGAGGAAGAGAGAACAGGGCGGGAGATTCTGTTGAGACAGTTAAGGTGCTGGAAAGTTGTACAATTTACGGATATGCACTGGTGGAACGCTCAAAAAGGGCGCTAGAAAATATATGAGAGAAAACATTGGTGTTTGTGAAAATCACAGAAGATATAAATGTGTCTGTAGAGGAGTGAACGTATTGCCGATTCCATACAGAATGTGGCAACGGAAGCATTTGGATTTTCTCCGCCCCACTCGATGGTTATTCCAAAAGGACACACGAAGTTGGGGTGCATATAGACCTATCCGTATGGTAACGGGTGCGTTCACAGATATTCTGGAATAAGCTACGAGGCTAGAGCCGAGCGAGAGAGGCGGCTCGGTGGAGCTGAAAGGCGGACGCGAGCCCCGCGCTGCCGGGCGACCCTTGGGGCGGCAGGGCAGGGTCGGGACAGTTGGCCAGCCCACGAGTCCCCAGCGCACAGAGAAGAAACAAGAAAACCCGCCACCGTCGCCAACCGCCGCCCAACAACCACAGGCCCAACCTGACAACAACCTTGTTGCCAGCAGACCGGTCATCGCCGCCACGACACAACACCAACACCCCCCCCTCCCCCGTAACAACTGGCGAGCCTGCCAAACTGGCGAGCCTGCCATCCCAACGCAAGGACCGGATCAAGAAAGAAGTGTCTCTTCGCGTCGAGGTGGGACCGGACCGTACTACTAGGGTCAGGACAATGGCATCCAGAGATCGAAATAACCTTTTTATTTACTTATTTTTAGCGTGAGGAAAGTTATGGTGACAAATGAGCTGTGTGTTTACAATGTTGGATACCTGTTGATCGTTCCTTACCTTACGAACGTAACTTTTAATGTGATATTTTTATGACTACTGAGAGGTGAATGAAGCTTTTCGTATATGTCGAATTTTTATTGCAGTTGACGTTGTAACATATCAACCATCAACAAGGTGTACTTTCCTGTACTCGGAGGTCATGTATCGTCTGTGTGACTGACGGCTAGTGTTATTGTTACACCAACGGTGAGTGCCCCTTTTCATTTCCTGTATAGCACCGCTGTAGATTTTGTAATTTTATTTTGGTGATTTAACAATTTTTATTTAGCAAACAAAAAAATGGAAGATACAGAGATTAAATTTAGCGACCAACAGTCAATTCAGGCTCTCATCACAGAACTATCCACAGAAGCAGAATTATTAGGATTGCAAGGTTCAGAAAGTAAGAAATACATTCAAGACGGATTAAGAGATGCAAGATTAGCGGCTAGAAATGCTGAGGCTCAGAGAAAGTTAGAAATGGAAAAATTTAATGTTACTTTAGCTTACAATCAAAGAATGGAAGAAGAAAAGTTAGCTCACAATCAAAAAATGGAAGAAGAGAAGTTAGGCCTAGAGAAACAAAAACTAGAACAGGATAGACAATTCCGCGAAGCTGAAATAGCAGCTAAAAGAGAAAAAGTTGCAGCTACTAGAGAGCAGACAGAAATACAAACAGCATTAAAATCAAGGCCGAAACCCCCCCGAAACGACTTGTCCAAGGTCCACATTGTCCAAAGCCCAACAAATGTAGAATCAAAGATGTCAGTCAAAATAAATCCTACTTTATCTAGGGATCAAAATTTGCAGGTACACCGTTTACTTGAGAAACACGGTGATGTTTTAACAGAGGCCCCAGGACTTACAACGATGTGTCACCACGAGATCAATCTCACAGATAATACACCATTTCAAGTTAAGCAATTCCCTCTACCCTTTACGTTAGTGCAAACAGTCAAAGAAGAGGTTGACAAGATGTTGTTAATGGATATTATTGAACCTTCTAAATCACCATATGCATCTCCCGTTCTTCTAATAAGAAAGAAAGACGCAACCTTCCGATTTTGTGTAGACTTCCGCAAACTAAATTCAGTCACTGTTTTTGATGCTGAACCCATCCCAGACATAGAGCTTTTATTCGCAAAATTAAAAGGAAAAAGATTTTTTAGCAAAATTGACCTAACTAAAGGTTATTGGCAAATACCCTTGAGACCTGAGGATAAAGAAAAGACAGCTTTTCGTACACAAGAGGGACTGTTTCAATTCACTAGAATGCCTTTCGGATTAATAACAGCACCGTCCACTTTCGCTCGCATGATGAGAAAGCTTAATCTCTCCGAATTTGAGGCTGACAATTTTTTTTGATGACATTTTACTCTCTACGTACTCATGGCAGGAGCACATTAGGTGCCTAGAAAAACCTGTTTCGGCGATTACACGAATCAGGCCTGACGGCTAGACCCGACAAAGTAGAGATTGCGTATGAACAAATCGAATATTTAGGTCATGTGATTTCAAAAGATTCCATTAGACCT